>OZ024743.1:125051342-125076342 GCA_964016885.1 Eledone cirrhosa
ACCCCTTTGGGGCCCGAGGCAGGCAAAGACTTTTCTCAAAATGGATGTTGCATGGTTGCTGTGGGGCATTCTTAGCTCTTGGGCCCCAGAACAAAGTACGGGCTGGACGCCGCTCTCATAGGTCCTCCTTACAAGGATTGGATCGACCCAAGGCTATAAGAGAAAGTACTTGCCCATGGTATCACGCAGTTGTACTGAATTTGAAACACATGAATAGGGAAGCAGACTTCTTAACCATTTGGTTATGCTGCACCCACAAATGAATTTATCATTACGAGAACAAATATTTGCAAGATTTCTTTTATGTAACTTATTTATTGTTTTAGGTAAAAGTATTTATGGAGATACTTTTGATGATGAAGAATTCACAATAAGCCACGAAAGTCCTGGTTTTGTTTCTATGGCAAACCATGGCAAGGATACAAACGGTTCTCAATTCTTCATTTTGTTAGTAAGAGCAAGATGGCTTGATGGAAAACATGTTGCCTTCGGTAAATTGATCAAGGGATACGTAAGTGGAATGTTTTCTCGTATTTATTTAATAGTTAAATGTACTCACTTTTATGGGAGGAACTTCCTTTGCAAACCCATCTTTTCCTCTCGACCTGGGCCATATTAACCAATAACCGGGCCCCTAGACTTTCATGTTTTTCAGTCCCCTCTTACACTAAAATGTTTCATCCCACAACATCAAAACAAATTGACGAGCTCTTAGTTTCTATCTATGGGGCTCCTAGGCTTCAGTTTTGTCAGCCTAACCAGCCTTATGAATAATATGGCCCTTCTCCCGATAAAAATATCATAGAATAATATGTAATAAGATAATTATATTCAAAATATAAATATATTCACGACTGAGGTACAGTTTAGGCTGACCATTTCAAGTCTCTTTCGTTACACTTTGATTATAAATTAAAAAAATAAAATGTTACGTTGGAAGTTCCCACTGTGATTTAAAATCCTCATAAAACAACACGTTCTCAATTAAGCAGTGACTGACGTTTCTCCACTTGACTTGAGGTGGTAGTGCAGTGCTTTTCTCATATGTTACTCAATGGATCGATCGAGTTATATATCTCTGTTTGAACTTCATTTAAGATTAGTAAGACGACTGGTATTATACAAGCCAGTGTAAGCAGTAACAGTTTAACTTCACTGTTAATGCATGTAAAAACATCACGATATTGATATATAATAAGTTAATCCATTGCAGATACATAATATAATTTACAGGTTTGCAACGCACACCTTTTGATTTTTGTTGTTACAGATTACACTCACATATGGCCCCTCTAAGACTGTATCGCATAAGCGGCTTTTTGTATGTTTTAAAAATAAGGGTTCCAATTTTTTAAGGTCACCATTTCCCGGTGATTGAAGGCAGGATTTGCCGGAACAGATATTACGCGCCCTAATAATTCCGCCACTAGATGAGAATATATTTATCGAAGCCAAAATGATGCAAGATAAAGTAGACGTCAGTAGGATTTGGACTCGGAGCATAGTATAACGGAATAGATTCTGCAAGATATTTAATCTGTCGCTCTAATAACTCTTCCAATTCACTGTCTTTAGGACACACCGAGCCTTCTTTCAATTTCAAAAGAACCAAACATTTATCTATAAAAGAAACCATTGCCTAAAGCAGGGTTTCCCAAACCTTTTCAAACGCGGAACCCTTGGGTTCCGTGGAACCCAATTTGGGAACCATTGGCTTAAAGAAAAACACGTGAGCGCGCACATACACACACACACGTACATACATACATACATACACACATACATATACGTGTGTGTGTGTGTGTGTGTGTGTGTGTATGTGTGTGTGTGTGTGTGTGTGTGTGTGTGTGTGTGTGTCTGTGTGTGTGTCTGTGTGTGTGTCTGTCTGTGTCTGTCTATATAGATAACAAAGAGGGTGTGGTAAGATACCAGAGGGACCATAAGGCACCAGTGTACTCAATACTCGGAGTAGTAGAGTGGGTAATATGAAATGATTCAGGACCCCGACGGCTGAACTCCGGCCGTTTCGACAGCTAGATCCGAACTTAACCACCAGAAACGGCCGGGGCTCAGCCGTCGGGGTCCCGAATAATTTTATATATATATATAGTAATAATGATAAATATGAAGACTAAAATACAAAGAGGGCTCGATAAGGATAAATATATATCAAATATACTAGAACCCTAAAGCAAATATTTATTAACTTTAATCTGAGAGATGTCAACATGAATGGATATGTTATTTTTATCTAAAGACATTTTTTCCAATTCCATCCCGCCCGTCCCCTCAATCTATCTTATTTCTCATTCTTTCTTCTGATGAAGGACTAGCGTCCGAAAAGTTAAGACCATCTTCCTGCGTATATCAAGCGTTAACCTAATATATCCCTTCCATATACTGTACCGATTGTGTTGTTATTTCTGTTTACCTTTTACACACACACACACACACACACACACACACACACACACACACACACACACACACACACACACACACACACACACACACACACACACACACACACACACACGTACATTTGTAAGAGTTCCACTCTCATCCACTCTCTGATGAGAAATCTATTCCTAGCTGGGGAGGTGGGGCAGGTCAAAGAATTTGATGGTTGCTACCTACTCTATGATATTCCTTGCATCCAAAGCTTTCCCTATATTTCGAAGAAAGGGAGAGAAAGGGAGGGAGGGAGATGGGAGGTAATGGAGAGGAGAGAGAGATTGCTATACTTAAGTTACCCTGTAAATGACCGTATCGTATTAATACTCTTCAGTGTGCCCTGCGATATCCATTTTCATTCATAAATCTAGATTAAGATTATTCCGGTAGATCAGAGGTCAGAGGTCAGGACAGCGATCAGTCTAGAAAGTTTATTTATGAGCTTAAAGTTCTAATTTTGACTTACGCCTAGAGTGTAATAGCGAAACAAACTGAACTTCATAAAATAGTAGTAACATCAGTAACATATTGGAAATATATCAAAAGCTAGACTATATTTTATCTACTGAGTTCGTGAACAATGAATTATCTCCTCTTTCAATTTTTACTGTCCACCCTTCAAAAATATTATATAGTAACCATTATAGTGACAGCAATTTCGACAATATTCTTTAAATGACTTTTCCTTATAGTTATACCATTGCGAGTTTCTTTTCTTTTCTGTTTAATCTGTGCTTTCTAATTTTTTCACGGTATATATATATATATATATATACATTATGAAGAGAGAAGAAACATTTAGATATAATTAGTAATAAAATGTATCATACCTAAACTGTTCCTAAATTCCTCGACTACGTAGTTTCGTGGCATAAACAAAAACAATATATCAAAGATATAGAGTCCTTGCGAGGTCTGCCGACTTATCAAGAGGATACCTCATTTTACTAGTCTCAAGAACGCGTCTACACGACGTGAGAAAGAATCCCAAAAGGCGGAGGGGGAGATAGTCACGCGATATAACGGTCGAGAAACAGAGCTAAGCCTCTTATAACCACGAAGAAAATACCACGGAGGCGGAGGGGGTATTCATATCGAGGCCGCAGAAGAGGTAGTGAAGAAGGCGAGAAGTATGAGTAATGGAAGCTTTCCAGTTGTCCCCACACTTCAAAGATTGCTCGACCAGAGGGAGTTATTAATATATTTAGAAACACACAGATACATGCGGATACACACATATATACATGAATGCATCCGCACCCAACTGTGAGTTAAGGGTGCCAACTTCACCGATGTTGCTCAATGAATGACTGGGACAGACCGCGTGACTATCTCCCCCTCCGCCTTTTGGGATTCTTTCTCACGTCGTGTAGACGCGTTCTTGAGACTAGTAAAATGAGGTATCCTCTTGATAAGTCGGCAGACCTCGCAAGGACTCTATATCTTTGATATATTGTTTTTGTTTATGCCACGAAACTACGTAGTCGAGGAATTTAGGAACAGTTTAGGTATGATACATTTTATTACTAATTATATCTAAATGTTTCTTCTCTCTTCATAATGTATTTTTAACTCTGATACTGGTTCAGTCTAGTTCAAACTGAATTGGTCTGTCCCAGTCATTCATTGAGCAACATCGGTGAAGTTGGCACCCTTAACTCACAGTTGGGTGCGGATGCATTCATGTATATATGTGTGTATCCGCATGTATCTGTGTGTTTCTAAATATATATATATATATATATATATATATATACAAATACGGTTTATGTATGTTATATGCCTGCATATATATATATACACATGCTGACTGACTGACTGAACCCAGAACCACGTGGCTGCGAAGTGAATCTTTAAGAACACAGCCATGTCTGCACCGATTACGAAATATTTTATTCTCAACAAATAAAGTAGTCAAAAGAAAATGCTTGAAATATTTTCTTTTAAATGATAAAACACAGTGTATATTATAATATCTAAGATAAGTTTAATGTAGGTTTACCTAAAATTTATAAAAAACATAACAGATTGTTGACTTTCATATATTACGACTAATTGACCGATCATCAGCACACAAGCATCTTTTTCACTCTGTCTAAGAAGATAATTATAGTCAAACGCTAATTATATTAAGCACAAACCAGAACTTACTCTATTTGATAGCATATAAAAACCTTTCACCCCAGTAGAAAATGGCTTTAAGATAACAAACGCGTCTTATATGCGAGGTTGAAACAGTCATAATATTACATGCTTACACGTAAACACACAAACACATTTTCTTAATACTCCTTGCTAAAATAGAGGCAGGGATCTTATATGCACCGAGGCCCTATTTGCCATCTAATGCAGTAAATGAAATGGCTAGCCTAATTTGCATAATGTGCATTCGTTGGTGACGTAACTATCTATTATATTTTTATTTCAGGAATTGTTGACTAAGATTGCTTCAATGAAAACTGACAAAGCCACAGGCATGCCTAAAAAGAAAATCAAGATCGTCGACTGTGGTACTGAAGAAGTACTGAAACCTGTCTGTCTGACTACGGATCAGATTATGGCTGAGAAAGACTTCGATATTTCCGCATAAATCCATAATTTAAAAAAAAATTAAAATCGAGCAAAATATATAATTACTTCCCCTTTTCACTCTCTCATCTTCCTCATCATATTTCTTTTTCGATGTTATTCCTTTGAGGAATATATAAGAAAATGTTAACGAAGAGACGTGTAATTTGCAAAGAATAGACAAACCAGAGAATAGATGACAACACCATCAATATATATATAGATAATATATATATATATACATATATAAAAGGAGATTAATATCCCCACAGGTACTAAGTACCTCTGGAAATATATAGGGTGTCTATGATACAGTGGTTATTTAAAAAAATTGTTTGAATCTTGCTTGCTCCGCTTATCTCAATTTTATATATATATATATATATATATATATATATATATATATATAAGTGGAAATTTCCTTGGACATTACATAGCAGTGATATATGATTCAGCACATACTGGCATATAAAACGGCTAAAGTTTGTCAATTTCGTTATATTTTTCATCAACAACATTCCTTGTATATTTTATGTTCCTAATTTTATGCTCCAAATTACATTGACACAGCTTTTTTAAAAATTTTTTTTTCTTTTCCTTTTTTTGTATTTCTGAAATGTTATTTTCTTCGTAATTAAAACAAAAACGAAACAAAAAATTATTAATCTTCATCGATGCTACTTAAACGTGATTAAGAGCCTCTCACGACCTGTTGTGTATGAAGTACAGAAAAAATAAACGTTTTGTGGACTAAGTACTCAAGAGTATTTTATAATTAACTCTTTTATAATTAACTATATTAATTAACTGTTCGCTGATTAGAATCATTTTAATTTTCATTATACCCAGAATTTAGGGCAGAATCGTTAAAGGATCGGAAAATGCTTTGCAGCATTTACGTTTTTTTCATTCTGGGTTCAAATTCCGTTGAAGTCAACTTTGTCTTTTATCCGGCTGCGTTCGATAAAATAAAGTACCAGTCAGATACTATGGTCCATGTAATCGAATTTTCCCTCATATCCATGTTGCTGGTCTTGTGTGTAAATCAGAAATCGTTATTATATTCGGAAGTATCAAAGGTGAGACCAACTTTTCTTTTCATCCTTCCAAGATTGATAACATAAAGTGCTAGTAAAATACTAGGATAGATTTAATCAGCTGTTCCCTTCCCCCGCCATCTTAATTTCTGGTTATAAGTCTATGAAATAAATCAAGGCTGATGGAGTAGCAGAATTATTAGAGCATTGAATAATATGTATAAATAATCAGTTCCGTTGAGGCCGGTGTTCAAGATCGAAGTCACTGTTGCAGCATGTATATATATATACACACATACAAACATATATATATATATATATATATATATATATATATATATACACACACATACAAATATATATATATATGTGTGTGTGTATAAAATGTAACAACGGAGGTCAAGACTCGCGTTTATCTCTGTAATTTAATGAGCTCAAGGGAAAGATTTTTCCGGGCTCTTCAAAATACAATATAGAGAGGAGAATGCACAAGAGAATGTGTTTTCAATTACAGCGCGTATAAGGACCTAGAGTGAAACACATAAAAACTACGAAAGGTAAGGCAAATACATCATAATTTAAAAGATAAATTAAAATGGAATAACCCACCTTTGTAACTATATATATATATATATATGTTATATATAATAAGTATATCTATCTATCTAATATGCATATGTATATATATGGATTTATATATATATATATAATATACAGACAATAATAAAGCAAACGACACAGTGCAATGAAAAAAAAAAATTATTATTTTCGCTTGATATAGTAGGAAAAGAATCTTAACGATTCGGACGCTAGTCTTTCATCAGAAAGTAGAATGAGAAATTTAAAAAGAAAGATTGGGGAGACGGACAGGGCGAAAAACATTTTTGTAGAGAAAAATAACAGTTCCATTCATGTCGCCATCTCTTGGAAAACTGTTGCTGCTGGTGTTTTGTGTCTGATATACTTGTTTGAAAAGGTGGTGATCGAGCCGCGTCTATCTGAAAGGGAAAAACTGTTTTGTATACTGTTTGTGTGTGTGTGTGTGTGCGCACACACCTTCACCCCGTCAGCACGAGCATATGTGTGTAAGGATAAAGAAATTGGGGAGGGAAGTTGAATCCATTGGGGAAATTATTACCAAGGAGGAAAATCAGACTCTGCCCAGTTCGGGTGCGCTAGGCCTGCAACGCGTGATGTAAAAGGACCCTAAGGACTAAGACATTTAAGGAAGAGTGGCCTGTGGAACGGAAGTGATGGGGGCATCCAAACCGAGACGTATGTCCCTCAAATGTTCAACAAAACTGTCCGCCAAACGGCGTCCTGTTTGTCCAATATATAAGGATCCGCAAAGGGAACACGGGAGGGCATAGACTTCGTGGGTGGATGTGCAGGTGAAGAAGTGGTGGATACGGAATGAACCATTGGTGCCTGTGAGAGTAGTGAAGTTAGAAATGAAGGGACAGGTGTTGCAGTGGGGACGAGAGCCGGCTGGAGTCCTAGGAGAGGAAGTGAAGGGGGCATTACGTACCAGGAGGTGACGGAGATAACGTGCCTGCTTAAAGGCGGTGATAGATGGGTTTGGAAAAAAGCAAGACGTGATGAGGTCAGAAGAGAGAGTGCGGAAACAAAGGAACGCAGGTCACCGGAGAGGTAGGGTGATGGCGTGGTAGGTGGGAGAGGGGGGGGGTATTGCGAAGGCGGTGGATTGGTAAATATAACCAATTGAAATTATAATTGTCAATCACAGAAATGTTCAATGCGAGCAAACGAACACATTCATATATATATATTCTTTTTCATTTTCATTTCATTTCAACGATTTTTTTGAACCAGTTGTTTTTATTATAGTCTAATCCGTTATTTTTTAAACAAAACTTGTTCATGTTTTGGAAAATTCTCTGATTCCTTTTTTTATTTCTAGATGGGATTTATTTTAACTGGTAACTATATGTGGGTCTTTTTTATGGAGTGTGGGAAGTAGCAATATGGTAGTTAACGTTCCTGTAAGTTCTGAACTCAAATCCTGCCGAAATTTACTAAGTTTTTCATCCTTCTGGGGTCAATAAAATAAGCATCAGTCAACTACTGAGTCTATGTATTCGATAGTTATTTTATTATTATTAATACACTTCTTCCCGATTCGGAAACAAGGCTTCTATGATTCGATGATATTCACACTGGTCTTTAGCATCTCACTGTACTCCATGTAAGATGTATTTCTAAGTTCACCTTCCACTGTTCTACATCAGACTTTCACTTTTCAAGTTGTGACCATCTTAATGCTGCCTTTGGTATCCTGTCATAGTTCAATCTGAGTGCCTGGCCTAGTTAACTGAGCCACTGGCATTTTCCATGGATCACACTATTACAACCAGTGTTCCGGTACAAATGCTTATTTGACACTTTGTTGGATCAAAAGATGCAGCAGAATTTCCTCAGACACTCAGAAGAAAGCAATAGTGTTATTCAATTGATAGTTCCCACAAACAGTTTCGTATTGTACTAGTAATTATTAATTTCTTGTTTATGATATATAACAACAATACAGCCAGAAGGAATGACGTAATAAAACTGAAAACAATTTGGACAATATAATACGGTTAAAGCTTTGAATAAGCACATGTTTACATAAAATGTTCGTTGGTATGCGTCCTATGTTGGTTTCTGTTCCAAGCGGATGCCGATTTACTCCACTCACAAACTTATTCACCAACCTTGTAAATTTGTTGCTTCATATATAAGTAACTACTTTTCTAGAGCACAAAATACAAAATAATTTCAGATATGCTAGAATAACTCATTAAATTTTTGGGTTGCCAAGATTTTATGCCAATCCATGGTACCATACTCAAAGATTCAATTGACCAAATAAAATTTGGTCAATCGTTTTGCCAGATATAACAGCAAAATTCTCCTCGAACCATAACCTATTGCGTCAAAGAAATGTACACATTTGATAATGTGGTCTGGGGATGAAACACTGGATGGTCCTCTACTTTCACGTACCACATGGGTTAGCGGATTGGACAATAGAGCCGTACGTACATGTAAACGAATTGGATTAGTAATTTTTCAATATACTATAGCATATTGCCACAAAAGCAAAAGGTCCCTACAGTTCTGTAATGGAAATTGGGGAAGATATATTTCCGTTGACAGCCCGAGATCATTACAGACGTATTTTAAATCGTAAAGACAATACTCTCTTCAATCGACCAACGCTTTAACCTGGCGAGTTACATGGTACATTCAAGACTGGAGACATTGCTTCTAAATGTGCCAACATGAACAACACCTCAGCAGAAATCGACTTTATTAAGGCAAAATACGCCGATGAGATTGACATCAATTAGTTTATAGCTCAATTTCTGTAATTTGAAATGTCTGTATGTCCTCTATTTTGTAATTACAGGAAATACTAGGAGTGGAATGATTTGAAAGAGATGGTTAGTTAAACACGAACCCTGTTTAGTCTAGCTTTTGACTTATTTATTCGATTATTCATACGATACGCACACATCTGATTCTTTGATTCCTTTCCCTACATAGGAATACATTAATTAAAGTTACTGAGAGTTATTTGAGAACAATTCAACTGTTAAATCTACCAGGTTGAGCAAACATTGTAATGACTCCATCGTTTTCTTGTCATTTGCAGTAATAAGCAGAAGTCTATTTTATTAAATATATTCCCCAATATACATAAAAATATTCGCTTGAAAAGAAATAGTAATAAAGATAATGATTTCTTACACGGAGACACAAGGCTATAAATCAGTAGTGGCAGTAAATTGAATCGCCTCAGTACATTACTGGTACATATTCTATCGAAGCCCGAAGGGATTTGAACGCGTAATTTAATATTATCATGCAGTTTGGCGTTTCAGCAATCTCTTGCTTTTATAGTACCGTATTAATAATTTCTAAATTAAGCACAAGCAATTTTGAGAAAGGTGAAAGTCGATTATATCGACCCCCATTACTATACTGGTACACAATTTTATCGAACCCGGAAAGATAAAAGGCAAAGTTGATCTTGGTTAGAACGTAAAGTGTTAAAATAAATACTGCTAAGCATTTGTCCGACGCTCGAACGATTTTGTGTATTCACTACCATTCTGCTTTCATGGTCATAATGATTTCTAACATAAGCACAAGGCTTATTTGGGTAAAGGGGAACGTCGATTATATCGGCCACGAAAGGATGAAAGGCAAAGTTCCCTCCATAGGATTTGAACACACAACGTAGAAAATCGTAACTAAATACCACAAATCATTTTGTTCGACGCTCTACCGATACTGATAACCCACCATCCTTGCTTACCTGGTAGTAATGAAGCTCTCTATCATCGGCACACACCCCTAGATTAGGATAGAGGGCACAACCGATAAAATCGACTCAAATACTTGCCTTTCATCCGCCTCAATGAAGTGAGTGAACTTATATAACCATTGTCAGTCATGTACTGAAAGAGATCAATACAATCTACAAAAGGTCTCACTGTAATATATTATTTTTGCCTAAATTAGAAATTATCGTTATTGTTGTTAGCACCCTCCTCATTTTCGTAATTAAAATGAAAGTAGCAGTTAATTGTGTTGACGATATTCATGGCCAAAAGGCTTAACATTTGCTAGTCCACTACAAACTGTTACTGCGAGTAGTTTACAGGTCAGTACTGGTATGAGCGGGACGAGTGCAAAATTAACGAGTGTTTCGTTATGTTTCAGTATTACATTCAAGTAATTGTATAAATCATGATAGACACCCACTCCCAACCAATTTCTATCATCATAAAGTACAATATTCCATTCTATCTTAAAATGATTCAATAAAGGTTCATGAATTTAGATAAATTTGTGCACCGTGCGGCAGAAGAGAAACCTGAGGTACCCTTCGTCTTTTGTAGACGTGTTGTTGTGGATGTTCTTGTTCTTACGGATCACATTTGCGACATTGCATCTCGTAGGAAGTTTCTTGGGTGTTTTAATGATAAAGGCCCAAATCCTATCATGACACCAGTTTTCTGGTGACCGGAATACGGGATATGGACTCTGAATGAACGTACACAGCTGGAACAGATGCTACAAAAAATCATGTCCGACGCTCTAACAATACTGCCAGTCTATTTAAATTTATAAACCGATAAATTTATGTATCGATACCGAAAGGATAAAATGCAATGTTGATTTCGCTGGGAGTTGAACTCAAAGCGCAGAGAGTCGGAGCGAAGAATGAAGAATATTTCACCCGATGCCTAACTGTCAATTTGCTACCTTCGTCTGAGAGACATCGGGTGTAAGATTATTATTCTCTTCACAACATACGATGGCTTTAATCCCTCATGAACTTTACTGTATACTTTTTTCTTCTTCTTGTCGCCCATTTATTCCTTAGAGGGTCCTATCTGAAGCAGCAATCTCCATTTTTTTCGGTTGGATCCTCAAGCGACACCAACCGAGCATATGGATGTTTCCAGCCTGTATAATGTTTGGAAGAGGAACAAGGCCTCGAGTTTAGAGGAAAGAAACAATTGGTTATATCGACCCAAGTTCTTAACTGGTACTTTATTTTATTGACCCCCGGAAGGATAACAAAATTGACTTCTGTGAGATTTGAACTCAGAAAGTTAAGAACCGGAAGAAATACCTGAGGACATTTTGTCCGACACTCTACCGATTCTACCGGCCACCACAGAGCACCACCAATTTCCTCAAACTTTGTTCTTGTTGTTCTCTTTACTTAATTCAATGAATCATCATTAATAAATATATTATATTATAAAATTATATTTAAAAAAAAAACTGCGGCAAATGTACTTAAAATATTAAGCTAACAATTTCATTTTATTGTCTTTTTGTATTTTATTTTGTTTCTATAAATCGGTGGTAAAAACTACATGACTAGCTGATTGTTTCTTATTGGTGTTTGTCAGGCGGGCGGTGGAGTGGAGAAAATACCTTGCTGTATTTACTTGTATATCATCACATTCTGCGCTGAAACACCATCGAGTTTGACTCCGTCTGTCGTCCTTTGGAGGTCGATAAAATATGTACCAGCTGAGTCTAAAGTCTAAAGTCTTAAACCAGAACGCTCGTTTGGCCAGTGCTTATCCCAGTTTCATGGCGTGAAGCGACTGAGAGAACAAGACTCCCCACTGGACAGGACGCCAGTCCATCGCAGGGTTTAAACCCCCAGCTATTGCTGGTACTCATTTTCAGCTGAGTATACTGGAGCAACGTGAAATGAAGTGTTTTGCTCGAGAACACAACACGCAACCCAGGAATCGAACCCACCACATTATGATCGTAAGTCCAACACCCTTACTACTAGGACATATGAATCCACACCAGTTGAGTACAGGGGTTAATTTAATCGGCCATATCCATCCTCCACTTTTGATGTCTTCTGTTCTCAAATCATATTTTGTATATAGTATGTATTTTCCCCACCTACTCGTATGTTTTCTTCTGTAAATAACCTTAGTTGTCCGACTACAATAAATAGTTTTAAAATGTCTATTTATAGTGGTTTAGTAATATAACTAACTTTCTGAAAACGAATGCTCAGTCATCGCTGCCTCAAAGATGACAACCCGAACAGTGTGGGAAAACACTCTCTGGTGTTCAGAACCCGGGTGCAAGCCTCCTTATGGTCACATCTGAGAGAATGGCGAAAGCGTTCCTCCGGAAGATAGCGAGGGAGACGCGTTGAAATAGCCATTCTAATTCACGGAGCTCTCTCTTATGGGTGGCCAACTACACCCCGGTAGTAGTAAACAAGGAGGTGGTACGGAGACCAAGAACGCTAGAAGTCTCCACTGCTACAAGTTCAACGACAAACCTATCAGAAAATGGCCGATACTTCAACAGCTTGCGATTTTCAAATTATCGGTAAACGAAGCCTGGATCAAGTTACTGCAAGAGAAAGTGTTATATGTTTGCTTGCTGATATTGCTGGCTTAGTTGCTGTTTTATATTAAAGCTGCAACTAAAATGCTTTATCAACATCGATTAAATTTTCTATGCTATGCTGCGTCTTCGTCCATTAGGTCGATGAGTGTTCTAGCTGATGCAATCAACGCAGTAACCCTACTTGTGAAATTACGTACAAGTGGCTGCGCATTCCACAGCCACTCATACTGTTAACGTAGTTTTCAGGAAGATTCTGCATGACGAGACTCACCAAATTACAACTAATTTTGATATCTATATGAACTGGAGCTGTTTTACTACAGAATTCGTAAATCGAACTCACGATCTTACTATTGTGAGCCCCAAACACCCTAACCACTATGTTGCGTAGCTTCAATTAAATTTACAATTTTCTAATTGAAAAGAAATGTCGATATGTTGTTTTGTTTGTTGGTCTCTTAATAATTGTTTTTGTTGAGTAGTTCCGGCCAACTCTTGGTCAGATCAATGACACAGAGGTGAGAAAGACCTAAATGTTAGACATATTGTTTTGGCAAAGATGTGCAGAGGTCGGCTTGGGTGAAACGTCGTATTATTGCTGTTCTAGTGGCAGCCATTTTTCTTGAATTACGGAGACCAGCAAACACTCACCAAAAATATATGATAAATAGGATTCTTTATCAACTACTGTTTATGCGTCGTCCATGTATGTTGAGCAAACGGTAGATTGGCAGAGTCGTAGAACATCGGACAAATGCTTAATAGTATTTGTTTCGGTTCTTTGCGTTCTGAGTTCAAATCCTGCCGAGATCAACTTTGCTTTTCCTTCTTCTGAACTTGATAAAGTACCAATAAATTACTGGCTTTGCTGTAATCAACTTTCCCTTACATTAAAATTGCTGGTTTTGTGCTTATATTGGAAATCATTTGGATTGGCAGTATCAGTAGAGGGTTGACGCAATGCTTTGTAGCATAGAGTTACTCCCTTTACGGTCTGAGTTCAAATCCCGCCGAGGTTAACTTTGCCTTTCATCCGTACAGGGGTCGATAAAATAAAGTACCAGTAATGCACTGGGATAATTGCTGGCCTTGTGCCAAAAATAGAAACAATTATTATGCCACTATACTAATCTTCCGGGCGATTCACTTTACAATGAATCTTACTCATCAATGAGACTAAAACAACGAAAAATAAAATAAGATGGTTTTAAGAATATTTTTAAATGTTGGACTACAAAAGTAACTTTGGCAATTCATCCAATTAATAAATATCACTGTGACCTAAGCAATAAAGTCTGGCAATATACAAATTAAAATATATGGAATAACACTGCAGTAGTTATTAAATGGTTTAACAACGTCGACAGGAAAACAAACCGCATATATATATAATTCACCTCGTTGCTTTTTATATACTTATCAGCCAGAATCTTCTAAAATATATTTCCTTTGTAAAATCACACACAGACATTATAAAGCATGACCTGCAGATCATGCAAAACATATCTTTTTTTTTTTTTTTTTTTTTTTTTTTTGTAGATCTAATGTCCTTCTAAAACCAATGTGATCGGTACCATTAAGCTGTTGCAATTGCACAACTTTTGGAAACGCATGAATAGTGTGTGGATAGGTCCAGTGGGTCTACGTTCTGGATAGGAAGGACTGGAAGTAGTAATTAGTGCGGTGCTAGGGGCGTTGGACACAACATAGGTGATGAGAGAAGGAAAGATGAGTAAGTCATGAGTACCTAAGTGGAGGTGACATGAAATCAGCAAGCACTAAAAACAAACAAGATACAGAGGTAAAAGAGAGCATGTCTGTGGGCTAGAGGCAGGAGAATAGAGGCCTTATACTAATTAGTCGATTGGCTTTTGTTTAGATGTAGTCTAGAATGTCAGCGTGAACAACAGCAGCGCCGTAAAAGATCTGGAAGCAGCCCTTCATTGTGAGCCTCACCTGAGACAGGTAGATAGTAACGATATCTCCAGTGGCTGGACCATGTTCACTACATGTTAAATGGAAGGATCCTGAATACTATACAAAGGGTGATCACATCTTTGTTTCAATAATGTCTACAAAAGAGGCATGAACATTAAATTTCCCTGAACATTAAATTTCAGCCTAAGTGGACCTCATCAGCCTCAGTACCGTTAGAACCATGTATGCTGCATTATTCAGCGACTTTATATATCAGTCAATATCCAGAATACACCAAACTTCAGTTCAATTTTGCAAGACACGTTTTTTTTTTTGATTTTTAAACTTTTGAGCTCAGAGAAATAAAGTTCAATGTCCTTCTTCTCTGATATACATTAAACACTTTTATATGATTCAGCGCTTGCACGATTTTTCCCACTGATTTTAATTTAAAGGTCATCTGTCTCCAAATTGTTTCAAATTTCAAAGACTTCCAAAGAATAAATACTACAGAAAACATTTGGTAGATGCAAGTACTGAAAGTGTTGAGTTTGACTAGAACAAAATATATCCTCTAATGTAAGAGCTATTTATTAGTTATTGCTGTTTATGCAAACCTGTCAACTCTCCCCGTCCGACGGGAAGATCTCCCACCCACTTTGAGGTGGGTGAGAGATGTCTTCTCTTGTGAAAATGGGTATAGCTTTCATTATGTAAAATCTCCCCGTTTTGCCCCATTTCTCCACCGTTTTGGGGCACCTTTTTTCATGGTACTCCCCGTTTGGATTTTTAGAGGCTGGCAGGTCTAGTTGATTTATAATCTCAGGTTAATTTTGATCAAGTTCATCTATTATCAACTTCTTCCACTCATGATCATCTCGTATTTTCAGACGAAATATTCAAGAATATATTATCCAATGTCTCCTTCCTTTTTATAAGGCAACAAGGTGTGGTCTGGGGGCCATTTCGTTGTTATTTTAAGTAGGTTGAGTGACAAGATAGTTGCTCTCTTGTTGGCTATAATGTATGTAAAGTGAAATAGTTTCACAGACTCGGGTAACCTTGACCTTATATCTACTCTACGTTGTTCAAATTGAATATATGAAGAAATAAGCATAATAATAATAATAATAATAATTGTTTCTACTTTTGGCACAAGGCCAGCAATTATCCCAGTGTATTACTTGTACTTTATTTTATCGACCCCGTAAGGATGAACGGAAAAGTTAACCTCGGCGGGATTTGAACTCAGAATGGCAAGGGCCGTAACACTATGCGTCAAAGCATGGCGTCCGACCGACCCTCTACCGATACTGCCAATCCACCGCCCTATAATAATAATGGCTTCTATTTTTAGACACAAGACCATCAATTTAGTGGGAAGGGAAAGTTGATTAAATAGACCCTAGTGCGTTACTGGTACTCTATTTTATCAACCCCGAAGGATGAAAATGCAAAGCTACTTCAGCGGCATTTGAACTCAACACGTAAAGGGACGTAACTCTATGCCATGAAGCAGGAAGCCCGATAAAGATGGTACAAGACGGTACAGTGTGGGTATTTTGTGTAAAATAAACATTTAAAAAATTAAACAACAAATTCCCCAAAGGTAGGGATACCTACGATGGTCCGCCACTCAGTGGGTGTTGGTCGCAAATGGACCGCCTGACCATTGGCACGCGTTTCTTCCACAAAAAGTATGATCAGTATGGTCAGACGTTGACCAGGACAAAGAACGACGGTCAGCCGGTAGCAGATGACAGACACGATGTACGCGTTCGCCACCTTTGTCCGACATTTCAGAGATAGCTTCTTCTCGGCCCATTTTTGAGTGAGAGTGGCCACCTTGGTTATTACTTCATCCAAAATTTCGTCCATTTGGAAGTCTGGACCAAACCAGACTCCGAGCAAATTAACCGGTCCATTAAGCGCCAAGCGATTTTGTTTGACGACATAGACATTCCTCTCCAGGTGCCGAGCCGCAGACCCACTGATTTTCCTGGTTAATTTTTGCTCCTATTATCGCTCCATATTACTCGAAGGCGGTGCCGATCAACTCAGTATGTTTGCTGCTCGACACCACTACGGTGACGCTCTAATGATATTAAGCAAGAAAAGCAAAACTCACACAATCATGGAAATCTAAGGATTAGGATAGAATAGGATAGAAAATAAAATAAAAGACCTCTCAATCTTAAATGAAATAGAAAAGAAAACAACAAAACTGGGAATAGGAAAGAAAATAAAAATACTAAAAAAATATAATGAAACAGAAAAGGAAATCCTGGAGACTAAAGAATGCCTTAAACTGTCATTCTTCATTGCTTTTCTCTACTAATGAATTATATTTGGAAAAATAAAATAATTAATTTACGACTAAAAAAAAAAAAAAAAAAATACTTGCAAAGACACAAATAATCCGAAGATATGAAAAGCGCCAAAAGTTTTTTGGTTTTTTTTTAACAAAACCAGCTATTTCATGCCAGACTTAAACGGCTATACCACGAACTTAATAGGAGCAAAATAAAAGTAAAAATAGTCCCAAAAGTAAAATAAGTTGAAAAGTCTTGGAGAAGATTATAGGCAGAAGGAGAAGAGAAATTCCCATGCAAAAAACTAGCAAGAACAATGAACACAGCAGCTGAGCAACAATGGAAGGATATTACAACAGATGATGAAATATTCAACAGGGACACAAGGTGTACTGGCAAAAGATTTGAATGAGATGCTGACAGAACCATAAAACACCTGAGTGGCTCACTAAGGGGGAAATCCCCCTGATCCCAAGAATAATGACACAGAAAACCCCTAAAACTACAGGCCCATAACATACCTATCTACTATATACAAAGCTTTAACTGCAATACGAAGGCGGAGATGAAAAGTTCCTAACCTTAAGAGAATCGCGAAAGAGTAGAGCTGTTAACTTTACAGGGGAGGTAAGGACCGCCGCAATAAGTATGTGAATCTGAGAGGGGAATATGTTAAGTAAAATCATAATTAACTGATCCTCCTGTATTTTATTTGACTCAAAGCCAGGAACTTTTTAGCACCCCGTCGCAGAAATTGACCAAACACCTGAACAAAAACCTGCTTCCAGAAGGGATGCTGCAAAAGCTCATATGGCCGTAGAGACTAGTTGCTAATCACTAAAACCGAAAACAAAAACCCACAGCATGACATAAATCGACTACCAAAAGGCGTTTGACTATGTTCCCATGGATACTAAACACACTAGCATGAATAAAAGGGCAAACAGTCCTACAGATATAAACGGAGGGTGGAACTATAAAAAACTGAGCCCATCCCAATCAACAGAGGGATATTTCAAGGAGACTTCCTATCACGACTGCTTTTCTGCCTAGCACTAACATCTTTACCTGAGACACTAAACACAACTGGACTAGGATATAAATACTACAATAAAATTAATCATCTCCTCCATATGGATGATCTAAAGCTGTATGCTGCAAACGAAAGACAACCCAAAACACTGCTACAGACAGTACATAGATTCACTAAAGAAATAGGCATGAAATTTGGCCCAGCAATATGCGCCAAGGCAACTCTGGAGAGAAAAGAACTGGTGAAAAACACTAATATCATGCTAGATAAAGAAACTGAGATAAGAGAATTAGATGAAACACAGACATACAAATACTTAGGATTCAACGAATTAGATAGGGTTCAACACACAGTGATGAAAGAAAAGATTAGAATGGAATACTACAAATTAGACTACTACTTAAACTGAGCTAACTGTAATGATCATCAATAATCTAGCGATCCCAGGAGTATGCTACAGTTTTAATATTTTGAACTGGACACTAAAAGAACTAGCTGGAATATACAGAAAAACAGAAAAATAATGAGTGAATTTAGAATTCACGATCCATCCAAAATCAGATGTAGACAGATTATACCTATCATTAACACAAGGAAAAAGGGGCCTTGTGCAACTAGAAAACTGTTATAAAATAACTTCTGTAGGACTACAAAGATCTAATAAAGAACAAAGGAAAGTTAAGTTAACAGAAATAGCCACGAAACACGAACAAAATGAAATGTTCTCTGCGTTCAATGAAACCAATAAATTCAAAACAGAAGCTGGATTAACAAATAGCTGTGAGGAAGATGAAAACAAACAAGAAACAACAGCAGAAATTCTGAAAAGCATAAAATCTAAATTGAAAACAGAGCTCCAGAATGCCATGTTAAAATGATAGGAAGAAACCCTTACATAGCCAATACACCAAACAAGCTGAGTGGAAGTAAACAAGCAAAACTCACAAAACTGGCTACGATGCACTAGAATTAAAGCTGAAACGGAAGAATTTTTAATTGCAGCACAAGATCAAAGCCACCTCACCAGAAGTATATAATGAAGCAGAACACAGTAAGTAACAGCAGAATATGTGAAGGTGGGAACAAACAATTAATCCCATTATCTCTGATTGTCTAGTCTTAGCCAAAAAGGAATATATCCACAGACATAATAGAGTTTGGATTGACATACACTTGAAGTTATGCCAACATTATGAAATACCAACAGAAAAAGATGGTGCAGATACACACAAGAAAATGTGTCAGAGAATGACAAAGCAACCATTCTCTGGGATATGCCAATACATACACACAGGGAGATTAAAGACAACAGACCGGATATTATAGTAAAAGACCACAAAGAAGACATGTCTTCTTATTGATGTATCAATTCCTACAGATGACAATATATCTACCAAGGAAATGAAGAAACTATCCAAATATAAAGGTCTGGAGATAGAAATAACCTGAATGTGGATAACGAAAAGAGAAATAATATCTATAATAATAGGTGCATACAAAGATAGCGCTGCTAGGCACTACGCACATATTGCGAAGAGTACTCTCAATACAGTAGAAACAATACCACCAAAAACTACACTGCATATACCCAAGGTGCACAGACCTACTCTCGGTAATACAGTGACGATGCGCAACAAAATTAAGGCTAATAATAATAATTATTTCTACTTTTGGCACAAGGCCAGCAATTACCCAGTGCATTACTGGTACTTTATTTTATCTACCCCGTAAGGATGAAAGGCAAAGTCAACCTCGGCTGGATAATAATAATAATCGCGAATACAAGCGGCCAAAATGGGAATCCTCCGAAGTGTCTTTGGAGTAACGTTACTCGATGGAGTGCGTAGCTCCGAGATCAGAGACTCACTCCAGCTAGACCCGCTACTTCTTCGAATTGAGAGATCACAGCTCTGGTACTGTGAGCATGTGGTTAGAATGTGTCAGAAAAGAATCGCTGGGCAGATTTTACGGGCAAAACCAATTGACAGGAGACCCAGGGGTAGATCACGAGCAAGATAGTTGGATAACATCCATGAGCTTGGCTGGTCTCGCTTGTGGATCCAGCCGGATCAACTGGAGATGGTTGCTTCTGAGAGGCCCCGCTAGAAAAAATATTTGAGGACTATGCCCCCACGACCCTCTCAGGAATAAGTGGATGAAGAAGAAGAAGAAGAAGAAGAAGAAGAAGTCAAAACTTTTTTTAAAGTAAAATAAATTTAAGTTCATTATTTTATTTTCAGAAAAATACATATGTGTCTTGTGACTAGGTATAATCACAAAAGAATGATTTAAATTAGCAATAGAGTAAAAAAAAGTATATAAAAAAAGGAACATAACAATTTGATGCAGCATACAACTTATAATAAGAAACATAGTGATTGCACACACACACACACACACACACATTTATTTATATATATATATATATATATATATATATATATATATAACGAAGGAAGTGTGGTAAGGAACCAGGTGGACCATAACGCACCAAAGTACTCAATACTTAGGGTAGTAGAGTGGGTAATAGGAATCAGTAAGACCCCGACGGCTGAGCTCAAGCCGTTTCGACGGCTAATTCTGGACTCCAGAATTAGCCGTCGAAACGGCTTGAGCTCAGCCGTCGGGGTCTTACTGATTCCTATATATATATATATATATATATATATATATATATATATATATATATATATATATATATATATATATATATATAGTAATAATAATAAATGCGAAGACTAAAATCCAAAGAGGGATCGAAAATATATAAGAACCCTAGAGCAAATATTTATCAAAATAACAGATTAAAGTTTAATCAAAGAATCGCTGCTTTGATCCTTAACGGGATCTTCTGAAACTAAAAAGAAATCAATCTGTGAACGCAGAAGTAAATATTTCGAAAAACGTTGCAACCAAAGGAAAACAGGAAGACGATACTTTGGTTCGTGAAGATGTTCCCTGGCAATACGTCGTTTATGGTATAAAGACTCCATTTATACCATAAACGTGGTTTTGTCTTTGCGTGAAATTGTTCTCACGCTCCACATAACGACGTATTGTCTTCGCTTTTTCCGTTCATTGCCAGGGAACATCTTCACGAACCAAAGTATCGTCTTCCTGTTTTCCTTTGGTTGCAACGTTTTTCGAAATATTTACTTCTGCGTTCACAGATTGATTGTTTTTTAGTTTCAGAAGATCCCGTTAAGGGTGAAAGCAGCGATTCTTTGCTTAAACTTTAATCTGTTATTTTAATATATATATATATATATATATATATATATATATATATATTATTTAAATTTATATATATATAATTTATATATATATGTATGTGTATGTATGAATGAATTTATAAGTATTTGTGATCACACAAGGAAATAAGCAATGAATTCGTGGTATAAAAGTTTCTCAAATATTTTCGAAATCATAGATTTTACACAGAAACACATTTATACACATATTCAGAATTACAGGAATGTCCCCACAGACAAGCTTAATTACATATATGCATACATGCTGTCTTTTATATTTTACACTATGTCTTGGATCAAGAAGACTATATTTCCTACCAAACAAAGTCACTTTTCTGTCTCTCCAATCACGTTTCCTATCATTTTTTTTTTTAAATTTACTTTATTACAAATCTTTACTTGACGCGGCCTGCTCTTCTGTCAGCATGTATTTCCTGTCTATGTTATTCAGACCACAGTCTAAAACTTTCACGTGTCTTTGAGGAACTCCTGTGTTTTTATCAGATGGAACATCTCCAATTTTTTCTACAAAATCCTGTAAGAAAATCAAAACAATTATGAGATTTCTTTCTTCTTTTTTGCTTTTTTTTTTGTTTTTACCTTAGTTGATTAGGAAAGAGGTAATGTGAGAGTGAGTATTGTGGTCATTTACTAGCACGATGATATTGGTGATACTGATGATGATGATAGGCTGTATAATGGTTTCTGATTAAGGCACAAGGCCAACAGTGCATTACTGGTACTTTATTTTATCGACCCCGTAAGGAAGAAAAGCAAAGCTAACCACGGCAGGATATAAACTCAGAGTGCAAAGGACTTTAACTCCGTGCTGCTAAGCATGTTGTCCGATGCTCTACCGATATTGCTAATCCACCGCCCTAAGCTGTATAATAAAATATATTAGCACATGCTCTTCTACCAATCCTCCATTTCCATACGTTGCATTGTAATAATTTAAGGTATTTGATAGCATTCAGGTCTTGTCAACATTTTTTTTTTTTTTCATAAATAAAAAAGGAAAGGAACATATAATCAGATCAGATCAAGATAACTATTAGTTTTTCAATTGCTGATACTATCTGCCGGTCGCAACTCCTTGCAGAAGGGTGTGAAATTTGATTTCAGAATGCACAGAGCCGAATCAGATACCAAATTGTTAACAATTCTGCCTGTCCACTATTCCCTAGACTGTTACTTTTTATCGACTCCGAAAGGATGAAAGACAAAGTTGACCTCGACGTGATTTGAACTGAAAATGCAGTGAATCAGAACAAATATCTAGGCATTTAAATATAACGCCCTAACGATTCTGCCAGTTTGCTGCTTTATTGACAAATGTGTCGCTGCCAAAAATTCCCAGCTCATTTTTTTTTTACTTGAATATTTGATTTTCCAGGCGAGTAACTACTGTAATGTAATGAACCTACCTAGTGTAATACAGAAAATGTCTCCTTGATAAATGTAGCACTAAGTGGTTAACCTACTAATTAAAAACCATTAATCTGGACACCTAAATATGGAATGTTACGCGATGCCAGCGTATCTACCCTTCTCTAATGGCTATATAAACCAAGACAACGTGGTAGAATCAACGAACTGGGAACTCTCGTTGGCATATATATTGTATGTATGAACCCGTTACTCCCCAGGGAGTCATAGAAGCACCGTAAGAGCATACAGCGTTTCTATGGCATTATTTTAAACCTGGTAGAACCCATCTCCTCTCTAGGTCTGAATACAGCAGAGTCTTCCATAGAAGGATAGCGAGTGAGAGAAAAGAAGAGGGAAAGAGATATAGAGAAAAAAAATGACTCCACTACTAGACTGGTACTTTTTTATCGACCTTAAATGGATGAAAGGCAAAGCTAACCTCGGAGGGATTCGAACCGAGACGAATGCCGCAAAGTTCTAACGCCTCTGCCAATTCGTCGTCTACGATAACTGGAAAAAGCTAGAAACTAGTTCATCGTTCCTTAGTCAGTGTTGAACAAAAGGGCAACGATTATTGCCGAACACTGTACGGCTACTAATTCGGGGTGTTTGTTTACAAACAAACCGAGCATTATAATAAATGTTCGGTAAACCCATACGTACATATATATATGTGTGTGCATGTATGTATGTTTATACATGCTAGTGTACGTCTGTATACATATATGTATGTACGTATACATACTTATATTTAAGTATCAGCCGTACTAAGAGTGAGAAATGAAATTTCATTTTTTCTATATATATATATATATATATTAAAATAACAGATTAAAGTTTAAGCAAAGAATCGCTGCTTTCACCCTTAACGGGATCTTCTGTATATATATATATAAACATAATGTTAATACTTGCTAACTCGATCGGATATTACATTATGCACTAAGTAGCTGAAATATAGGATAAATACATACATATACAGAACAAGATCTAACTAAAGCTGTGTAAGTATGTAGGATAAAGGATAAAGAACCCATAACTCCTTGTGGAGTCGTAGAGACACCGTCACACGGCGTGGTGTCTAGGGCACTTTTAAACCCGGCGGAGCCCAACCCTCTCCAGGTCTTAACACAGCCGATTTTTTTTTTCTCTAGAGGAAGAATTGACCCCAGTACTGGACTGGTACTATTGTTATCGACCTCGAGAGGATGAAAAGCAAAGTTGACCACGGCGGGATTGTGAACTCGGAGCGCGCAAAGAGGTGGGTCCAATGTCGCAAAGCATTCTATTCGACGTCTTAACGACTCTGCCAATTCGCCGCCTTGTGTAAGCATGTACTGATATGTAAATGGAGAAATACGTAAACAAGAAAAAGACTGTTTACATGTCACCTTTACGTTGTTTGTGTTAAACTTTGTACTGCTCCTGAATGTAATTATTGTAAATCTCAGCTACTTAGAGTACAGTTTTGTACAAAATTGTATTTATCGAACATTCAAATCTTTTTTTCTAGTATCTACTTTACAAACTCATAAAACATGTTCGTGTATACGTAGTTGTTTTCATACAATCACATTTTACAGGGAAACAAAATATTAAGAATTTGCTACTTACCATTCCTTTGATGACCTTCCCAAAAACAATATGCTTTCCATCCAACCATCTGGCCTTGTTCAGAAGAATAAAGAATTGAGAACCGTTCGAGTTCCTACCGTGATTAGCCATAGAAACATAACCTGCTGCTTTGTGGCTGAGAACGAAGTCTTCGTCATCAAATTTCGTACCATAAATGCTACGACCTACACAGAAAAAAAATTATTTGAAGTTCTAATAGATTTCATGAAGTATTTTGTAATCCACTAAAAACAAACTCTCGAATCACCTTAACTCATCACTTTTCATCGAACTGTTTCCTACAGCTAAGTGAAAACACAGAGAGGTGGGAAATGGAGTAAGTAAGCCAGTTGTCATGGGCCTACAATTTTGAGGGAACTTATAGCCCCAGTTAGAAGCAAAGATAGGTCCTGTACTAAAGAATTAGCCTTTTGTTTATAAATCGTTTTAGTAATGTTATTCTGTTAT
>OZ024743.1:125078842-125116342 GCA_964016885.1 Eledone cirrhosa
AACCCACATCTTTAGTTATCCAGACCACTGTGCTACCATTACACCAACACATCACTCATCTCCTTCCATTCAAATTAGAAGCTACATTCTTAGCGATGGGTGATGTGTTGGTGTAATGGTAGCACAGTGGTCTGGATAACCAAAGATGTGGGTTCGACTCCCATGTACGTCAATACTCATCTTTTTCCATTTATCTGAGGGTTCTAAACCCCATTATCAGACTAAAATTTCTTTAGTCAAAAATACGGTGAAAGCTATTCTATTTTCTAATTTCAAACCTGCTCACTGTTTCAAAACATACTTACTTGTCATTTATACTCGCTAAGAATGTAGCTTCTAATTTGAATGGAAGGAGATATATATGTATAAAAATATAAATTCAGAGAGAATCGTATTTCGGCGGGTAGAAATAAGCGAAACGCAATTTCCGAGTTGTGTTGGCAAGCGCTCCATGGACCAAAAGAGACCAGAGCAATAAACATAAGTTATAAAGGCCATACAAACTGAGACGACAACCACCTAAGCCAAAAAGAACGAGGCAAGTTAAACGGGTCAAACAAAATAAATGAAATATTTACCCGGACCCTGGGAAATGATGGTATAATCCAGTACAGAGTTTCTGCGACACCTAAATCAATAATACTGTCTGCTTAAAAAAATAAGCTTTTGGTATAATGATCGAACAAGGTTGTCACTTTCTCAACAGGTATTTTGTTCTGCACCAGCGTTTTGAATCACACAGTGTTTTGTAGTAGTCAAAGCACATGTGTAACTCTACAGGGGAGAAAACCCCAAATTTTGGCAAATGAATTCAGTATGTGTAAATCAATGCAAAAATTGCAAAAACACTACAAATCGAATTAAGCTCTCGACCGGCGGCGTAAAGAAGCTGTTAAAACAGCAAAATGCCGTGGAAACGGCGTTGAATAAAACATTATCTCGAAGAATAGGAATCAGCGGCTCGAAGAATTGATAGGAAGGAAAGAATAGAGTGGATTAGAGATCACAAACATTTAAATATACTAATCAGCTTTCAGACCATCTGCAGTTTCAAAGATTTGACTGAAAGGACTGCGAAGGACAGGCGGCTCGTAACAACGGAGAAATAAATATCTCCGTAGGTATGATGTTATAATGTTTGTGTTGAGACAGGTCAGAGAGAGAGTGAGAGAGAGAGATGAATTGCGTCCACTCGTCGTCGCAAGAAAGGAAGAACAATGTCATTGTAAGCGGAAGTGGCCTGTAGAAGGTAGAGGGAAAGAAAGAAAGCAAGCAGTGAGAGGGAAGGGAGAGAGAGAACGAAAGAACGGGGAACAAAGGAAGAGGGAAGAAAAGACAACTCACCTTAAGCATGGTATAAATCCGCAATAGCTACAATAGGTATGATAATGTATAAACAAAATTCGCACTCCTTTCAGTCAAATCGTTTTACTCTACGTCGGTTCGACGGCATTCTTCTGTTTTAACAGCTTCCTTACGCCGGGCTTTTCCATTTTCCTACGAATTCTAATACACTTGCATTTCAAAACTCGATATTCGAGTTAATTTTGTTTATATATATATATATATATATATATATATATATATATATATATATATAAAGAATGAATAATAACAGGTAGACATCATAAAAAGGTAATTTATTCCGAGTGCTTCCAAATGTTTCAACAGTAGTTATACAGCCTAATCATGCTATGTGCAATTGATAATTAATAATTATTTGATTGCAGAAACTCAATTTTCAAATGCTGCGACTACCATTTCCTCAGAGCAGAATGGTTAAAATGTAAATACCCTTGTATTTCTTAAAGGAAGTTATTGGAGAAGATAGAGTAGAAAGGAAGAGAGAAAGAGATAGATAGAGAGAGAGAGAGAGAGAGAGAGAGAGAGAGAGAGAGAGAGAGAGAGAGAGAGAGAGAGAGAGAGAGATGTAGGGGTTGGAGAAGTGGGAGAGAGTGGTTTGACGAATACAGATAGCTTAATCTCAAAATGTTGTGGTAGGGGTTTTATTTTACTGTTTATTCTCAAGGTGACAGCCCTTAGGCATTGTGTTGATGTGGTCAAAATTGGGATTATTTATTGCCACAGAGAGCAGGTTCATAGATGTGGAGAGGGAGTTTGGTAGACCGAGGGCGAGAGAGAGAGATAGAGAGAGAGGGGGGGAGAGGGGAAGGGAGAGAGAGAAAGAAAGAGAGATAGAGAGGAGACAGACGAAGGCTACGAGATGGGGGATACATCGAATTCATAGTTGTAGTCTGCAAATCGCACTCAAGTACCCATTTATAATGATAAGCAAAGTATTGGCTTGTAGTGTGGGTGTGAGGGATATAGTTAGGAAGTAGTTATTGAGAGAAATTAGTTAGCGAGAAAGCGATGTTGCAGTCTCGGGTTCAAATGTTAAGTTATTTTATAGTGATAGAATTTAGCCTTCGGTTTGTGGTTGCAGTATAACGATCGTTCGATTCTGTTATTTAGTCATTTGTTTTGGGATTTTAAGATATAAAAGAGTTCAAGGTTGCATAATCTGCAGTACTTCAATCCACTCCGATATGCACTAGCGCTGGATAGTTTATCCCATTTCAAGGTAAACTGCCGGTTGCATTCTCTGAGTTGCCAGGTCTTATTGGCGAGCGTAGTCACAAGACGGTGTTTAGGATGCTTAATCGATGACGATACCAGCGAGATTTAAAGGAGGTAGTAGTAGACCCAATGTAATACCATTTCTGGTCGTTCGATTCAACGGTGCATTGATAAACAATGTTGGACTCTAGGCATTTGTTCTTCAACGGGCATCTTTCGGGTAGGTGGCAGTTACAGTTTTTGGTGTGGATTGCAGGTATACCATGGATAGGTTGGGATAACAGTTCAGGTGGGGTGCGTAATATCCGCCTCCCATTTGGTGGTTGGGAGGTCCATATTACGTTATGCTCATCTGTTACTAAAATATTTTGTTTTGTAGTGTTGTTTAATAATTGCTTTAAGTTAATTTTTTTTATGTATGCTTCAAGGTTTGGTGCGGTGGAGTATGATAGCTTAATAGTCTTAGAGTTTAGAATCTTACTGTATTTATGGGAACTAGGGAAATGCTTGTTGATTAACTTAAAGAATGAAAGAGATAGTTTTGTACTAATCGAAGCATTACAAATGGGATTATACCAGATATACTTTCTACAACGTGATTTATTTGGTGATGATTTTCTATTAGTATGTCTGGTGGTACTGTATGTGTGCGCTTGTATTTCTGTACTCCGGTTATATATTCTTTGATTGCGTGTGCAGCTATGTGTGTTATGGAGATTCTTATCAATGTATTCTATTTTATCACGGTGGTCTGCATTCCTTAATACGTTATTATAGCATGTTCACTGAAAATCTCAGAGTTAGACGATAGGCGATAGATTCTGAGAGAAATACTACGGGCAACCGATTTGATCATGGAAAGTGGGTAATTCGAATTAAAATTATTATAGGTAAGGTTCTCATTTATCTCGTGGAAGGGTCGTATCAGACCAGTATTCAAATTAAGAGTTACGTCAAGGAAATTTACCACTTTAAGATTGTATTCCTACGTTATTTTTAGACCCAGTTCACTAAAAGAATTTCTAATGTTTTTCCGTAGCCTTTCAAGATTTGGGTTATTTAAGTTATTAACTAATAAAAGCGCGTCATCTCTATATATTCCCCCCTGTAGATTACTAAATTTTCCATGTAGTATGTGAGCTATGTAAATTCCCACAAGATCCGTGACCTCCGCTGAGTCGTTAGAGCCCATGGTGATGTCGAAGTTTGTGGGTCTGTCCCTACGTTCCCAGTAGCAGTTATCAAACTTGATAATAGTTTTCCTAGCCTCTAGAATAATATTAATTTCGTCCTCTGTTAGGTCGGAATTGACTTTGGCAAACGATAGGGCCTTACGTAAAGTACTGGGTGAGTTTGAAGAGTAGTATTCGTCAATGTCAAATTGTATAAACTTAGACTTACTCTTGTTCTTAACGTTATTAAACCAGCGAATTGCTTCGCTAGTGTTGCCCCATAATTTAATTTCTATTTTCTTTTTCTTGAGTTATTACCCTGTCAAGTATATGTTTGATAATTTTTCCTATGTTTGATTTAGAAGGGCATATAAGTCTAATCTTAGGGTTAGAGTCAAAATTTGCCTTGTGGTCCTTCAGGTTAAAGGTGGGGGTTGCGGGTATAATCGGCTCGGTTCTATTGTCTATCTTGAGATTCTTCACCACTTTCTATGCTTCGTTGTTAATGTTCGTTAGTGTAGTTTCACTCGTTTTTCTATATTTCTCGCTAACTAATTCCTCTCAATAACTACTTCCTAATTATATCCCTCACCCCCACACTACAAGCCAATACCCTGCTTATCATTATTAATGGGTACTTGAGTGTGATTTGCAGACTACAACTATGAACTCGATGTATCCCCCATCTCGTAGCCTTCGTCTGTCTCCTCTCTATCTCTCTTTCTTTCTCTCTCTCCCTTCCCCTCTCTCTCTCCCTCTCTCTCTCTCTCTCTCTCTCTCTCTCTCTATCTCTATCTATCTATCTCTCTCTCTATCTCTCCGTCTCCCCTTCTTTCTCTCTTCCTTTCTACTCTATCTTCTCCAATAACTCCCTTTAAGAAATACAAGAGTATTTACATTTTAACCATTCTGCTCTGAGGAAATGGTAGTCGCAGCATTTGAAAATTGAGTTTCTGCAATCAAATAATTATTAATTATCAATTGCACATAGCATGACTAGGCTGTACAACTACTGTTGAAACATTTGTAAGCACTCGGAATAAATTACCTTTTTATGATGTCTACCTGTTATTATTCATTCTTTATCTACACTCCGGAATACAGAAGGATCAGAAACTGAATTTTTCCGACTATTCTTCCATAATTCGTTGAGTAACCCCTCACCGTACGTCAACTCTATCTAGTGTAGTAATTAACCATTACTGCATTCATGATAACCCTAAGCATTTCTTGCATAACCTAATATATATATATATATATATATATATATATATATATATATATATATATATATATATATATATATATATATATATATATATATATATTATATATATATATTATATATATTATATATGTATGTATGTATGTATATTGTAGTACAAACTTGGTATAAATATCCAAGAGTCTAGAGCTCTCAGTCCGTGGGTCGAGTTATGTATAAGTATTTAGAACAATGCTATACGCAGATACTTAAGTTTCGTTGGGTTTATCACCAACTCATTCAGTCCGTCATGTTGGCAGACTGAATGAATTGATGTTAAACCCAACGAAACTTAGGTATCTGCATATGCCACTTATTAATATATATATTTAAAATACGTGGCTGATTCTTACCTCCCGTGCCATCTCCTTTTGTGATATCACCCATCTGAATAACGAAGTCAGGAACGATTCGGTGAATGTAAGAATCTTTGTAATGTAGCTTATCCTGTTAATAAATTACAATGAAACGGATATAAAACAGAATAAATATTAACCCTTTCGTTACTTTATTTCTAATGAAATACACTGCCAATGTGTTTTAATTATTTTTTGTTCGTGTTTTAATTAATGAGGAATTAAAAGAATGACAAACAAATAGACAGAAAGAAATACAGAAGAAAGACTGATAGAATATAGGAATGAAGGGCAGAAAGAGAGGAATGAAAAAAAGGATGCTTGAAAGAGAGAAAACAAGCAAGAAAATGGAATAAATAAAATATAGAAAGAAGAAAAAGAAAATGTGAGAAAAGAAAGGAAAGGGGGGGAAAGGAACAAAGAAAAGAGAGAAGTATGAAAGAAAACTAAAAAGAATGAAATAAATAAAACGAGAACAAAGAAAAAGCAAGTCAGAAAAGAGACAACGAAGACAACGGATTATAAAAATGAGGAAAAGTAGCTAAACATACCTTCCCTCGGTTGTATCCTCGTGTGATTGCTACAAAATTGGTGACTGTCATAGGCGCAACTATGCCAAATAAAGCAATGACTACACGACCCGTGTCGTCATCTCCATGTTCATCAATGATGGAGAAATCAAACCAAGCTTCATCAGTAACAGTATAGTTGGAATTTGCAGAAGTAGTTTGACTCAGCAGAAAGAAAACCGAAGTAAATAAACAGAATTTGATCATTGTGGATTTTTGTTGTTGTTGATGTTTTATCTTCTAGTTTTTTAGTTTTCTTTTATTATTTTCAGGCCTTTATATTTCTATTTCTTGGTGAATGGGTGAAATCTAGGTAAAAAAAAAGAAAAGATCAACTCAACAAACATTGCGAGTTACTTCTTGCATCACTTCATTTTTTGCTTTTATTGTTTAGTTAGGAAAGGAAAACCAATACCCGTGACCCTTTTCAGTTCCTCAGAGATTGGTGGAATGAAAGGGAAGATGAAAGGCACTCTCAAATCAGAGACCTGATTTCAATGTCCACATCAGAAATGGCTCAGATAAAGGCACCCCCAAACTAAATAGTATTATACCAGGCGATAAATTAGGTCTACTACTCAAGTAGGAAAAAACAGGATTTGAACTAAGAACGCGCAAATAGTGGGAACAAATACTGGAAGGTATTGCGCCCGACTCTCAAATAGTCCCACTAATCCATCGTTCTTTATTTTATTGACCCAGAAAAGACTACAGGCGAACCAGAAAAAATACCGCAAGGCATTATATCCTATGCTCTAACGATTCGGCAAATTTATCGTCTTGTATCTGGTATTCTTGTATGTAGACCCCAAATATTGTTCATAAAGTTTTCTATCAGATTAGTGACTTCTCAGAGCATTCTTGAAAACATCTCCGAGTATATGTGAAGACAACATATAATCCATGGGAAATTGTATTATTATTGACAAAAGAAGAAAATATACATACGTCAGTATTATGTACTAATCCTTGGTCAAGACAATTTTGACCAGTGAAATACAAGAATAAAAATTTACTTACTTTCTAATTGTTTTTTTCTTTTTTCGTCACAACAGTGGTGGCACAAGCTGTCTTACTGAGGAAAATTCTACAGCAGTTCTTTATATAAGAACTGGTAAAAAATAAACGACGTGCCACGATATCTCGTTGAATTCTGAACCAATCAACGCAATTTCACCTGCTTCATTACTGAAAAGAAGCCACGTAAATGTAGCACTTGTTGAAATAAAAACAATTTGTGCATGTCGACAAAATGAAAAAGTAATAATGATTTCAAAGTCGATATGAACAATGGGTAAAAGGATAATACCAAATACGCCGATAGAGATGGTATCAGAATTTTCTCACCAACAAATAAAAATACCATTATGAATCAACGAAAGTAATTGATTTTCTCAAGTTATATTATAGTTCATTGACTTTGTATATGTAAGCTTTCCATTCAGCTCAATATTTCATGTGAAAACATGAAAACAAATTTTAAATATAATAATGCTAAAAACAAACTTTATCCAGATAAAAATAAACTTTTTTTTAATATAATAATTTCAACTGAAAACGAATATATCAAAGAGGATTTTTTTCTTCTATTCTAACCAGCTTTTTCACTGCCATTAGGGTCCACAAGCAGGTAAGTAACTTTGGTTTATTTAATATACAATAATTAGTCAATCATAGACACGGCCTCCGATAAAAAATGTTCAAGGTGGAACAAGACTCTCAAATCAAACCAAATATCACTAGACGTGTAAAAGAGGGTTGGCTGGAAAATTCATAAAATGACCAAGATACTCTCATGGAATGTGACCAAATGAGGTTTATTTTTCAACATAGTCCTCTTGCGGTCCACACATTTTTTCCATTGGGGTTGCAGTGCTTAGATCCCATTGGTGAAACAACTTTCATCCTGTTGGTAAAAAAAAGTCAACAGCAGATATGACGTCATCATCACCGCGATACTGGTGCCCAGAAAAGTGTTTTTAATGTTGGGGAACAGATGATAGTCATATGGGGCAAAATCAGGAGAATTGGGGAGATGATCAACCAATTCAAACCCACAGCCCCGCACAACAACCATTGAAACCAAAGACTTGTGTGCTGGAGCATTGTCCAGATGAAAAAAAATCCTTGCGTCAGTTTTCCTGGGCGTTTGGTCTTGATAGCCTTTCATAACTGCCTCAGCAAGTTGTCATAGTACTCTTCATTGATGGTGTGGCCCTTGTGAAGATAGTTAATAAACATAGTGTATTTTGCATCCTCCGAAACTGACGCCATCTTTGCGAGAGGTGAGGATGGGTGTTTTCACTGCATGGATTGTCTCTTTGTCTTTGGCTCAAAGTGATGGACTTAACGCTCATCCTAGGTTAGGAAACTTTCGGCTGGATCTGACTCAAACAATGTCAGATTTTCGCGTGATGTGATCAGCCTGATGCGCTTTTAATCTGGTGTCAGAAGACGTGGCACCCACTGAATAGAAACCTTCAACATGCTAAGTTCATTGTGCAGAATATTCTCAACTATCTCACGGGATATACTAATCATCACTATGTGGTGAACACAATCAATCTTTTCCTCGGAGGTGGCAGTTGCAGGACGTCTAGACCTAGGCTCATCCTCCCCTCCTAAACTCAGCTGTTGATAAAGCTGAAGCATTATCCATAAATGTAGCAGCCATGTCAGCATGAATGTTCTTGGGGGTTAAACCCTTTTTATGCACGTACTTGATAACACCACGATGCCAAATGTTGTCTATTTTCAAGAGACATCGCTACTAGTTACTTTTGAAGTCTTCTTTGAACAGTCAAATGTCAGTTTGCCTAGAACGAAACAATGCAGTTATTAATAAGAAGAGGTGAAATTAATGCATGCAAGATTTCACAGCTCAAACATCACTCCTTCATAGTCAGCGTGTGAACTTTTAAGCTCACCTTCAGAAATGGGGACTGAAGAACAGGTCGCTACTCTTCCAGCTCAGCTGGAAAATTTCGGGGAACGCGAAAACCCAGAGATTTTATTTGCTATAGCACCCCACTTGAACAAACTTTATGCGCGCTTGTAATCATGAACACACAAGAGTTTTGCAACATACAAACACTTCAAGCCGTTCAGTTACCCTAGTCGCCAATGATTATGCATATTTGACTGCGCCATTCTTTAAATGTCTATATATTTTTTACATTTTTCTCCTGATTGATTTACATTTCGTGCCTCCATCGGAATACACTTGTTTAGTTGCTGTGTTATATATTATGTACATTCTATCGACTTCCTTTTACCGCCCATACATCTTCCAATGACTATCTTTTCCACACACCACCGAGCAATATCCTTGCATTATCCTTGACTGTATATTGATTATATCCTTCTTCACCCGCCATGCTTCCCCTACAAATAATTCTTCCTGGCATTAGCACAAAGTTAGCAATTTGGGGGAAAAGGAAAGTCGGTTATAACGACACTGGTACTTCACTGGTGCTTTATTTTATCGACCTTGAAAGGATGAAAGGTAAAAGTGACGTCAGCGAGATTTTAACATAGAATGTAGAAAGTTATAACTAAACACCATAAAACTGGTTCTTTATTCTATCGACCCCGGAAGGATTAAAGGTAAAGCAAACCTCAGCGGGATTTGAAATCAGTACGTAGCATGGCGTCCGACTCTCTACCGATTCTGCCAATTCACACCCACCAATAGTAATTGTTTCTACTTTTGGCACAAGGCCAGAAATTATCCCAGTGCATTACTGGTACTTTATTTTATCGACCCCGTAAGGATGAACAGCAAAGTTAACCTCGGCGGGATTTGAACTCAGAATGGCAAGGGCCGTAACTCTATGCGTTAAAGCATGGCATCCGACCCTCTACCGATACTGCCAACTCACCGCCCTTCACCCACCAATAATAATGATTTCTACTATAGGCACAAGGCCAGCAATTTTGGGGGAGGGGAAAGTCAATTAAATCAACCCCAGTGTGTGACTGGTACTTTATTTTATTGACCCCATAAGGAAGAAAGGCAAAGTTAACCTCGGCGGGATTTGAACTTGTAACGTAAAGGGCCGTAACTCTATGTCGCAACGCATGTTGTCCGTCGCTCTACCGATACTGCCAATTCAATGCACAACCACCACTAATAATAATGATTTCTAGTATAGGCACAAGGCCAGTAATTTGGGGGGAGGGGAAGTCGATTACATGAACCCCAGTACGTTACTGGTGCTTTATTTTTTCGACCCCATAAGGATGAAAGGCAAAGTTAACCTCAGCTGGATTTGAACTCAGACCGTAAAAGGCTGTAACTCTAAGCTGCAAAGCATAGTGTCCGACGCTCTACTGATACTGCCAATTCAACGCACAACCACCACTAATAATAATTGTTTCTACTTTAGGCACAAGGCCAGCAACAATCCAGTGCATTACTGGTACTTTATTTTATCCACCCCGTAAGGATGAACGGCAAAGTTAACCTCGGCGGGATTTGAACTCAGAATTGCAAGGGCCGTAACTCTATGCGTCAAAGCATGGCGTCCGACCCTCTACCGATACTGCCAATCCATCTATAATAATTGTTTCTAGTTTTGGCACAAGGCCAGCAATTATCCCAGTGTATTACTGGTACTTTATTTTATCGACCCCGTCACCTATAATAATTGTTTCTACTTTTGGCACAAGGCCAGCAATTATCCCAGTGTATTACTGGTACTTTATTTTATCGACCCTGTAAGGATGAAAGGCAAAGTTAACCTTGGCGAGATTTGAACTCAGATTATAAAGGGGCGTAACTCTTTGCTGCAAAGCATAGTGTCAGACCCTCTACTGATACTGCCTTATTTTGTCCTCACTTTCATCCCACTATGTTTAGTTATCTTTGTAACCTTTTTCATTTCCCTACTCTCCCTCTTAATAATAACTACCACCTTTGCTTATAATCAGTTAAGCAGACCTTCTTTCTTATTGTTGTCATGAAATGCTCTTACTTTACACAGACTTCAATTAATACGCTTACAATGACGTGTGATTGCCTTACAGTTACAATGCTAGTTATTGCTTTTGTGGCAATAGGCAATCCTTCCCAAAATGGGGTTGACCAGCATTTCTCAATGTATACGAATCCCTTGACCCTTTCTAATTAGACTGGCTTTCTTATTTTTCTCTACCTATCAACGCCTTACGACTTATGTAATTTTATTTCATTCTTCTTTATAGGATATTTTCCTCTACCCATATCACTAACATCATCTCTTTGTTATAATCCTCACTCTATCTTTTCTCCCTCTGATAATTATCCCTTATTTAATGACTTCATAGTTTTCACCCTTTAACGCCTTCTCGTGATTACTAACCCTCTAATCACTTCTTTTTTACATGAGAAGTCTTAATCAGATGCGGACTGGGTTTTAAAACCAGCCCGGATATCTGTCACCTATCAGGTCAAGCCATTGTTCATTAATATGTTGCTTACTTAAGAAAATAGAGAGCATGCTTATAAACACGTTCCATTTTCGTTCAAACTTTGTGCTGTGGTTATGAATTTTAGTTTTACGCGACATATCTTCAGCTGTTTTTTTTTATTCCCCCAGACCTGAGGCCCACCACACATTACCTGAATGTTTGCTAGAATATGAAAACCCAGCTAATTATAAAAGACTTTAATCATTTAAACAATACTTCGTCCGATTGCCACACTGAAGCATTACATGGATATAACAATTATTACCTACTGGTATATATATAGTGTATACATTTTGGGCATTTTTGTCTCCACTGTATACTTGTTGCTAACTTGTCTTTCAGTGGTATCCCAAGATTTTCGTGCATTAAAGAGGTAATCTCTTACGTTTTACTGCGTACAGAGAAATAGTTGAAAGTACTTTACGCTGTATTCGTTTCACAGCAAAAGCTTCTCATTAAAAAAAGCTGTAGTTATATCTGCATTAAATTTACCTTAAATCTTCAAATATATCCTGTGTTCTGGCATAAATATTTACCATTTAATTAATTACGCTGCGAAAAGTATGCACGCATTGCCCAACAATCGCTAAATTTGCTTATAACTATGAAAGGGCTGCAAAAAATATCAATAGATTAGGAAAAATATAAATCAATATTAAGAAGGCCAATGTTCACGTTTTTGCAGTCAAATTGTCTCCCTTAGATCATCCAGATTATGTTTGGGGGATCTTCTATCTTTCACTGTTCTGTATTTTCCTTTTTGTTTAAACATTTTCCGGTTCAATTTCATTGTCACAGGTTAAACAAGTTGGTCCTCAGGGTTCACAAAACGTATGTACCTGGTATGGTGCCGTTGTAGTAACAGGCCTTAATTATATTCAAACTCGCCCTACGAACTTGAGTTGCGCTATACCTTGGATATGTTTACCTACCTTATTACTACTATGTAAAAGGACGAAAAAACGGGTCAGTACTATACGAACATGCCAGACGACAACATGACGGTAACATAGACAACACAGAAATTAGAATAATATCTAAACATAGAAATGACCCAGCAGATAGGCAAATCAGAAAGGCCAGTGAAATAGAAATTAGAAGACCAAAGCTAAACAGAAAGAATTAATGGAATAACAACAACACCCAAACAAACAACACTGACACCTGGAATATAGCTTAAGAGAAACTTGAAGATAGTGATATGATAGGCACCAAATATTTTGAACTGGTCTATAGAATTCTCTTGGCCTTTGTCACTCTAAGTAGAACTTTAAAGAATTAGCTTTTAAAGAATTTCCCTTTTCTTTAAATCCATCAACCATGACCGACCCCCAAGGATCTTATAGACACCTGAAATATAGGCATTGTTAACTTAAGAGAAACTTAAAAATAAGGAGTGGCACCCCATTCTGAACTTGTTTATAGAATTCTTTCTGCCTTTGTCACTCTAAATATAAATTATATCTTTAAAGAACTAGCCTTTAACGAATTCCCTTTTCTATCAACCAATGACCTCTACCCATCCCACTTCTACCACCTGAAAGGACCTATAAATACCACATTTATTTTGGGATAGCCAGATTCCTGATGATTTCTAAAGAATGAAACAGTTCTAGTCCTGTAGAATCTCATCTATATTAAAACTTTTATACTCTGCTATGTATTGAGTACCTTACTTACTGTGGTTACCTCCGATTCAACCCGGAATAACGTACGTATATATATATATATATATATATATATATATATATATATATGATATATATATATATATATATATATATATATATATGATATATATATATATATATTGAAGAGTTAAACAAAATTCAATGAGTATATCAAAGAATGAGTTTTACAGTAGATTGGAAGCACTCTACGAAAAATAATTTTCCAGAGTTATTAATATTAGAATATAAATATTAATAAAATAGATGTTCTTTTGATGAATTACATTTTATTATACATATTTCGGATGTACAACAGTACGTCCTCATCAGACAAAATATAATGATACATGACATACCCTGAGATGTTAAGATTTAATGGTTAAGATTTAATCAATGGTTAAGATTTAATATTAACCATTTAACATCTCAGGGTATGTCATGTATCATTATATTTTGTCTGATGAGGACGTACTGTTGTACATCCGAAATATGTATAATAAAATGTAATTGATCAAAAGAACATCTATTTTATTAATATTTATATTCTAATATATAGATATATAGTGACGAAAACATAAGTCAATTGCATGAACTCATAATCCTTTATTTACTGCTATATATATTTCGATGATAGCCATTGAATGGCTATGACCTCATCAGGCAGTTAGTCAGTTCTTAGATATGCCAGCTCTGTGTTTATAGTGTTGATGGTATCAGAGCCTTGGGACATATATATATATATATATATATATAGATATATATATATCTCTCTATCTCTTTCTCTCTCTCTATATATATATATATATATATATATATATATATATATATATATATATATATATATATATATATATATATATATATATATATATATATATATATATATATATATTGAGGAATTGATACTAGTTATAATCATAACAATGAAAACAACCCAACACGTGTCTTTCATATCTTTGGTGGAGATCTTTTTTTAGGAACAGGGGTGAATTGTAAGTGTATAATAAGCTGCAGTGGTACATATGTGATAAGAAATTGGTAGACGTATAGAATAATTGTTTCTATTTTTGGCACAAGGCCAGAAATTACTCAGTACATTACTGGTACTTTATTTTATTGACCCTATAAGGATGAAATGCAAAGTTAGAATAATTGTTTCTACTTTTGGCACAAGGCCAGCAATTACCTCAGTGCATAACAGGTACTTTATTTTATCGACCCCGTAAGGATGAAAGGCAGAGTTAACCTCGGGGGGATTTGAACTCAGATCATAAAGGGCTGTAACTCTATGCTACAAAGCATGGCGTCCGACCTTCTACCGATACTGCCAACCAACGTCCAGTTAGAATAATGAACCAATGTAATTTGAAAAAAAAAGTCTTGTTGAAATGAGTGTAATGAAAGAACATATTTATCTATCTATCTATATATATTTGGATCAGTCTAGGGCATTCGATAGGGTCGACCATCGATACTTGGAAGCGGTTCTCAAGGCGGCCGGTTTCGGTCCCGTGTTCAGAGGATGGATCGAGGCGATGCACACCAGCATCTGCTCGAGGGTCAAGGTGAACGGCTACCTATCGGAGCCGTTCGCAATCACGCGTTCCATTCGACAGGGATGCCCTCTCTCCTCCATTCTGTATGTATTGACTCTAGAGCCACTACTGCGGAAATTGGAGCTGTTTTAGGGCATCCCCCTAGAACCGGTACTGCGCAAAGCGGCGTCGGCTTATGCCGACGACGTGACAGTAATGGTGTCGAGCACCTCGGAAATCGGGGTGATCGGCAACATACTGAAAGAATACGAAACGCTGACGGGAGCAAAACTAAACCCAGACAAGTCTGTCGGTTTGCAACTCGGTACGTGGAGAGGCAAACCGATGACATCCGACAGCGTCGTTGGACGCTGGACGGACGGACCGGTGAAATTGCTCGGGGTCTGGTTCGGTCCAGACCTCCAGGTGGAGAAAAACTGGAACGAGGTCACGGCCAAGGTGTTTGCACTCACTCAGAAGTGGACAGAGTGCAAACTGTCCTTGAAAGGTCGAGCGGAGGTGGCGAACACTTTCATAGCGTCCGTCATCTACTACTGCTTGACTGTCGTGCCTTGTCCCCGTGAACACCTCGCCAAGATGGAACGCATGCTCTTCCAGTTTCTGTGGAAGAAGCAGGCTCCGCTGGTGAGGAGATCCGTCTGCTGTCAGCACCCTTCCAACGGAGGGCTGGGAATGCCGTGGCTGATGATGCGCAAACATGCGCTGAGGCTGCGGCATCTCCAGGTATTCCTCACCGACCCCCAACCGGTGTGGGCACCGTTTGTGAGACAGGCTTTCCCACAGCTCGTCTCGCTAACGGAGCTGCAGTCCTGGGTGAAGAAAAGACCGAAAACGATGGGCGCCTGGCACATTGAATGCGCTCAGGCGCTCACAGTCCTCTGGCAAGCGGGCGCAGCAATCAGTGGAGACTCCACTTCGACATTCTATAGAGGGATTGTACGTTACAAGGGCGACGACGTGCTCGGAGAGACTCTGGGCGTCGAAGACGATGAGCTCACCAGTATGTTTGGTAGGACTTTCCGCCCGGGACCTATGGACAACTTCCAGAGGTCCCTGGCCTGGCAGTGCTACCGAGGAGCTCTACCGGTTCGTGACAAGATCTACAGGCACGGACGCCCTGGCAGGGATCCTTCCAAGAGGACGTGTCCAAGATGTGCGCAGGACATTGAAACAGTTCTGCACGCAATTGTACACTGCCCGGGCGTAAGCGACCTGTGGAACTATGCAGAACAACTGCTGTCGCGTATGGGACAAATACAGTTGACTGCCGAGTCCATAGTAAGGATCAAACCGCCAGACTCTTTCAAAAACGAAAGAGAGGCGGTTTTCCTCTGTACGGTGGCTATGGTGAAAGAAGTTATATGGTGGACGAGGTTGAGAGGACTGAGGACAGATGCCTTTCTCTCCGGACAACAATTGATTCCATTCTTTAAGTATCACTTTAGAAGGAGAATCAGGGTGGAGAGAGAGGCACTGCACCCCAGTAAATTTACTGAAAGGTGGGTGAATGAAGCGAAAATGGCCCGAGTGATTGGGCCTTCTCTGTTTATAAGCCTGTAGGTTGAGGAAGAGAGCAAAAGGAAGAAAGGAGCACTTGCACAACACGCTCCTTGAGTTGAGGGTTGTTCTATCGACGGGGTATTAAACAACCCATTTGTGGCGCCTCCCCCCTATTGGGGATTTCGATTGTTGAAATTGTTTGTTTTTATATTTTTTACACGACTGTATGTAAAATCCCCGGCATGTCTTTGTATTGTCCCCTTTCTTGTTGCGCCCTTGTGGCTAATAAAGAAATCTATCTATATATATCGGATCGTGGAGAGGCAAACCGATGCCTTCCGATGGCGTCGTCGGACGCTGGACGGAAGGACCGGTAAAGCTGCTCGGGATCTGGACCTCCAGGTGGAGAAGAACTGGAACGAAGTGACGGCCAAGGTGTGCAAACTATCCTTGAAAGGTCGAGCGGAGGTGGCGAACACTTTTATAGCGTCCGCCATCTACTACCGCTTGACCGTCGTGCCTTGTCCAGCCAAAACGCTCACTAAAATGGAGCGCGCGCTCTTCCAATTCCTTTGGAAGAGGCGGGCTCCTTTGGTGAGAAGATCCATCTCCTGCCAACACCCTTCTAACGGAGGGCTGGGGATGCCGTGACTGACGATGCGCAAACACGCGCTCAGGCTGCGGCATCTCTACTTATTCCTCACCGGACAACCGGTGTGGGCCCCGTTCGTGAGGCGAGCCTTCCCACGACTCGTCTCGCTGACCGAGCTACAGTCCTGGGTCAAGCAAAGACCGAGGAAAATGGGCGACTGGCACATCGAATGTGCTCAGGCGCTCACAGCCCTCTGGCAGGCGGACCCAGCGATCAGTGGAGACTCCACTTCGTCATTCTATAGAGAGTTGATCCGCAGCAAGTGCGACGCCGCGCTCGGAGAAACTCTAGGCGTAGAGGAAGATGAACTGGCCAGTCTGTTCGGTAGGACCTTCCGCCCGGGACCGATAGACAACTTCCAAAAGTCCCTGGCCTGGCAGTGCTACCGAGGAGCTCTACCAGTTTGAGACAAGCTCTACAGACATGGGCGCCCGGGCAGGGACCCTGCAAAAAAGATGTCCGAGGTGCGTGCGAGACGAAGAAACCGTCGCGCACGCATTCATACACTGCCCGGGCGTCACTGACCTGTGGGGCTATGTAGAACGACTATTTTCGCGGGTGAGACCAATCCGGTTGACCACCGAATCCATTGTCATGATCAAACCGCCACCCTCCTTCAAAAACGAAGGAGAGGCGGTTTTCCTTTGTGCGATAGCTATGGCGAAAGAGGTTGTATGGTGGACAAGGTTGAAAGGGCTGAGGTCAGACACCTTTCTCTCCGGCCAACAACTGATTCTTTTTTTCAAATACCACTTTGGAAGAAGAATCAGGTTGGAAAGAGAGGTACTGTACCCCAGCAAGTTTTATGAAAGGTGGGTGAAAGTGGCGAGAATGGCTCGAGTGAATGGGCCTTCTCTCTATATCAGCCTGTAGGTTGAGGAAAAAGAGGAAGAGAGGAAAGGGGTACAAACTCTTCGTACTCCTGGAGATGAGGGTTGCACATTTTTTCGGGGGTATGTGTTACCCATATGAACTGTCTCCCCCTATTGGGGAAAATCGACTAATTTTTTTAATTGCATTTGTGATATTATTTTATGTTTTTATTGTATGTAAACTCCCCCCTTTGTATTTGTCCCCTTCTTTTGTGCCCCTGTTGCTAATAAAGAAACATATCTATATTACACACACAGACACGCGTGTGTGTGTGTGTGCGTGTGCGTGTGTGTGTGTTCTTTCTTTCATTACACTCACATTTCGAAAAAACGTTTTTTTTTCTCCAAATTACGTCCCTTACATCGCTTCGTTATTCTATACGTCTACTTAAGAAATGTAACAAATCTTTAACTTTACAAATTAGCAGGTCTGCTACTTATATTAAAATTGATAATATAATAAAGTAGTATAGCTAATATAAATCATTGTGAGATATGTAATAAATAACTGATAAGTTTCAAAAAAGCCAATTCAATACATTAGAAATATAGAAAGGGCAAAAGATGACAAATAAAACAAAACAAAGTACTGTATTTCCTGGTGCTGAAGATGCTTCTACCTCGAGGACACACGCTAATTTTGACAACCAAAAATTTGATAAAGAATAATAAATAACCTTCGGCCTCAAGGACACATGGTAGATTTTTGAGACTTGTTTTAGGGAAAAAGTAGCGTCTTCAACGCCGGGAAATACGGTAATGTTTTACCTAGTTTATTTCAACATAATATTTCGGGGTTAAACCCATTTTTCAAATAATGAAAGAACATATTAAATAATTGTTTCTACTTTTGGCACAAGGCCAGCAATTACCTAGTGCATTACTGGTACTTTATTTTATCGACCCCGAAAGGATGAAAGGCAAAGTTAACCTCGGCGGGATTTGAACTCAGACTGTAAAGGGGCGTAACTCGGTGCTGCAAAGGCTGCCAATCCACCACTCTTAAATAATGAAAGGATAAATTAAATGTTTTATTCCTACATATCCATAAAAAAGATGAGTCATGGCTAGAATGCCTTTCATCATATATCTACTCCATCTGCTTGACCTGGAGTTAAAGAACAACAAAAACAACATAGCAGTAAAAATAAAAAGTTTAATATTTTGAATAAATTTAACAATTTTAAGAAGCTGTGTACTAAACTGGAAATAGAAATATAAAATATATAGTGAAGAAGATTTAGTTTAGTATAAATTCCATTCTAAACAGATGTGATAGTAGATGGCCAGACAAAATAATACTTTTTCCCATTAAAATGGGGTAAGTGACTTGTCTAGAACCCCACGTATTATGACATGTTTTCTAGTGCCAACATTGTCATTTCAGTCATAAACCCAAAAGTTGTTGCTTGCAAAACAGAGAAGATAAATAAATACCGATCATAAATGGGTAAAGACGCTGGTTGCTGCTGAAACCTTATATCCTTGGTCCCTGCACTACTACTCTCCCCTACCAAGTACCTAGTCAGGTGGAATGACTTAATGCCATTATTGTTGGCTGTTCTTCATGGGAATGATTTGCCATTTTGTCTAAGTTATGCTGTTCAATTCAGGATGTGGAATTAGGTCGTGTTTTTTTTTTTGTGGAGGGTATTTACCTTTTTCTTTCTTTCTTTTTTTTCTTTTCCTTCTGTTTTTTTTCTTCTTTTCTTTTTGTATTTCAATCCTTTTACTATCAACCTACTCAAAACTGGCTCTGGCTTTATGGAACAAATTTTCCGATCGACTTTTGTCAAATCGGACCAAGGAAACAATGTTTCCGTTGGTATTTCCAATTGCTAATACTATCTATCAGTTGCAACTCCAGGTAGAAGGAGCAACGTGAAATAAAGTGTCTTGCTCAAGGACATAACGCATCATCTGGTCCAGGAATCGAACTGACAACCTACTCAAAACTGGTTCTGACTCTATGGAACAAAACCACCCCTAAAAGAGTTCTAATATAAATTGAAATCTTCCAACATAATTTTATATGAGAACCATATATTAAATTACTATCTTAGTAATGGAATAATTAAGAATTTCAGTAAATCCTTTAAAATTCTTCATTAATTAAAATCGAATATATTTCATTAGTCCCAAAAGAGTTAAAGAATGTGCCATGGAAAACAATTGCTAAGATATATAATAGATATTAGCTGATGGATAAAATTATATAGGTATTGATCTTGTTATGATGTTCTAATTTGATAAAAAAGAATGTTACAAATTTACAAATATAAAAATATATTTGTCAATAATTCTATGAAAGCAGAAGTTGAAAGAAATTATTTAGTTGGTGGCTGAAGCCCCATTTTTGGACCTTTGAAATTACCTGGAGCAACCCAATCAGGCCAGAATGCACCTTTCATTCTTTCAACATAATCTGTTAGGTTTGGGTATCTGTTATCTGGTAAAATAAAACAGAAATAATACCATAAAAATACAATTCTGTAATGAAAACATTTTTTTTTTTAAATATTGCGAGAGGTAAAAACAGAAATCTTCTTAAAATTAGGATGGTTATGCAGTCCTTATTTACTGTTACAAATATTGAAGGATTTGTTGGTATAGATAATATAGTAGTATACTATCTTATGCAACTTGTTACACCAATAACCTTGTTTTTACATTAATAACTTGAAGCTTTCAATGCAATTATTCATTAACCCTTTAGTATTTACATTACTTTATATATACTATTACATTTCCGTGGGTAGACTTTATCTCACATGATTATCTCACATAATCTCGAATCTATGAGATTTTGATATTATTTATTTTGAGAACAATATCTTAACATCAGTATGAGTGGCTAGTTACAGCTAGTTTGAACAGAAAGAGGTGAGAGAATTTTGGCCAGACACAGATGGTTTAAATGCTAAAGGGTTAACTTATCAAGGATTGTGATAGGAATTGATCTCAATAATGCAAGTTAACAAAACACTCTTTAATAATTCATTTCTCCAAATTATTTAAAGCATTTGGTTTTAATTGACCATGACAGCTGCTTATAGTGAGATAGACTGAGTTAGTGAGAGCTATGTCTTGAATATAGTCAGCTCAACTAGTCAAGAGGAAGGGAACCATTTTATGTTGGAAGGCTGCATTGAATTTAAATTGACATCCAATAAAGATGAACAAATTTAGAAAAGATATTGTCCCATTTAACTTCATATAATTACAAATGTAAATATAAAAATATATAAGTGGGTTTTTTTATGAGCCAAATTAAATTACAAGAATATATGTTAAATATGAAAGAAGCAAAACGATTTTGCTTCTTTCAGAAGTCCGTATGTGGCCTTAAGACCACAGGTTCTTCACTCATGGACTAGTCAATAGAGAATTAAGTAGGCTTTTTGTTATTTATTATTTTTTCATACAGGGACACAATGTCTGTCAACGATTCTTACTCTACAAGTCGTATGGGATAAAGGAATTTTTCTAGACACAAAAATATATCCACTACTAGCCCTGTTTCATCCAGTTTTATTTAAACAATTATTGGTTTCTTACTGAGATAATAGATAGTATGGTTTGAGAGGAGAAATGTAGAGTTGATTGAATCAACTGGATCAAAACCCACAGGTACAAAACTAAATAATTGTTTCTAGTTTTGGCACAAGGCCAGCAATTACCCCAGTGCATTACTGGTGCTTTATTTTATCAACTCCGTAAGGATGAAAGGCAAAGTTAATGTTGGCCAGATATAAACTCAGAACGTAAAGGGCCATAACTCTATGCTGTAAAGCATGGTGTCTGACGCTGTACCAATACTGCTAATCCACCTCCCAAAACTAAATAATTGTTTCTACGTTAGTCACAAGGCCAGCAATTACCCAGTGTATTACTGGTACTTTATTTTATCGACCCCGTAAGGATGAAAGGCAAAGTTAACCTCGGCGGGATTTGAACTCAGAATGGCAACTCTATGAGGCAAAGCATGGCATCCGACACTCTACCAATACTGCCAATCCACTCCCAAAATTAAATAATGTAAGGAATTTAGTCAGACTTCAAAGTCTCATTAAAAATCACATATCATGAGATTATACTATCTTTTTATATTCTATTTTATTTATTGATGGCTTATAAAACTGTGCAAATATTAAATGTCAATTACATTAAATATCAGCACAGTTTTGCAATAATACAAGACTTTCTCACATAGTGATACACTTAGCTTTAACTCTTAACCCTTTAGCATTTAACTGGCCATATCTGGACTGAATTCTCTCACCTCTATCTATTCAAACCGCCTGTAACTGGCCACTCATACTGACATTAAGATATTTTTCTCAAAATAAATAATATCAAAATCTCATAGATTCGACATTATGTGAGATAAAGCCTTTACCACGAAAATATAATAGTAAATATAGAGTAATATAAATGCTAAAGGGTTAATGTTCTGTATCACATGAAACGACACAATAGCATGACATTCTTGAAAAGTACAAAGCAACACTATGACCACATCACAAAATTAAAGCCTTTACTCCAATACTGCAAATGTTCACACCGCTCTGTCTACTAGTAAATATACTATAAACATCTGAATTAACCCCCCCCCCCTTTTTTTTATTGGCATTTTTGATATTTTCTGCTAAATCATAAAACCAGCCATAAAATCACTCGGTATGCAAATGAGGCTAATCAGCCGATGTATATTTTTGAGAATATTATGTATTCTCAGCAGTTCCAGATGGTAGCTAATGAGCAGAATACACAATCTTGCAAGGAACAAAGAAACTCCGAAACAATTAACAATTGTAAATTGTCGTTTGTTTTCTCTCAGTTACCGCTGGAACAAAAGGAGGACCTTGTCATCTCTACTACGTGGTTTTTATGAGGCTTGTAAACAAATGGAATATTAATAATATGATATTATTATAAGTGGATTGGTGGTATCGGTAAAGGGTCAGACGCCATGCTTTGCAGCATAGAGTTACGTCCCTTTGCGGTCTGAGTTTAAATCCCGCCAAGGTTAACTTTGCCTTTCATCCTTACGGGGTCCATAAAATAAATACACTGGGATAATTGCTGGCATTGTGCCAAAAGTAGAAACAATTATTATAATATTATTATTATTCACTCATGAACACACATTACAGGGGATTTTATTTATAATCAATACTATAGCAAACTTGTTCAATGATAATCAAATATATTACTGCCCATCCTATGATACAAAAATGCTCTGCAAACATTCTGTTTTAAAAGAAAGAAGTCATACTAACCTGTAAACATCTTTATTAAAAAGCTACTGTCTGGCATATATCTTGCACAAGAAATGATTCCAAATATAGCACAATCAATTTCACAAGGTTTGTCCCCCATAAGAAACTTTTTTTTTCCTGCAAGATACATATGGAATGAAATCATTGTATACAAATTCTCCATGTAAGTTTTATATGGATTAAAACTAAGTAAAATATATTTATTTCAGTATAGCATTTATTTTAACTTTGTCTATGTCATAAAAGACAATGATTGTTACATTGACACAGGCACATACAGTTTCTGTGAACCAAAATTTACTCACATGGTCTGGGCCAAGCCAGGGCTACAGTAAGAGACACTTGCTCCCAAGGTGTTACAAGATGGATCAAACCCAGAACCACATAGTGGCAAAACAAACTTCTTTTCTACACAGCTATGGTCGTTAACAGAATAGATTCATAAATAATCAATTTTATTTTATTTCATTTTATTTATTATTTTTTGTGTATATTATCCATGTTTATTCCAATGTTTAGAATAAGAACACCATATCCCTGTATGTTGCAAGAGGTGACTAAAAGCTTTGGCATCAAGAAAAGCATTGGCTGTAAAACAATGCTCCAAAAAGCCGTATCAAACCCATGTCAGCATGGAAAATTATACATAAAAATGATGATGATGATATTAACTCTTAAAATCCTGTTCCACATAAAACTGCATGAAGAAAACATTCTTGAAAACCACAAAACAGCTCCTTAAAAAAATTAGTCTGCAAATTTTATAATGATCTGTTCTGTAGCAAAAATACTATGAACATTTGAATTAACAAACCCATTTCCTTTTAGATATTTTCTGCTAAATCATTACAGGATACTCAGAGTTATTTATATATGATGATGATAATACAAATTATATATATTCAATTACTTACCAATAAAGTCTGAGAGAGCCTTTATATCTCCCATTGCAATATGTTCGACTTCTGAAGGAGTATGTCGACCAATACCCTGGCAGTATGCTTGTTTTTCTACCATTCTTTTTATCTTCCAAATCACGAATCTTGGAGCACCAATCAATTTTTTGAGGGATGGATCGGAATAACTAAAAACCCATCGACTGAGAGCCAAAGTCCTTCAAGAAAAAAAAAAAAGAATAATAGTAACGATAATAATAATTGTTTCTACTTTAGGCACAAGGCCAGCAATTTTGAAGGAGAGGAAAGTCGATCAAATCGACCGCAGTACATTACTGGTGCTTTATTTTATCCACCCTGTAAGGATGAAAGGCAAAACTAACCTCGGCAGGATTTGAACTCAGAGTGCGAAGGGCCATAACTCTATGCTGCAAAGCATGGTGTCTGATGCCTTACCGATTCTACCAATAATTATAATGGTTTCTTTATTAACCACACAGGGCTGACATTAAGTAAACAATACAGACGGTACAGGATAATACAATGTGGTGTTTTGTGTGTAAAAAAAATGGTTATAACAAAAACTAAAAGAATAAAATATATAAAATACCAAACAAATGAAAACAGATTACCCAATTGAGTCACTCACGGAGAAAGCACACAAAAAGCCACATTCACTCTGATCGCTAAGGCAAATGCCCTCTCTCAGTTGTCCTCCTCCAATTTACAGGTGCATACTTAGAGCAGGTCTATTCACTTGGACCATGCTTGCCATTCTCACTCACGTTTCAATAAACTGGATGAGAGGTAGCAATTTCCTCTCCACCCTGATTTTCCTTTTCAAGTGAAAGTTGAAAAAGTTAATCAGGGCTTCGCTGAAGAGGAAAGAGCGTGTGTTAACCATTTTAAACATATCCATCACACGACCTCTTTCACTATGGCCACTAGGCAGATAAAACCTGCTTGTCCTTCCCATCGGAAGAAAGGCAGTGGGGCAATCTTCACGGTGGACTTAGCTGATAGCCAGATTCATTTTACATGTGACAACAGGTGTTCAACATTAACCCATAATAATGGTTTCTTATATAGGTACAAGGCCAGCAATTTTGGGAGCAGGGAAAGTCAATTAAATCGATCCCAGTGCGTGACTGGTACTTTATTTTATCGACCCTGTAAGGATGAAAGGCAAACTTAACTTCAGCAGGATTTGAACTCAGATCATAAAGAGCCGTAACACTATGTTGCAAAGCATGGCATCCGACCCTCTACCGATACTGCCAATCTACCGCCCTCACATTAACTCATAATAATAATAATTCTTTCTAATTTCGGCACAAGAACAGAACATTTGTGGGGAGGGGAAAATGGATTATATCAAAACCAGTACTTGACTGGTACTTTATTTTTTCAACCTTGGAAGGATAAAAGGCAAAGTTGGCCTCATCAAGTTTTGAACTCAGAACATAGAAAGTTGTAACTAAATACAGCAAAGCATTTTGTCCAACACTCTACCGTTTCTGCCAATCTATCACCCTTTGGTTTGTAATTTGTTGGACGAGAAGGAAAGTCAATTATATCAACCCCCAGCATTTAACTAGTATTTTATTTCATTGGCCTTGGAAGGATAAAAGGGAAAGTTGCCCACAGCAGGATTTAAACTCAGAATGACAAAAAACAAATATTGTAAAACATTTTGTTTGATGCTCTGCTGGTCAATGATAATATTAAAGATTTTTAACTGTGGCACAAGCCCAGCAATTTGTAGGGTAGGGAAAGTTAATTATTTCAACCTCAGCACGTGATTTTATTTTTTAATTTTTTATTTATTTTATTGACACCAGACGGATGAATGGCAAAGTTGATTGCAGCAAGATTTTAACTCAGAACGTAAAGAGTAGGAACAAATGTTGGAAAGCATTTTGCCCAAACACACAATTCTGTCAATTCCTGGCTCATTTTCTTCTATTTATAATGATTTTTAATTTATTCACAAGGTCAACAATTTGTGGAGAGGGGTAAATCGATTACATCAACTCTAAGACTAGTCAATAATAATGGTTTCTACTTTTGGCACAAGGCCAGCAATTATCCCGGTGCATTACTGGTACTTTATTTTATCGACCCCGTAAGGATGAAAGGCAAAGTTAACCTCGGCGAGATTTGAACTCAGACCATAAAGGGACGTAACTCTATGCTCCCAAGCATGGCGTCCGACCCTCTATCGATACTGCCGGTCAATAATAATATTAATGGTTTCTTACATAAGCACAAGGCCAAAAATTTGAGGGAAGGATATAAGCAATTATACTGAACCAGTACTAGACTGTACTTTATTTTATCAACTCCAGACAGTTGAAAGGAAATGTTGATTTCAGCAGGATTTAAAGTCAGAACAAATACTGAAATCCAGGGCCCTTTCATAAATGCAATAATAAACGTTATATTGGGGTCAGCAGTGTCACAACAGTTCTCAACGACTGGGAAGGGAGGTAAAAATACTTTGGATGTCCCCCATCCCTTCCATCTACCTTAACTATGGCTTGAACCACTGCTTGCTTTTTTAGCTATTCACAATCAAAACCTCGAGTGTCCTCAGTCCCCAGACTAATATTTTCATTTACAAAACTGAATTCATCCCGCCTGAGGAAGGAATGACGTGGGATAAAGTGGCTGATGCTGTGGGTGTCAGTCGCTATTCTCTGCAGTAAGGCTTTTGCAATTTTGTCTTGAGGGTGCAGCTGTGATATATCACCCAGGCTGGAGTGTAGCTGCCACTCCCTCCCCTCCTCTTTATTTCATTATTTAACTTTTTTTCTTTATTGCAAACATGATATAATTTAATTGGGATTTATTGAATAAAAGTTTGCTTTCGGTTCGGAGGGAGATTGAAAAACTTTAAAATTACACAAAATTTTTTTAAACTGATCACAATTACGATACAAATTCAAGGGAAGCAAAAAGTCGATTGTTTCAGAGTAACCTCCCTTGGCTATAAAGTTCATTTCGTTCTTTTCTTATTTTTCTTAGTTTTAAATCCCTAAAAATATAGGCGATCATCGAACCAGACCTTTCTATTGCTAATACTATTTGTTGATTGCACCTCCTGGCAGTAGGAAATTTAAAATCAGAACGGACCGAGCGGGATCAGATATCGCATAGTAATTCATTCTGCATTTTAACATCACTGCCAATCCATCATCCATGGATTGGTACTTTATTTTATCAACACCGAAAGGATGAAAGGTAAAGTTGACCTTTGCAGGATTTGAACTCAGATTGCACTGAGCCCGAACAAATACTGCAGAATTTAATCCGACGCCCCAAAATTGTAATTTATTTAAAACAAATGAAAGACAAAGTATATGGCAATCGTAAAATAAATTTGTTGAATTTATCATGTTGTCCAGAATGTATTACATCAATGTTAAAATTTCTTTTGATACTAAATATTTGGCAGTGATGTGGTAGAATCATTAGAATGTTGAATAGAATGCTTTAGGATATTTGTTTTGACTCTCTGTGCTCTGAGTTCAAATTCCACCAAGATAAACTAAACTTTTCATTCTTTCAAGGTTGATAAAGAAAGTACCAATTCAATATTGGGGTTGATTCCCACCTTTATCAATCTATCTCTGGAATAAATCAGCTGGAGAAACTGTTATGATGTCACCCCAGGAGTTAATGCGCATACACCCATGGACATGGACTAAACATTCAAAGTAAGAAACATCATTTAGAAAATAAGAAAGAATGAAACATTACCAATACAAATTCTCTTCTGCCATTTTCTGCATAGCTCTAGCCATACTTCGTTCTACATCAGTGAGATGACTGTTTAGATCAACTTTGAATTTCTTATTTAGATACTCAATAATAAACTGGGAATCACTGACAACTTCTTCATTGTAAGAAATCCATGGTGTCTTGCATTTAGGTGACATTTCATATGTATATTCAACCTGGTAATAGTAATATATATATATATAACAGTCTGTTTGTTTCTATGCATTCTCAAACAGCTCAACCAAATCAAATCAAATTTTATATGGTCGTGGAGGTGCCATGGCAAAAAGGCACCCAGCCCACACTGTAAAGTGGACGTGTAGACGCCACGGAAAAAAGCACCCAGCACTCACTGTAAATGAGGTTGGTGTTAGGAAGGGCATCCAGCTGTTGAAATCAAGCCAGAATCGGTTCCTGTATGAGCAAGACAAAGTCAGCCGACTGGACATTGCCCACAACAGGACAACCCGTCTAACCCATGCTAGCGTGGAAGAACGGACGTAAAACGATGATAATGATGATGATGATGCCTGTCTTAGTATATGTATGCGAATGTATGTGTGAGTGTGTGTGTTGACTGACATAACAATATTTTCTTTAGTCAACTATAGTAAACCACCACCACGTCACATTTTTTATATGAGAGAGCACGCAGACAATTAAACACACACACACATCTACACATACAGATACATATGTGATGACAGACAGGTGTGCGTGAATGTATGTCTGTGAGTGTCTGTCTTAGTTTATGTATGCGAGTGTATGTGAGAGTGTGTGAGAGCGCATGTGTGTGTGAGTGTATGTATGTGTGTATGTGTGTGAGTGTATGTGTGATCATTTTTATTTTAATTTGGATTAAAACAATAGGACGTCACATTTTATATATGAATATGTGTGTGTCTGTGAGTGTGTGTGTTTGTGCATTCATTAGGTATGTTATTAAATACCCACACACATCTACACATACATGAATTACACAATGAATATTGTTTACCCTAAGGTGCTTCAAGACAGATTTTCATTTCTAAATTCTATTATCATTACAATTATGATATTTTTTAAAATAAAATATAGATATTTTGAAATAATTATGAGAAAAAAAAACATATCTTCATATTTATTGTTTACTAATCTGAATAAGAACAGCAGTAACCCGGGCAATGCCGGGTAATTCAGCTAGTATACAATAAAGAGAGACAAACACAGATATATACATATATGCTTTCAATTCACAAGGGACATACATTTAATAGGTCCGATAAAAGATCTTCCACTTCACTTTCACATTTAATTTGGAATTTAAAAGACAACAATATCTTGGGGAACGATTTCGAAAGCACCTGCATACCAAAATATGGCTTTCTCAAGAATCTGTCATTTGTGTATCGAAGACATTTTTTATATAATTAACTGTCAAATCTCTATTAATCTTAAAACAGAATTATTTTCTAGTTGCAGACATCGCCAAAATTCCACTTTCAGAAGTATTTTTAATTTATGATATTCATTACACTTGACTATATCTTATACACCTTTAAAATGATCCTATTATTTACTGAGTATTTCTTTAAAAATTTAAATTTTTTTAAATGATCTTCCTTCTTAAATTTAATATTTTTACCAGTTGACATTATTTTCCTAATGATACTCTTCTAAATCTATTTTTTTTAGATGTAGATTGATAATCTTTAATTGACATTATGAAAGATATCCTCTTTACGATAGTTCTTCTAAATGCACAATACTTTTTTCCTCTTTTTTGATCTTCAAACTTTTCACACATCTTTCGACTAAAATAATATATAATTGAAACTCTCATCCTTGAAAAAATTAATCTCACACTAAATAATATATAATTTTCTCTACATACTTTCTGAGTAAATCATTCATCAAATTTAACGGTTAGCAAATAAGATTGGAGTTATCTTTTCCTTCACAATCGAGCAAACAAACATTATAACTTGTATGATAAACTATATAACTTCGCTAAATTAACAATATTCTGAAAACATTTTCAATGTTGGAACAAAATATTTGAATCTACAAATTGTTCCCCTCTTACAACTTGAACTACGTGTTTTTCTTAAAAAATTTTAATGTAAAATGCATAATCAACTTCCTGCGTAACTCATATAAGAAATGTAAACAACTAATAATTGTGATTTATTTCTATAAAATCACCAATAATACTTATACTTGCACAATTATTAATCTATATAGATATTTATATACTTATAACCTGTTGCAATAAAATAAGATAAAATGTACTTACAACTATAATTCTTCATATAATCTAATTGATTATATATACAATATTATAACTCATAATTGTTTCTACTTTAGGCACAAGGCCAGCAAATACCCAGTGCATTACTGGTACTTTATTTTATCGACCCCGTAAGGATGAAAGCCAAAGTCAACCTCGGCGGGATTTGAACTCAGATCGTAAAGGGACGTAACTATGCTGGAAAGTATGGCGTCCGACCCTCTACCGATATTGCCAATCCATAGCTAAATAATTTTAAATTCTGGAATCATATTCCACCATTCCTACAAACTGTTAATTCTTTTTAAATTAACGTAAATACAAGCTCTTCTTTCTTTCTCTTTCTTCTTCCTTTACATACATACATATATCCTAATAATTATTTAAACTACATAGCATCTAAAAATAACGTTTATTTTCAGCCCTATACATCAACTTCATTTGCATATGCATCTTAATAATTTGAAATATTTGACTTTTCTTCTCTTTCCCTTCTTTCCTTTACTATCCAGGAAAAACTTGAACTGTTAAGTTATTCTTTCCTGGTTATGTCAATATTTATAAAACAAACTTTGTATTTTATCTGATGAGAGCATACCAAAGTTTTGGTACCCTTGAAATATATATAATAGAATAAATATGGTTTTATAAATAGTTTCCATTTATTTAATATAATTGTATATATATATATATTAATATATATAATGATATTAAATAAATGGAAACTATATTTATAAAACCATATTTATTCTATTATATATATTTCAAGGGTACCAAAACTTTGGTATGCTCAAATTATTAAGATGAGTATGCAAATGAGGTTGAAGTATAGGGCTGAAAAAAACGTTATTCTTAGTTGCTATGTAGATTTAAATAATTATTAGGCTATATATATATATATATATATATATATATATATATATAATATATATATATATAATATATATATAATATACATATAATATATATATAATATATATATATATATATATATACAATACATAAACAGAGAAAGCCTTAAGCGATACTCCGACCAATTATATATATATATCATCATCATCAACTTTGTTTTAACGTCCGTTTTCCACGCTAGCATGGGTTAGACGGGAGTTGTCCCACTTGAGGCAAGGCTGGTCGGGTGACCATGTCTCCTATATGAATAGGACTATCTGGAAGGTTTTCTACGGCTGGATGCCCTTCCTAACACCAACCACATTTACAGTGTGGAACTGGGATCTTTTTACCGTGTTACCTACACAGCCACATTACAGCGTGGACTGTGTGTTTTTTTGTCGTGACACCTACACGAACTCGATCTCATTTTCTCGTGCTGTTGGTGGGAGTGGGAGGATAGGGTAGGGGTAGTAGATTGGGGTGTATATTTGGTGAAGAGGTGCCTACTACTGTAGTAGGTTTCGCTTTGTACTTAGGCAAGGCGGGTCTTCTGTATTACTGCGTAGCGCCAAAGATCTCGGTCCAGTGACATTGTCTTGGAGAGGTGTAAATGTGTAAGGTCGGAATTTATCAGATCGTCCCAGCTTTTTCTGGGTCTACCTACTCCGTAACTTCCATCAATTTTGATCACCCTGCACTTTTTTATACAGCTGTCGTCTTTCATGTGCATCACATGACCATACCAAATTAGTCTTCTCTCGAGTAAACAGCATCTGATCCCTCTTATTCCTAATTTCTCACTTAGTTCATTTATGCTTTGCCGTTCACGTATATTACTATTACACATCCAACGGAGCATGCATGCTTCGTTCCTTTCCAGTCTACGCAGGTCCTCTGCATGTAAGGCCCATGTCTCACTGCCATGTAGCATTGCTGTTCGTATGCAGGCATCATACAATCTGCCTTTCATTTTTAGAGAGAAACCTTTTGTGGCCAACAGCGGTATAAGCTCTCTGAAATTTTTCCATCCCGTTCTGACTCTGGCTACTGTACTTTCAGAAAACCCTCCACCACTGCTGATTTCGTCACCCAGGTAACGGAAAGTGTCTACTATTTCTATAAAACTATCGGGGCAATGGAAGGAGCTAGTATCCTTTGCACACTTGCTACTTATTGCACTCGAGCATCGGCCACATATAAAGTCTATGTTCTGAGATAGTTTATCTGTGATCCCACTACATCTTTTATGTACCCATAGTTTGCATTTGGGACATAAAATGGAATTTCTGCCTACACACTGAGCATGGCCATTTCCCTGAGGGCACCTGTGCCCTATTTTCCTTTCTACAAACTAGGACTTTAGTCTTAGACAAGTTAACTTTAAGGCCTTTTGATTCTAGGCCATGCTTCCATGTTTGGAATTTCTTCTCTAGTTCAGCCATTGATTCAGCTATGAGCGTTAGATCATCTGCGTATAGGAGTTCCCATGGGCAGCCGGTCTTGAACTCCTCTGTTATAGCCTGAAGAGCAATAATAAATAAGAGGGGGCTAAGGACAGAGCCTTGATGAACGCCGACTTTTACACTAAATTCTTCACAATATTCATTGTTAATTCTAACCTTACTGACTGTTTCATTATACATAGCTTGTATAGCTCTCACAAGCCATTCATCCACACCTAGTTTTCTAAGAGCCCACCAGATAATGAAGCGGGGGACTCTGTCAAAAGCTTTCTCCAGGTCTACAAAAGCTAAGTAGAGGGGTTTACTTTTAGCTAGGTACTTCTCTTGTAGTTGTCGTACAAGGAAAAGAGCGTCTGTGGTACTTTTACCTGACACAAACCCAAACTGCATTTCATCTAGATCAATTCGCTCTCTGATTAGTTGCGCTATAACTCTTTCTGTGACCTTCATGACCTGGTCAACTAACTTAATGCCTCTATAGTTTCCCCTATCTAGAGCATCCCCTTTATCCTTGTAGCAGTTAATGATGATGTTGCTACGCCAGTCTTTTGGTATGACCCCGTTCTGTATTACTTGGTTAACTATACAGGTGACCATAGTGTGTCCCACAATACCAGATGCCTTCTACATCTCAGCAACTATTTCCGAAGGCCCAGCTGCCTTGCCTGTCTTCATATCTTTGATTGCCTTACTTATTATACTACCTTTAACTTGCACCGTTGGTCCTTCTATTGGATCGATTTGGGGCAGACTATCTTTTTCCCATTTATTCTCCTCATTTAATAGTCTCTCGTAGTGACACTTCCAGGCTATCTTCTTATCAGTATCAGTGAGCGCAAGTACACCATTATCATTACGGACACACTTCTCTCTGACAATATCACGGTTTTCCTTGACACATTGTCTAGCAATCCTGAACGCCTCGCGTTTTTGGTCCTCATGTTGTAGTACATGCTTGAACTTTCTATCCTCTGCTACCCTTTTTGCAAGGTACACCTGTCTCCTAGCTTCTCTCCTGTCCACTTGATAGTGCTCTCTACTTCCCCCATCCTGCCATACTTTCCAAGCCTGCTTTTTGGCCTTGATTGTCTCCTCCACCTTAGTGTTCCACCACCAAGTTACTCTCCTCCTGCCAATAGGTCTGCTCCAGCCACAGATTTCATCCGTTGCTTTCAGCAGGTTCACTTTCAAGAATTGCCACTGTTCCTCTATATTGCCCGTCTCTAATTGCTCTTCCTTATTGTCAAAGGCATCAAGTAATAAGCTTTTACATTTGTCACTGGCTATGGGGTCCTTCAACTTCCATATTCTTCTCCTCAAGGTAGGCCTCCTCTGTCGTCGAGTACGTTTATTCCTGACTATGAAGTCACTAACTACTAGGCTATGTTGGGAGGTGCATTCTTCACGGGGGAGGGATTTAGTGTTTACAACAGACATTTTGTCCCGTCTTCTAGTAAGGATATAATCTATCTGGCTGGCGTGGTCCCCTGATTTATAGGTGATCAAGTGGTTTTCACGTTTTTTTGAAGTTTGTGTTACAGATAGTTAGGCTATTTGCGTCACAGAATTCCAGGATTCTGAAGCCATCCTCATTTCTATTTCCAACCCCATAGCCTCCATGGATTCCATCATAGCCATCACTATGTTGTCCAACGTGACCGTTTAGATCACCAGCAATAATTAAGTAGTCACTGTCGGTTATTTGGGAGGTAGTGTGCATTAGCATCTCATAGAACCTGTCCTTTATAACATCAGGTAGACCAGATTGGGGTGCATCAGCAGATATTATTGTCACAGTAGTTCTATTTAGAACTAGTCTTAATTCAATTATTCTGTCATTCACTCTATTTACGTCAATTACCTTATCTACCCATTTTTCAGCTAACATAATTCCTACACCACACTGTCCGTTGTCATTTCCCACCCAGAAAAGTTTATAGCATCGTTTTTTACCTACGATGAATCTGGCAGACCGCCCTCTCCACCTAGTCTCTTGGAAACAACAAACATCAACTTCTTTACGTTCAAGCATCTCTACAACCTAATTTGAGTGACCTTTCAATGTGCCTACGTTCATGGTACCAACTCTGAAGTTGGGAGGGTGGGATGGATGGGTTGGAGGGGCAGGCAGGGGTGTAGGAGACGGGATTTTGTTGGTCTTCTGTGTCTGAAATAAAGAGGGGTCCTTGTATTCTCATCTTGCAGCAGGAGGTGAATTTATCTTTATCTGTGACATTGTCATTGAGTGCTTAGACTTTTCAAATGTCTAAACTTAAGGAGTAGTAACAGGGGTGGTAGCTTTGCTATACTGATTTGTTAGAGAACTTACTAAAGTCGCTGAGTTATGATTGGACCATATAGCAATGGTGGTGTGTGGGAGTGGGAGGGCGGGAAATGGGTGACTTTAGGAGAAGTTTAGTTTTTAGGAAAGATCCAGCAGATTTAGACATATTAAAAAACATAATAATTTAAAATCAGAGAGGAAAAATGGAGAATTTGAATTTTAGAGTGGTAAATAAGATTATAAAAACACTGCTTAATTGAGGAGACTACGGAAATAAAGAAAAGACAGGTTTTGCTTACATTCTCAAAATCGACAGTTCGCCCTTAAGATAGATTAGATAGATAAATTTTGTCGTTGGAAGCCAGCAAGATTTATTTTATACTTGCGATCAGGCGGGGGGGGGGGGGGGGGGTGAGAGAGGGAGAAAAGTGTTTACAAAGTTTGCGAGCGAGATGCAGGAAGGTTCTAGAATAATTATAGGTGACTTTAGGAAAAGTTTAGTTTTTAGGAAAGATACAACAGATTTAGACATATTAAAAAAATATAATAATTTAAAATCAGAGAGGAAAAACATATATATATATAATTTATAATATATATATTATATATATATATAATATATAATATATATATTATATATATATATATATATTATATATATATATATATATTATATATATATTATATATATATATATATATTATATATCATCATCATCATCATCATCACCGTTTTACGTCCGTTCTTCCACGCTAGCATGGGTTAGACGGGTTGTCCTGTTGTGGGCAGTGTCTGGTCGGCTGACCATGCCTTGCTCATACAGGAACTGATCTGGCTTGATTTCTACAGCTGGATGCCCTTCCTAACACCAACCTCATTTACAGTGAGTGCTGGGTGCTTTTTCGTGGCGCCTACACGTCCACTTTACAGTGTGGGCTGGGTGCTTTTTTGCCGTGGCACCTCCACGACCACCTTGCGGTGGGGGGGGGGGGGGGCATATTGTTTATATGCTTCAGCATGTACCCATGGGAGGTCGGGTACCCTGTATTACTGCGTGACGCCAGAAGTCACGGTCGTGTGTCATTGACTTTGAGAGGTGTAGTTGGGTAAGGTCGGCTTTTATCACCTCATCCCAAGTCATCTTGGGTCTCCCCACTCCGCGGTTTCCATCAACTTCTAGTGCTCTGCACCTTTTTATGCAGCTGTCATCCTTCATACGCATCACATGTCCATACCAGCGTAACCGCCTCTCCTGCACGCAGCATTTGATTCCTCTTATGCTCAGTCTCTCTCTCAATTCATTTATGCTTTGTCGTTCACGTATATTACTGTTACACATCCATCGGAGCATGCAGGCTTCGTTTCTCTCTAATCTACGTAAGTCTTCCACCTTCAGCGCCCAGGTCTCACTACCATGCAACATCGCTGTTCGGATACACGCATCATACAGTCTGCCTTTCATTCTGAGGGAGAAGCCTTTTGCAGCTAGCAGTGGTAGTAGTTCCCTAAACTTCTTCCATCCCGTTCTTACCCTAGTTATTGTACTTTCTGAGCACCCACCTCCGTTGCTAATTCGGTCACCTAGGTAGCAGAAGCTGTCTACTGTTTCTCCAGGGCCCTCCCAGAGATTGGTGGTACTTGTTTCCTGTGGCTGTTTGCTTGCTGTTTCAGCACAGCTGCTGCATGTGAATCCTACATTCTTAATTAAGCTTCCTGAGATCCCGCTACATCTCTTGTGTACCCATTGTTTGCATTTGGGGCAAAGAATGGAGTTCCTACCTACACCTTTCCTACATACTGAGCAAGGCCATTTCCCTGAGGGGATCTGGGTTCTGTTTTCTCGTCTACTTATAAGGACCTTAGTCTTTGTCATGTTGACTTTGAGGCCCTTTCTCTCTAGTCCCTGCTTCCAGGTTTGGAATTTATTCTCTAGTTCTACCATAGATTCAGCTATGAGTGCGAGGTCATCAGCATACAGGAGTTCCCATGGGCATCCGGTCTTAAACTCCTCCGTTATTGCCTGCAGGACTATGATGAACAGGAGAGGGCTAAGAACAGAGCCCTGGTGGACCCCAACCTGTACGCTAAATTCCTCGCTATACTCATTGCCAATCCTAACTTTGCTGACTGCTCCCCTATACATGGCTTGTACCGCTTTCACAAGCCATTCATCTACTCCTAGTTTTCTAAGAGCCCACCAGATTACTGCACGTGGAACTCTGTCAAAGGCTTTCTCAAGGTCGACAAATGCCAAGTAGAGTGGCTTACTTTTAGCTAGGTACTTTTCCTGTAATTGCCTCACAAGGAAGAGCGCATCAGTGGTGCCTTTCCCTGGAACAAACCCAAATTGCATCTCGTCTATATTCACCCGGTCCCTAATCAGCTGTGCTATAACTCTTTCTGTTACTTTCATGACCTGGTCCATCAACTTTATACCTCTATAGTTTCCTCTATCTAGTGCATCGCCTTTACCTTTGTAGCAGTTGACAATGATGCTACTGCACCAATCTTTTGGTATGGCCCCCTCTAGTATTACCTGGTTAACGATACGTGTGGTTATAGTGTGACCTACAGACCCAGATGCCTTCAGCATCTCGGCAGCTATACCCGATGGACCGGTTGCCTTCCCTATCTTCATATCTCTGATTGCCTTACTTACTACGCTGCCGCTGACTTGTACTGCTGGTCCCTCTATAGGGTCTACGTGGGGTAGGGTCTCTTCTTCCCATGCATTCTCCTCATTTAGTAATCTATCATAATGACTCTTCCATGCATCTTTCTTCTCAGCACTTGTGAGGGCAAGCTCACCTTTATCATTCCGGATACACTTCTCTCCAATGACATCACAACTATCTCTGACACACTGCCTCGCAATCTTGAATACCTCCTGTTTCTGGTCCTCACGTTGTAAAACATGCTTGAATTTTCTATCCTCTGCTTCCCTCCTAGCTAAGTATACTTGTCGCCTAGCTTCCCTCTTGGTCTCT
>OZ024743.1:125139352-125174352 GCA_964016885.1 Eledone cirrhosa
GTGACAACCTCCCCCCTTCTCTTATTTGAAGAACTATTGTAACGCGAACTGGCGCGAAATTTATTATAATTATTGACAAACCAATCAAATTACTTCTCGAAAAACCTGGCTTTCGAGCCACTTTTTCCATATAAAACAAGTAACATTTAGAGACCAACCAGATGTGAGAAAAACCACAGACCCTCCATCTCAACTCACCTTTTGAAAAGCAGAAGAACTGCGAAACCGGTAAAGGAACCAAATAAATATATATATTTTTTAAAAAAATAAGACTTCAGTTGCATTTTCGATTTCATCCCTTTTTCTTTATATATCTATCTATCTATCTATATATCTATATCTATCTATCTATCTATCTATATCTATCTATCTATATCTATATCTATATCTATCTATCTATCTATCTATTTATCTGGTGTTTCTGTGCGTAATAGCCATGGCGAAAGAGGTTGTATGGTGGACGCGTCTGAAAGGACTGAGGTCAGGCACCTTTCTCTCTGGCCAACAACTGGTCCGTTTCTTCCGATATCATTTCGGAAGAAGGATCAGGATGGAGAGAGAGGTGCTGCACCCCAGTCGTTTTTATGAAAGGTGGGTGAAAGTGGCGAGAATGGCCCGTGTGAATGGGCCTTCTCTTTACATAAGCCTGTAGGTGGAAAAGAGGAAGGAACGAGGGAGCACCCCTTCTCTGTGCTCCTGAGGAAAAGGGTTGCACACTTTTTTTCGGGGGTGTGTGCGACCCCCCAAGGCGCCTCCTCCCTATTGAGGATTTTGTTAAAAATTTTATATTTTGTTATATCTTATTTTATTTTTATATTTTGTTATTGCCTCCTCCTTATTGAGGACGCCTTTTTGTGTAAACTCCCCCCTTTGTACTTGTCCCACTTTTGATGCCCTAGTGGCAAATAAAAGAAACTTATCTATCTATCTATCTATCTATATATATATATATATATCTATATATATATATATATATATCTATATCTATATATATATTGTTGAGGTAGCCTGCTTTACTAAGGGCGTTATCGTAGTACTCGGCGTGTTCCTTAAATACTTGTATGTTAGAAGATAGACCCGAGTTTTAAGGGAAATATTTTTAGGGATAGATTTAATTATAGAGATGGGGTGGTTAGACCCAACATTTACGTACTTGAGATTTTCATTCAATTTATGAAACGGTTTAATCAGACCAGAGTTTAAATTGAGTGTGACATCTAGGAAGTTAACTACTTTAAGGTTGTATTCATATGTTATAGTTAGTCCTATTTCGAGTAGTAGTTTTCTTATATCTTTGCGTAGTTTTTCTAGTTTTTGGTTATTTAGGTTTTTAACTAGGAGGAGAACATCGTCGCGGTATATTCCGCCGTGGAGATTGCTGAATTTTTCCTGGAGTCTAAAGGCGATAAATAACCCCACAATATCAGTTATTTCCGCCGAATCGTTAGAGCCCATTGTTATGTCAAAGTTAGAGGATGTATCTTTACGTACCCAATAACTGTTCTCAAATTTGACTATAGTTTTCCTAGCTTCTAATATAATTTTAATTTCATCGTTTGTAAGGTCAGAGTTATCCTTAGCAAACTTAATGGCTCTATTCAAAGTTTCAGGTGATATCGATGAGTAATATTCGTCGATATCAAACTGGATAAACTTAGATTTATTCTTATTGCTAGTGCTATTAAACCATCTTATTGCTTCTTGGGTCTTCCCCCAGAGTTTAATGTTAACCTTAGCCTTAATTTTGGGGATGATTCTATCTAAGATATATTTGCTTATTTTACCTATATCTGATTTAGAGGGACAGATTAATCTAATTTTAGGGTCATTATCAAAGTTTACCTTATGGTCCTTAAGATTGAAGGTGGGTACCGCCGGTAAGAGTGGTCCTGTCCTATCTTCGATCCCGAGATTTTTCACTATTTCGCATGCCTCATCATTGATGTGCTTAAGAGTTACTTCATTCGTTTTTCTATATTTTTTATGTAATTCTTTTCGAATGAAGTTCTTGTATGTAGTGCAGTCCATAGTATACAGGTTTGATGTTTTGTCCGCTTTTACTACAATTCCTTTGGTGTTTTTAAGGTCGTCCAGTAGTTTTTTAATATCTTTCTGTAATCTGTTGTTGGTGTTACGTCCTTTGAATTTAATTTTAAGGATTAAGTCCATAAGGTCCTGCTCAAATGCATCTAATAGTGGGTTGGTGGGTGGGTTTTTACACGTTCTAAAACCAAATTTGTTGTTTACACCACTTTCCGATGGTGAGTTCATACGGCTTCTATCATAGTGGAGGGTTTTCCACCCGACACGTCGAATGAATTCATTAGTTTTTTGAATCTTACTCAATAAGTATTCCTTTTTACCTTGGGTTGGTATGTTTTTGAGTGACATATCCAGGTAGTGTTTTTCCATTGTTGTGGTTACGTTTGCTGTGTGGGTTGCTCGACTTTACAGGAGGTAAATATACAGTATTTTCCGTAGTGTTGTAATATAAATATTACACACAGTAGTTAGAAAAATATAAAACAATCTCTTCTCAACATATATATGTATATTAATAACCTTAAATTACCACACTAATAATGGAAAGATATGCTGATGAGAATAGGTGCAAATATGCTATAATGAATGTGTCTAAAAGCGACCATAAGTATGTATATATATGTGAAAATGTATATAAATAAGTAAATATATATATATGTTTGATGTGTATAGTTAGATGTAAGTGCATTCATGTATTAAAGTGTTTATATATATATATATATATATATATACACACAGACTGGAGTATGTGTGTATATATGTGTGTGTCTATACGTGTGTACATAAAGATAAGTTGAGTATGAAAATGTATACACATGAACGCGTATGTATGTACATATATATATGTGTATATATATATGTATGCATGTGTATATGTATGTAAGTATGAGCATGTAAGTATGTGTATGTGAGTATATGTATTTTGTAGAGGTGTGCATATATGTTTGTGTGTGAATGCGTGGGCGAAAGGATACGAACACTTGAAAGAAAAATTTAAGTCTGAATGTTAATTAAGTGCAAACATAAAACCAACCACACATATCTATACTATCTCTAATCCTTCTATAGATTTAGAAAAATAACCAATAATATATTCTATAAAAATGTCAAAACAACAGATGGTTATCTAATTACTCACTGCCACCAAAAATTCTCACTGCTATCAAAAAACCACTCCCTCAACTATTCTTCTAACAACTTCACCCCTCCTAATATTCTCTATAAAAACCAAACAGGTCCTCAGTAAAATTATTCCGATGAAATGACAGTTGATAATAACATTGAAATATTGAATGTCTGCATAACTAATACTTTGTAGATAGCAGCTGTTTTCAGGTTATGTAACTGTTATAGAAACACGTGTCAATAAATTCCTTTTAACTAAACTGTATCCATTAAAATCCTTCTATTTTTCTCCGGATTACTTTTGGAACTACAACTGGAACCGTCGAGCAAACTCTACGTGAGCTGTCCATCTACTGTGTGTAATATTTATATTACAACACTACGGAAAATACTGTATATATATATATACACACACAAATATTTTATTCACAGTTGTATAAATAACAATCGTTTGCAATTCTTTCAGAGTGAAAATATAAACAGAGCATATGAATAAATTTACGGGAGAATAATGTAACGAGTATGTTTTAAATATATACATAGATAACATCATAAATTGCTCGTGATTCTTTCAGAAAGATATATTCTTTTAATGTTATATTAAATTCTTTATAATATTATATTAAAGATAATGTAAAGGAAGGGGTGAGCAACCGAGCCAACACCAGAGCAAAAGACAGCAGCGAGGGGTACTGGGCAACCTCTCTAATGAATGTTGAAACAAGCCAGCACTCTCGCAGCGTTGCCTCGGGTGATGGCGAGGCTAATGCGCTGGAACAGCCAAGCACCCTCGCGATATTCGCCTGTTACCCCTATTAGGCGGCCCGACTCTCCCAAACGTCTCGAAAGCCACAGGCTGAAAAATGTAGCTGGCCTACATATATATATGCATATATATATATATATATACACACACACACACACACATATATATATCCATTTATATGTAGAGGTTCTATTTAAATTGTTGGGATACATCAAGCAAATATTTTTATAACTGATATAAAGCACTCAACAAATTATTGGAGTAAAAATACGATATATTAACAAATGGAAACTATATTTATAAAACCATATTTATTTCATTATACATATTTCAAGGACACCAAGTTAACTTATGGTGTACTTTCATCAGATAAACTATAATATAGATCAGTTTTATAAATAAATATTGACATACCCTTAAAGAATGCGACCATTTCTGTTGGAAGCTCCCGGATAGTGGGAGCTTCCAACAGAAATGGTTGCATTCTTTAAGGGTATGTCAATATTTATTTATAAAACTGATCTATATTATATTTTATCTGATGAAAGCACACCATAAGTTAACTTGGTGTCCTTGAAATATGTATAATGAAATAAATATGGTTTTATAAATATAGTTTCCATTTGTTAATATATCGTATTTCCATATATATATTATATATATATATATATATATATATATTTTAATACAATCTTTTATAACAATTTACACAAAGTTCATAAGATAAATAAGTGCGGGGAAGCGTGTTAGATTTTATGAAACGAAATATAAATAACGACTTCTTTAATGAAGGTATTGTTTACATTTACAACAGATACTTTTTTCTTTCTTTTTTTTTTTTTCGTCTACGTTAGTATAAAACTGATTGTAAAATTATAATAAAACACAGCGAGGCTCCGACCGTATTCATCAAAAATATATTTAGAAATATAGGCTTTTCATAACTAATAAAACAATCGTAAATAAAAGATAAAAGCAAAGGTGACTACTTTCAAGTGATAAAAAAAAAAGCCAGAGAAATTTCATAACATTCGAGAAAAGTTTTAGAAGTTAAAAGAAAAAAAGAAAATGAAACTATGAAACAATAATTGTAAATAAGAGATTTCAGTGTCCTTAACTTACCTGCACAGGCTGCTGTTAGCAATGATAAGCATAGGGCTGTCGCACGATATGTCATGCTGGTAGCATACAGCTAAAGTAGCAGACGTTTTCCTTCAGGCTTTTTTCGTTTGTACGTGTTTGCTTATCTGGTATTTGTTTTCGTCGTAGTATTTTTAAGTTTTCGTTGTCTATCCGAAGGCTTCAGGGAGGAAAAAAAAAAATAAATAAAATCGGTGAAGTTTTTAAGAACTATATCGTTCCGCTCCTACGATCGTTTCATTAAAAATAGACTCGTCAAACTTCTCGACTCTTTTCCTCAACACTAAATATAAATTATATTTTAAAATGAAATGACATGAAAAAAATAATATAAATAAACTATATCTCCAAGAATTGCAGCAGTACATGAGATCTCTCTCTTTCTTTCTCTCACTACTACTACTACTACTTAAGAGGAAAACATTAGCATAAGTCACTGTGTGTGTCACTGGAAATCGTAGGTAGGGAATATATTCAATGAGGTTTGTTTATATTATAAATAATTTAAAAGCGATAGATTAGCAGAATCGTTGGGCTTATTTCGCTTTATACAAAGGCAGACAATAAAATGTAAATTAAAGTAAAAGGAAAAACTCGACAATAAAATCTAACTAAATAAAAGGTGCAAGTCGTACCGGAGCCTTGGGCAAGATTTTTTCTTTTTATGAGGAACTCATATCCGACTGTTTCACCTTGTTGAGTTGGGTTGATTTAGAAGAAAGTTTGTATCGAAAGGAAAAAAATTAATAAATCGTTCAGTAGAAAAGTGTTCTCAAATAAATCTTTCAGTCAATCGATTAATATAGAATTCAAAAAGAAAAATTTTTTTTTTCATTTTGACACATTCTTTAATACTTAGAGCGAAACCTCTTTAAATCATTAGAGATTAGGGCCTCAGGTAAAATGCTTTGTAGTATTTATTCCGGCTCGTTACGTACTGAGTTCAAATCCTGCCGTGGGCAACTTAGCCTTTTATTGTCACAGGGTCGATAAAATAAACTATTAGTTAAGTACTGGGTCGATATAAAATCAGATTTTTGGTACTGACAAATTTGGAAACCACTATAAAATAATTTAGTTTCTATTTTGTTCTTATTCAATCAATCGGTAACAGAACCCTCCAACTAAAAAAAACTGAAGCATTTTTTTCGAATTGTGTATACATGAACCAGTAACTTTTGGTGGACTTGTGCAGGCACCATAATGATATACAGCGTGTCTTGTATGTTTTTAAATCCTGGTGGAATCCATCCCCTCCCCAGGTTTGAACATGGTAGATTTCTTCCAGAGAAGGAGAGTGGGGTGAGAAATAAACATCGAAGAAAAATTGACCCCAGTACTTGACTGCTATTTTTTTTATCGACCTCGAAAAGATGAGAGGTAAAATTGACTTCGGCAAGTTTCGAACTCAGAATGCGGAAAGGAGGAATGAATGCCGCAAAACGTTCTATCCGGCGTTCTAATGACTCTGACAATTCGCCTTTTTTTTTTTTTTTTTTTGTATGAAATTATTTTATACACGGACGAAGGGCGATTGAGTGAGGGGGAATAGAGGAAAAGTGAACTAGAAAACATGAAAGTATTTAGTTCTACTTCTTTATGTTCTAAGATAGAGATTACCTTTTATACTCCCAATGTTGATAAAATAATATCCTGCTTCTCATTTGCCTTTCATCTTTCCAATGTCAAAAAAATACAGTACCATTACCAGTGAAATATTAAGATTGATTCAATTATCTTTACTCTGATCCCAAATTTTCTGGCCTTGTTCCTAAATTCGAAAATCAATATTTGAGTCAGTACCAATACAGTGAACTGCTGCTAATGCTGCTCTTGTTGTTAGCGCCAGGTCAAGCGAAATTGAAGACTTATGGTCAAAGGTATTCCAGCATGACCATGCCACCAAATATATACTTTCTTTAAGATGGTTATCTGTAATTTGAGGGAGATTTTGCCTGCTATTCCTTACAGTTCGAGCGAGCGCATAAAAGCTCCATTAGTGTTGTTGTTGTTGTTGTTGGATAACCCTAAGTCAGCTGTAAATGAGCTGTCTTATGGCAAAAAGGTAATCGGTTGAACAACTAAGAGTGATCCACAGATCCATCTTCTCAGTTATACCATGTCTCCACCAAACTGAGAAGCACAATGCATACTATAATAAATCGTTGTTGTTGTTTAGCTCCTGGGTCATCCTTAATTAAGCTGACCAAAGGCAGTCCAGTTGTGACCATCCCGCCTTTTTCCTGTGTGCAGAGAATCTATGATTGTATTATTCAATATCTAATTTTCTATGTATATATGTATATTCCAGTTGAAGGTGCAGGACTTGGTGTTTGGGGTGTTCGGCTCACGAGTAAGGTCATGAATTCAATTCCCGGCAGCGCGTCGAGTCTTTGAGCAAGACACTTTATTTCACGTTGCACCAGTCAATTTAGCTGGTAAAGATGAGTTGTACCTGTGATTCGAAGAGGCGGCCTTGTTACATATTGTGTCACACTGAATCTCCCTGAGAATTACGTTAAAGGTTGACGTATTTACGGAATACTCAGCCATTTGCACGAAAATTTCACGAGCAGGCTGTTCCATTCTTCGCACAACTACAAAACTGGTCGATGGGGATTCAACATGTGTGTTTCAAGCTGAAGAGCACATCTTTTCAAAGAGGTCATGGAATATGGGACTTTTAGTTTCTATATATGTTTATTATTTTTGGATGTGTTTGTATAAAGCCAAATATGAACCATCTTCTGGGTGGCTTCGATGTAACAGTTCTAAAGGAATCAACATTCTCAAAGCAACTGAAATTTGTCAACATCTTTTAAAAGTAATTTATCCGAAATATAGATAGTTCATGTCATTGTATTTTATGTATTGATTAGGATTGCATCGATTAATTGGCAGATAATCGGTATCGAAGATATCAACCATTTGCCGATTAATTGGTATCGGCTTTTGCCGATTAATTGATATCAGCCTTTTGCCGATTAATTGGTTTGTTTATTCCTAATTGGTGGTAATATTGCGTGTACTGTTGTGATTTTGCATGTGGTAATGGTGGTGGGATTGGTATCTATTGTGGTAGTTCTGGTGGGGACGGAATTTGTTGTTTTTTTTGTTGTTATTTTGTCTTACAGCTCAAATTATTATCCTGTTCAGTCTTTGTATGAGCAGGATGCGTTGGGTTTCTTTTTCTTTTGTTTTGTTTTTTTATGAGAAACGCTCTGACGCTCTTCCTCATATGACACATTCGAAGTGTCAGAACTTGGAAAGGGCATTCTGCTCGGTGTCTACTTCTTTGTTTTTGTTATTATGATACGCCAAATACATTTTTCAAGATTTCAAATTCAGTAAAAAAAGAATACATTTCCATTTAAAATTACATTTTAACAGTAAATGTAATTACAGTATATTTTATTTTAAAATAACATTGCTTCATTGAGGCCTTATTATATTACACTTAATTAGATATGGTGTGGAACTGTTAAGAGTTTCTCCGCCCCAGGACCAGCATTAAGGCCAACTAGGCAGCCGCCTAGGGCACATACAACAGAGAGGCGAATTACCGAACCTTAAAAGATCATAGTTTTCTACAAATTTTTATCATTAAATTACATATATAATTTTCTGCAATCAATGACTAAATTGTTAACATAAGCAGCACTGTGTAAATATCCAGAACGGTGAAGAGGGTCGTTTTTATTATGGTCAGAGAAAAGAGTATCAAAATGTCCGTTCATCAGTTTGCCATACTGAAAGTTGAAATTGTTTCATTTTGGAGAAAAGAATGCATAATTTGTTAAAAGGGTGTACATTATAAATTACCCTAGGATACTAAATCAGACCTGCCAACCTTTAAAAACCCAAACGGGGAGTACCAGGAAAAAAGGTGTCCCAAAACGGGGAGAAAGAGAAAAGATCTCTCACCCATCCCAAAGTGGGTGGGATATCTTCTTGCTCAGGTGCCGGCTCGGCATCGCCCACGACCTAACATGTAAACATAACATTCAATCTTTATTTCTCACATTACAATAACTTAAAGGGTGCGATAGTACATACTAACAAATATAGTTCTTATGAACCAATGACATCGGATGGTTACTAAAATTCAGTAACGCCATCCCGGATAGAGTAACAAAAGCTAGTTTGTGCACAACTAAAAGGAAACGTTCCTTTAGTATAGTTCAACCAATACAAAGATAAAGCATGAACGAAATGTATATCTTTATTTACAAGATTTTGAATCCATATATATATATATATATATGAGCTGAGGATCCGCTAAGGTGAAACAATTGTTTCACTTCTATATATATATATATATATATTGTTATACTTTGGTAGGGTCATGTTGCCAATAAGAAACACACGCACCAGTTGCTTTCACTTCAATTTATTATAATAAATTTATAAATTTAGGAATTTATAAATTTCTGGTTGGTTGGTTGGTTCCACAACCAGATAGTTGTTTATATATATTGTCAACGTTCTTTCGTCACACATTCTGTGACCTCTTCAGTGACTGGGGATTCTTTTCTTTGTTTTTGTGCCTCTCCTTTGTTCTGTCCTACGCCATTTTGTTTCTGTGTGTGTGTTGTGTGCTCAGTCTGCGCATGCGCCACATCCGGGTGTCTGTGTGTGTTTATATTTGTTTATTTATTTGTTTATTTACATGTTACCGGTTGGTTGTTTGTTCTATGTGTGTGTGTGTTTTCATTTTGTCCTTAATTGTAAGTTGTGATGTTGCTGTTCCATTCATGTTTTCTATTTAATTTTGGTTGGAGTTCATTTATGTTTATTGCCTCTGTGATTTGTCTAAACATTGTGTCTTTTCTGTGTGTAGATTCTATTTTTATTTCTATGTTCTCTAATTTACCCCTATGTTCTATTTTAGCATGTTGGTAGAGTACAGATGATTCTTTACTATCTTGAAGGTCTCGCCAGTGTTCATTTATCCGTTCCCCTACACTACGAGCTGTCTCACCTATGTACACTATATTTTTGTCTCTACATTGTCCTTCAGTACATCTTATGCTATACACTACATTTCTAGTTTTACAGTTAATATGGGGGCTTATTTTACAGGTTATACATTTCTTATCTATACAGGGGGGTCTTTGGAAAGGGTATGTCTTGCTAATAAGTGTTTTTACGGAGGTACCTGGTCTTTCTACTATCTTAATATTGAGTTTATGTTTATCTAGGGCCCTTCTAAATTTGTAAGCTAATTCACCTCTAGGGGTTGTATCGATGAACATTACACTCTGGTATTAATCTATAAAACTAAATACATGACGCATTAACCCTCTCATACAATCTGATTACCTCTCTCTGCTCCCCTTAAAATTCGATAAAACTACATACATGCTGCAACTTTCTCTTATATACGCTTAAACTTACAAACTTCCTTTAGAAACGTCGAAGAAAGAAGAGAGAGAGAAGAGAGGGAGAGGGAGAGAGAGAGAGAAGGTTTGTTTTTGAGTGTGGAACGGTCAAACATTTATTTACTTCAATGACAAAGAGAACTTATTACATTTCATACGAAACAACAATTATTCAAAATCAACAGATAAATTTATTCAACAACAAAAAAAATAGCGATAAATCTTTTTTAAAACATCTCTCAACGAACGTGGAAGAAAGAAGTATCAGTTCATTTACTATACACAATAATATCCTCTATGAGGTCACTAAATCTGCTAGAAACAGCAGATAACTCTCCCCCATATCACACCCCTCCTACTGTCTTAAATTTAGAAAACATATCCTCTATGAAGTCACTAAACCTGCTAGAAACAGCAGCTAACACAGTGCCTGGCAGACAAAAAAGTGCTCCCATAAAATGGGTGGTGCAACCTAACTTTGATAACTTACTGACCCCGAGTAACGCCGGGCTTTAATGTTTGTATATATATATAAATATATATATATAAATATATTAAGAGAGTAAAACAAAGAAGCCTTCAATACATCAAAAGTCTTTATTAGCCGACAATGTTTCGCCCTATTAAGGACTCATCAGGGCAATTCAAACAACAAGAAGTAATAACGGCAGATACAAGCCAGAAGCTTCGAAGAATATGGAGTGTACATATACTAAGGTATTGCAAAAATATATAATAAAAATAATAAAAATATATAATGAAAATTACTAAGGATGTATGTGACATTAAGAACCATATTACAAATATAGTCCAAAGCAAAAAAAAACTAGGGCTAGACAAAGGTGGTTATATAGATCAGGAAACATATATAATATAATGTAATATAATATAATTATACTTTTACCAACATTAAAGTTACAATGGAAAATCAAAAGGTACATTATGCATATGTATATATGTGTGCACACACACACACACGTACACCTACAACAATACACACATCTATCTTCAACTGCACAAATTTAACCTTATCAAGAGTTTGAATATGAAAATGAGCATGATAGGAATGAGAATAATAATAATGATAATACTAATACATCTACCCAATATACATGGGGTAATAATATGATATAATTATAAGTAGCATATATAATCAATAATAAACAATACAATTATATACTATATAATACAATATAATAGAATGGATAATCTCCGGTTAATTTACACAAACAATATAGATGTCACAATAATAATATAATTATAATATATATAAATATAAATATATATAAATATATATATATATATATGTATATAGATATATATACACGGGTGTATATGATTGTGTATAGAAGATTATATAAATAACAGGGATTCCAACGTTGTCTGATTTACTCGTTTTATTTACAATCCTTTAAAATTATAATGATATTGTAATGAAATAGTATGGTAGAATATTAAATGTTAAGTGTTAATTGAACAAGTACATTCATGCTTTCGCAATCTTCTGGTTCATATTCAGTGGTGACAGTCAAGTTATATATATATATATATATATATATTATAATGAAATGACAGGAGGCTGGACTTGTGTAAATCCTTGAAAGGTTTATTATACTATGATCATTTCAATGACCGTGTTCCGTATGAATCCGGTGATATCATCAAGTATTCGAAATATAATAAGTGAATGTAATAGATAAAATCCATGGGGCTTGAACTGCTTTACGTTGAGTACTCTCCATATTATTACATTAAGATTGACCATACGGAATTGACCAGCTCTATCCAGTGGTGAAACTCAAACCTGAATATATATATATATATATATATATATATATATATATATATCATCATCACCGTTTTACGTCCGTTCTTCCACGCTAGCATGGGTTAGACGGGTTGTCCTGTTGTGGGCAGTGTCTGGTCGGCTGACCATGCCTTGCTCATACAGGAACTGATCTGGCTTGATTTCTACAGCTGCATGCCCTTCCTAACACCAACCTCATTTACAGTGAGTGCTGGGTGCTTTTTCGTGGCGCCTACACGTCCACTTTACAGTGTGGGCTGGGTGCTTTTTTGCCGTGGCACCTCCACGACCACCTTGCGGTGGGGGGGGGGGGCATATTGTTTATATGCTTCAGCATGTACCCATGGGAGGTCGGGTACCCTGTATTACTGCGTGACGCCAGAAGTCACGGTCGTGTGTCATTGACTTTGAGAGGTGTAGTTGGGTAAGGTCGGCTTTTATCACCTCATCCCAAGTCATCTTGGGTTTCCCCACTCCGCGGTTTCCATCAACTTCTAGTGCTCTGCACCTTTTTATGCAGCTGTCATCCTTCATACGCATCACATGTCCATACCAGCGTAACCGCCTCTCCTGCACGCAGCATTTGATTCCTCTTATGCTCAGTCTCTCTCTCAATTCCTTTATGCTTTGTCGTTCACGTATATTACTGTTACACATCCATCGGAGCATGCAGGCTTCGTTTCTCTCTAATCTACGTAAGTCTTCCACCTTCAGCGCCCAGGTCTCACTACCATGCAACATCGCTGTTCGGATACACGCATCATACAGTCTGCCTTTCATTCTGAGGGAGAAGCCTTTTGCAGCTAGCAGTGGTAGTAGTTCCCTAAACTTCTTCCATCCCGTTCTTACCCTAGTTATTGTACTTTCTGAACTCCCACCTCCGTTGCTAATTCGGTCACCTAGGTAGCAGAAGCTGTCTACTGTTTCTACAGGGCCCTCCCAGAGATTGGTGGTACTTGTTTCCTGTGGCTGTTTGCTTGCTGTTTCAGCACAGCTGCTGCATGTGAATCCTACATTCTTAATTAAGCTTCCTGAGATCCCGCTACATCTCTTGTGTACCCATTGTTTGCATTTGGGGCAGAGAATGGAGTTCCTACCTACACCTTTCCTACATACTGAGCAAGGCCATTTCCCTGAGGGGATCTGGGTTCTGTTTTCTCGTCTACTTATAAGGACCTTAGTCTTTGTCATGTTGACTTTGAGGCCCTTTCTCTCTAGTCCCTGCTTCCAGGTTTGGAATTTATTCTCTAGTTCTACCATAGATTCAGCTATGAGTGCGAGGTCATCAGCATACAGGAGTTCCCATGGGCATCCGGTCTTAAACTCCTCCGTTATTGCCTGCAGGACTATGATGAACAGGAGAGGGCTAAGAACAGAGCCCTGGTGGACCCCAACCTGTACGCTAAATTCCTCGCTATACTCATTGCCAATCCTAACTTTGCTGACTGCTCCCCTATACATGGCTTGTACCGCTTTCACAAGCCATTCATCTACTCCTAGTTTTCTAAGAGCCCACCAGATTACTGCACGTGGAACTCTGTCAAAGGCTTTCTCAAGGTCGACAAATGCCAAGTAGAGTGGCTTACTTTTAGCTAGGTACTTTTCCTGTAATTGCCTCACAAGGAAGAGGGCATCAGTGGTGCCTTTCCCTGGTACAAACCCAAATTGCATCTCGTCTATATTCACCCGGTCCCTAATCAGCTGTGCTATAACTCTTTCTGTTACTTTCATGACCTGGTCCATCAACTTTATACCTCTATAGTTTGCTCTATCTAGTGCATCGCCTTTACCTTTGTAGCAGTTGACAATGATGCTACTGCACCAATCTTTTGGTATGGCCCCTCTAGTATTACCTGGTTAACGATACGTGTGGTTATAGTGTGACCTACAGACCCAGATGCCTTCAGCATCTCGGCAGCTATACCCGATGGACCGGTTGCCTTCCCTATCTTCATATCTCTGATTGCCTTACTTACTACGCTGCCGCTGACTTGTACTGCTGGTCCCTCTATAGGGTCTACGTGGGGTAGGGTCTCTTCTTCCCATGCATTCTCCTCATTTAGTAATCTATCATAATGACTCTTCCATGCATCTTTCTTCTCAGCACTTGTGAGGGCAAGCTCACCTTTATCATTCCGGATACACTTCTCTCCAATGACATCACAACTATCTCTGACACACTGCCTCGCAATCTTGAATACCTCCTGTTTCTGGTCCTCACGTTGTAAAACATGCTTGAATTTTCTATTCTCTGCTTCCCTCCTAGCTAAGTATACTTGTCGCCTAGCTTCCCTCTTGGTCTCTATGTAATGTACCCTGCTCCCCCCGTTCTTCCATTCTTTCCATGCCTGTCTCTTGGCCTTGACTGCTTCATCTACCTTATTGTTCCACCACCAAGTCACTCTCCTCCTGCTTGAGGTCTTACTCCAGCCACAAACCTCATCCGTCGCCTCTAGTAAGTTATTTTTTAGGAACTCCCAGTTCTCTTCTACGTTAAATGTCTCTATCTGTTCTTCTTTACTGTCGTAGGCGTTGAGTAAAATATCTTTAAATCTGTTACTGGTTGAGGGGACTTTCAACTTCCAGATCTTTCTTCTCCAGGTTGGCCTCTGTTTCAGGGCTCGTCTAGTTCTGACCGTGAGGTCGCTGACAACTAAGCTATGTTGGGATGTACATTCCTCACTAGGGAAGGCTTTTGTGTTTACGACCGTCCATCTGTCACGTCCTCTGATGAGGATAAAATCTAACTGACTAGAGTGCTCCCCTGATCTATAGGTGATCAGGTGGTTGTCGGGTTTTTTAAAGTTTGTGTTACATATCGACATGTCATTGGCGTCGCAGAATTCTAGAAGTCTGAATCCTTCCTCATTCCTTGTGCCAACTCCATGGCCTCCATGTACTCTATTGAAGCCGTCGCAGTGTTTACCTACGTGTCCGTTAAAATCTCCTGCAATGATTAGGAAGTCCTTGTCGTCTGTTAGAGCAGTAGTGTGTATTAGGGACTCGTAAAACCTATCCTTAAGTTCGTCTGGCAGCCCCGATTGGGGTGCGTAAGCTGATATTATTGTGGTAATTGTCTTATTCAGGACTAGTCTGAGTTTAATGATTCTTGCATTTACCCTGTACACTGAGATTACTTTATCTACCCACTTGTCAGCTAATAGTATACCTACACCACCCATCCCATCGTCATTTCCCACCCAGAAAAATTTGTAGCACTGGCTTTTTCCTACAAGGACTCTAGCAGACCCTCCTCTCCATCTAGTCTCTTGCACACAGCATACATCAACTTCCTTTCGCTCTAGCATTTCTACGATTTCTCCTGCTCTTCCTTTCATTGAGCCTACATTGATGGTACCAACTCGGAGTTTTGGGCATTTGTCGACACTCGTAGGGGAGGGTCTCTGGGTTGGCGCTTCACGTGGGTGCTTGGTAGCTCGCAGATTCATATTTCATCTATTGATTCAGAGTTGCTCGTGTATTCCCAGCTCATCCATCCATAACGGTGGGAAAATTGAGGGCTAGAAGAACAGTGGTGGTGGGGTAATGGCAGGGTGTGTTGGGATGCGCCAGAGGAGGAGAGAGTTAGTTAGGCAGGTAGTAGCAGCAGCAGTGGAAATGGCATGCTAGGTTTGATTGGTCGAATAGACTATGGTGGTGTGTGGGGGTGGGGGGGAGGGAAATTGTGAGGTAGGAACTGAGGGTCGCATGGTAAATATCCAAGTTAATAAGTTAATACTACATCAGTAAAATTAACAATAATAACGTCATGAAAAAACTACTAAGAGAAACCCTCGAAAATTTATCGCTAATACAGCAGGGAAAATTTAACGCTAATACAGCAGGGAACATCATAATATTAACGACAATATGTAGGCTAAAATACCTTCGTAGATTAGATGGATGGCTGGAAAAATTGGAATCAGCTCTAGTGATACATTTTAGCAGAGAAGAATGGGAAAGTGTCTTATCTCTTCAATATTTTCAGATTGAATGAATTAGGTTAAAGACAGGGTAGTAAGCCTTAAAGAAGTGCATAGAGAGGGGGGGTAGGAACTGAGGGTCGCATGGTAAATAACTGAGAGAGATACAATAGGATTAGAATACCGCATGGTAAATATCCAAGTTAATAAGTTAATACTACATCAGTAAAATTAACAATAATAACGTCATGAAAAAACTACTAAGGGAAACCCTCGAAAATTTATCGCTAATACAGCAGGGAAAATTTAACGCTAATACAGCAGGGAACATCATAATATTAACGACAATATGTAGGCTAAAATACCTTCGTAGATTAGATGGATGGCTGGAAAAATTGGAATCAGCTCTAGTGATACATTTTAGCAGAGAAGAATGGGAAAGTGTCTTATCTCTTCAATATTTTCAGATTGAATGAATTAGGTTAAAGACAGGGTAGTAAGCCTTAAAGAAGTGCATAGAGAGGGGGGGGTAGGAACTGAGGGTCGCATGGTAAATAACTGAGAGAGATACAATAGGATTAGAATACCGCATGGTAAATATCCAAGTTAATAAGTTAATACTACATCAGTAAAATTAACAATAATAACGTCATGAAAAAACTACTAAGAGAAACCCTCGAAAATTTATCGCTAATACAGCAGGGAAAATTTAACGCTAATACAGCAGGGAACATCATAATATTAACGACAATATGTAGGCTAAAATACCTTCGTAGATTAGATGGATGGCTGGAAAAATTGGAATCAGCTCTAGTGATACATTTTAGCAGAGAACAATGGGAAAGTGTCTTATCTCTTCAATATTTTCAGATTGAATGAATTAGGTTAAAGACAGGGTAGTAAGCCTTAAAGAAGTGCATAGAGAGGGAGGGTAGGAACTGAGGGTCGCATGGTAAATAACTGAGAGAGATACAATAGGATTAGAATACCGCATGGTAAATATCCAAGTTAATAAGTTAATACTACATCAGTAAAATTAACAATAATAACGTCATGAAAAAACTACTAAGAGAAATACTCGAAAATTTATCGCTAATACAGCAGGGAAAATTTAACGCTAATACAGCAGGGAACATCATAATATTAACGACAATATGTAGGCTAAAATACCTTCGTAGATTAGATGGATGGCTGGAAAAATTGGAATCAGCTCTAGTGATACATTTTAGCAGAGAAGAATGGGAAAGTGTCTTATCTCTTCAATATTTTCAGATTGAATGAATTAGGTTAAAGACAGGGTAGTAAGCCTTAAAGAAGTGCATAGAGAGGGGGGGTAGGAACTGAGGGTCGCATGGTAAATAACTGAGAGAGATACAATAGGATTAGAATACCGCATGGTAAATATCCAAGTTAATAAGTTAATACTACATCAGTAAAATTAACAATAATAACGTCATGAAAAAACTACTAAGAGAAACCCTCGAAAATTTATCGCTAATACAGCAGGGAAAATTTAACGCTAATACAGCAGGGAACATCATAATATTAACGACAATATGTAGGCTAAAATACCTTCGTAGATTAGATGGATGGCTGGAAAAATTGGAATCAGCTCTAGTGATACATTTTAGCAGAGAAGAATGGGAAAGTGTCTTATCTCTTCAATATTTTCAGATTGAATGAATTAGGTTAAAGACAGGGTAGTAAGCCTTAAAGAAGTGCATAGAGAGGGGGGTAGGAACTGAGAGTCGCATGGTAAATAACTGAGAGAGATACAATAGGATTAGAATACCGCATGGTAAATATCCAAGTTAATAAGTTAATACTACATCAGTAAAATTAACAATAATAACGTCATGAAAAAACTACTAAGAGAAACCCTCGAAAATTTATCGCTAATACAGCAGGGAAAATTTAACGCTAATACAGCAGGAAACATCATAATATTAACGACAATATGTAGGCTAAAATACCTTCGTAGATTAGATGGTTGGCTGGAAAAATTGGAATCAGCTCTAGTGATACAATTTAGCAGAGAAGAATGGGAAAGTGTCTTATCTCTTCAATATTTTCAGATTGAATGAATTAGGTTAAAGACAGGGTAGTAAGCCTTAAAGAAGTGCATAGAGAGGGGGGGGGGGGTAGGAAATGAGGGTCCCATGGTAAATAACTGAGAGAGATACAATAGGATTAGAATACCGCATGGTAAATATCCAAGTTAATAAGTTAATACTACATCAGTAAAATTAACAATAATAACGTCATGAAAAAACTACTAAGAGAAACCCTCGAAAATTTATCGCTAATACAGCAGGGAAAATTTAACGCTAATACAGCAGGGAACATCATAATATTAACGACAATATGTAGGCTAAAATACCTTCGTAGATTAGATGGATGGCTGGAAAAATTGGAATCAGCTCTAGTGATACATTTTAGTAGAGAAGAATGGGAAAGTGTCTTATCTCTTCAATATTTTCAGATTGAATGAATTAGGTTAAAGACAGGGTAGTAAGCCTTAAAGAAGTGCATAGAGAGAGGGGGGGGGTAGGAACTGAGGGTCGCATGGTAAATAACTGAGAGAGATACAATAGGATTAGAATACCGCATGGTAAATATCCAAGTTAATAAGTTAATACTACATCAGTAAAATTAACAATAATAACGTCATGAAAAAACTACTAAGAGAAACCCTCGAAAATTTATCGCTAATACAGCAGGGAAAATTTAACGCTAATACAGCAGGGAACATCATAATATTAACGACAATATGTAGGCTAAAATACCTTCGTAGATTAGATGGATGGCTGGAAAAATTGGAATCAGCTCTAGTGATACATTTTAGCAGAGAAGAATGGGAAAGTGTCTTATCTCTTCAATATTTTCAGATTGAATGAATTAGGTTAAAGACAGGGTAGTAAGCCTTAAAGAAGTGCATAGAGAGGGGGGGTAGGAACTGAGTGTCGCATGGTAAATAACTGAGAGAGATACAATAGGATTAGAATACCGCATGGTAAATATCCAAGTTAATAAGTTAATACTACATCAGTAAAATTAACAATAATAACGTCATGAAAAAACTACTAAGAGAAACCCTCGAAAATTTATCGCTAATACAGCAGGGAAAATTTAACGCTAATACAGCAGGGAACATCATAATATTAACGACAATATGTAGGCTAAAATACCTTCGTAGATTAGATGGATGGCTGGAAAAATTGGAATCAGCTCTAGTGATACATTTTAGCAGAGAAGAATGGGAAAGTGTCTTATCTCTTCAATATTTTCAGATTGAATGAATTAGGTTAAAGACAGGGTAGTAAGCCTTAAAGAAGTGCATAGAGGGGGGGGGGGGTAGGAACTATATATATATATATAGTGGTAGAACACTGGAAGGTAATATCCGTAGTGGTTGAGCACTCAGTCCATGGGACGAGTTAGGTAGAAGTGATTACACAAAAGTTAGTTCACCATACCGAGAATAATTGTTTCACCTTAGCGGATCCTCAGCTCGTAATGGAGATGATTATACGGAACAGGAAGGACAACCGTACGAACGCGCATGCGCAGAAACGATCACTTCACACAGGCAATACAAAAATGCCTGCGAGGGGTGTATGGGAGATGACTGCGAAAGTCCGAACAGTTTCTAGTTGATAAGAAAATTAGGATGTTGTTGTAATTCAATCCGGAGCTTTGTAGTTATGTAAGAGGTGTTTCCAGACGTGTGGACTACGTGTGAAGAATTCATTTCTTGTGTTTAGGCAATCACTATTGCGTAATCTCTTTAGAATATTTATTCGTTCATCAATACATACATATATATATATATATATATATATATATATATATATATATATATATATATATATATATATATATATATATATATATATATATATATATATATTTCGTTTCTGAATTTGTTTAGCAAGATTCTTTATCTGAAAACGTGTGTTGAAACCGATATTGTTATACTTTGGGAGGGTCATGTTGCCAATAAGAAACACACGCACCAATTGCTTTTACTTCAATTTATTATAATAAATTTATAAATTTAGGAATTTATAAATTTCCGGTTGGTTGGTTGGTTCCACAATCAGATGGTTGTTTATATATTGTCAAAGTTCTTTCGTCACACATTCTGTGACCTCTTCAGTGACTGGGGATTCTTTTCTTTGTTTTTGTGCCTCTCCTTTGTTCTGTCCTACGCCATTTTGTTTCTGTGTGTGTGTTGTGTGCTCAGTCTGCGCATGCGTCACATCCGGGTGTCTGTGTGTGTTTATATTCGTTTATTTATTTATTTATTTACATGTTACAGGTTGGTTGTTTGTTCTATGTGCGTGTGTGTTTTCATTTTGTCCTTAATTGTAAGTTGTAATGTTGCTGTTCCACTCATGTTTTCTATTTAATTTTGGTTGTAATTCTTTTATGTTTATTGCCTCTGTGATTTGTCTAAACATTGCGTCTTTTCTGTGTGTAGATTCTATTTTTATTTCTATGTTCTCTAATTTACCCTTATGTTCTATTTTAGCCTGTTGGTAGAGTACAGATGATTCTTTACTATCTTGAAGGTCTTGCCAGTGTTCATTTATCCGTTCCCCTACACTACGAGCTGTCTCACCTATGTACACTATATTTTTGTCTCTACATTGTCCTTCAGTACATCTTATGCTATATACTACATTTCTAGTTTTACAGTTAATATGGGGGCTTAATTTACAGGTTGTACATTTCTTATCTATACAGGGGGTCTTTGAAAAGGGTATGTCTTGCTAATAAGTGTTTTTACGGAGGTACCTGGTCTTTCTACTATCTTAATATTGAGTTTATGTTTATCTAGGGCCCTTCTAAATTTGTAAGCTAATTCACCTCTAGGGGTTGTATCGATGAACATTACACTCTGGTATTTATTGCTATCATACCATGAGTTTATTCTATTAGCCTTATTCCTAGTTCTTTCTATTCTATTCCAAAATTTTCTCCTATACAAGGGGCAGGTCCCATGAAAGCAACTGGTGCGTGTGTTTCTTATTGGCAACATGACCCTCCCAAAGTATAACAATATCGGTTTCAACACACAATTTCAGATAAAGAATCTTGCTAAACAAATTCAGAAACGAAATATATATATATATATATATATATATATATATATATGTGTGTGTGTGTGTGTGTGTGTGTGTGTGTGTGTGTGTGTGTGTGTGTGTGTGTGTGCGCGTGTGTGCGTGTGTGCGGGAGTGTGTGTGTGTGTGTGTGTGTGTGTGTGTGTGTGTGTGTGCGTGCGCGCGGGAGTGTGTATGTGTGTGTGTGTGTGTGTGTGTGTCTGTGTGTGTGTGTGTGTGTGTGTGTGCGCGTGCGTGCGTGCGGGAGTGCGTATGTGTGTGTGTGTGTATACATACATACATATACAGTGTACGCCCCGGCATTCGCGGTCCCGGTTATTCGCGGAATCGTAAATATCTTATGCAATTTTTTATGGCCTTTTCATGGTAATATATATTTTTTTTATGTTAAATTATTAATAACAATATACTGTATATGCCAGCCTATTACACGCCCCTTCACATAAGACACTCCCTCTTTTTATATTATATTTTACGTTGTATTTTGATGCTAATAAGCATTTTTATGGACCTCGACCAATATTCGCAGTTTTTTTACTTTTCGCGGGTGCTCTAGATACGTAACCACCGTGAAAATCGGGGCGGGGGGAGGGGGTAAGTGAATATATAATATATATAATATATATATATATATATATACATATAAATATATATATTTTTGTTTTGCAAGGTTTTTGATATGAAATCGTGTGTCGAAACAAATAGTGTTATACTTGGGGAGGGTCATATTGTTGTAATATGAGAGTACATGACGAGGTCTATACTGTTCTCTTCGAGGAGTTCTCTGCGTCTCCTCTCCCACCATACCATAAATAGATTGGCAACATCGCCAGATAAATTGTAAAACTAGAAATGTAGTCTATAGCATAAGATGTACAGAGGGTACTTGCAGAAACATGACAACGACATACATAGGCGAGACTGCTCGAAGCATAGGAGAAAGAATAGACTAACACTGCGGGCAACTAAAAGGACAAAAAAAAACGGTTCAGTACTATATGAACACGCCAGACAACAACATGACGGTAACATAGACAACATAGCAATTAAAATAATATCTAAACATAGAAATGACTCAACAAGTAAGCAAATCAGAGAAGCAACTGAGATAGAACTAAGAAGACCAAAGTTAAACAGAAAAAAATGAATGGAATAACTACAGCCATACCCAAAACAAACAATACTGACCTAAGGGAAATATAAATAAATAAATATATATATACACAAGTACAATAACAACAAATACATATAAACACACTCTAGTGAACAAAGATAAAAACAAAAACATATACACCCAATCGCGAACACACACACCAAACATTATACACACACGCAAACACATGTCCAGAGACAGGGACAAGAAGAAATAAATAAATAAATAAATAAATAAAATAAAAATGGCGTAGACATTACAATACAATAGGAGGGAACATAATAGTATCACTGATGATGTTGCAGATGTGCAACGAAAGAACTTTGATAGACTATATATATATATATTTATATATATTTTTAACCGCTGATCAATCAATGATAAACATTGATTGCCAAATAAATTAACTATGGAGATATAAATGATACAGAAGCGAAAACCAATCAAACAGTGAGCGTGTTCTGTTATTATTTCTGGCAATATGACCCTCTCCAAGTATAACAACATATATATATATATATATATATATATATATATATATATATATATATATATATATATATATATATATATATACACACACACATATGTGTGTGTGTGTGTGTGTGTGTGTGTGTGTGTGTGTGTGTGTGTGTGTGTGTGTGTGAGAGAGAGAGTGTGTGTGTGTGTGTGAGAGTGTGTGAGTGTGTGTGTGTGTGTGTGTATCTCTTTCTCTTTCTTGTTTTCTCTCTTCAACTTTCATATCCTCTCTCTGTAATTCTCTACAAAATGAAAAAAGAGAGACATTTCTAAATGTCGGTAAAATAGATAGAATACGGTAAAAGATGAATACGGTAAAATAGATAGAATTGAGTTTAATATAAATTACTGTTTTATACATCAAAATAAATACTACCAATACTTGTCCTTTGGGATAAGGAGCAATAATTATATTTTATACCCAAATTACCAAAACACACATCTATTTGTATATAAGCTACAATTTATGTACATGTTATGTTTATCACATATCGAAGTTTTTTTAAATCTTGGTTGATTTTTGATAATAACAGTGTTATTTATGTTAACCTTCATAGTCAATTTTCTTTTTGACATGTCATAACTTTTTCTCCGCGTATCATTATTCGCTGGATTGGCAGTATCGGTAGAGGGTCGGACGCCATGCTTTCCAGCATAGTTACGTCCCTTTTACGATCTGAGTTCAAATCCCGCCGAGGTTGACTTTGCCTTTCATCCTTACGGGGTCGATAAAATAAAGTACCAGTAATGTACTGGGTAATTGCTGGCCTTGTGCCAAAAGTAGAAACAATTATTTGCCAATTGCTAATATGTGTATTCAGAGACAGATTTCATATGTCATATTGCTATAATCACTTTATGATTATTGAAAGCTGTAAATGTAATATGACCTGTTTGGACTCAAATTGTATTTTCTGACCATTTTAGAGTGCAAAGAGCGAAACTAATCACAACTAAATTGACAAAATTTACGCCAACGCCCATCCAACAAATTCAGAAATGCTTCCACCTCCCTTATTCTAAAAATCCTTTTAAAATTATGAAAAAGGGTCATGGTTATGTGTATATATACTGAAGATGTTATTATAGATGAATTTCTCAGAAATTTCCTTTTTTATGGTGAACATCCTATATGTGCATATATATATGTGCATATATATATGTGTGTGTCTGTGTGTGTCTGTGTCTGTGTCTGTGTGTGTGTGTATAAGGCGAATTAGTAGAGTCGTTAAGACGTCGGATAGAATGCTTTACGGTATTCGTCCCACCTCGTTGCGCGCCCTGAGTTCAAATCCCACCGTGGTCAACTTTGCCTTTCATCCTTTCGAGGTCGATAAAAAAAATGTACCAGTCCAGTACTGGGGTTGATTCTTCCTCTTTAGAAAAAAATCGGCTGTGTCCAGACCTGGAGACGGTTGAGCTCCGTCAGGTTTTAAAATGCCCTAGACACGCCGTTTGACGGTACCTCTACGAGTCCACAAGGAGTTATGGGATCTTTATCATATGTGTGTGTGTGTGTGTGTGTGTGTACATATAGTTGAAGAAATGACAATACAAACACAGGGATAAAAAAATACAAAGTCTTATTGATATCACGCTTAGGGGAAGAATATGGCTCTCTAATTGCGTACTGTTCATATTTGTGGGTGGTAAAGTGCGGTGATGTTTTAGTTCGATACATAAGTAACTGAATTCTTCTATGTATTGCCTGGCGGAGATTCGAAATGGAATCTAAAAATTCTCGCCTCTAAAATAACCTCTTGTCAGTAGGTTTCCTTCTATTGTCCCTTATACACTTTGTCTATCCTTTTGACTTCTCTATTCATTCTCTACTACTGTAAACCACAACACATAACTTCTACTGTATCGTTTTCTTTGCTATGTACATTTACTCGCAGTATTGACTTAACAACACACACACATTCTTGCTGTCTAGTTACGCTAGTTCGAAGTAGCTAACAAAACAATTAATGTAGTGATAATTGTATCACGATTTTATTACTCAATCTTCGATGTACCAACGAGTGAATTTTACTATTACAAAATAAACGTTGTCAATAACATCACAATTATACATCATTCTTTTTATCATTCATCCTATGAAGAATACATCTTATCAGCTACATAGATGTGACCCTATCGCCATATACTCAGGGACCTCGTTTGCCTTAAAAATGTGAGGGGGACAAACCAACATTTGTTGATTCTTAAAGGAGCATAAATTGCTTATGGTACTTTCCCGGACCCTATCACATAAGTAAAATTTTACGCTAACTAAATTTTATATATTCAAATGAAGTTCAGATATAAAAGAATAAGCTTAAAATTGCTTATGGTACTTTCCCGGACTCTATCACATAAGTAAAATTTTACGCTAACTAAATTTTATATATTCAAATGAAGTTCAGATATAAAAGAATAAGCTTAAAAAGATTTTATTATATATCAAATAAACAAAAAATAAAATATAGACGTTTGAAAAGTTTTTTTTTTGGGGGGGGGGGGGGGGCTTCTCCCCTGGTACCCCCCTGAAACAAGGCCCTTGCATATACTAAACAAATTAACATTATGAATAAAAAATAAATCAGAACATTTACTGATTTTGTTTCAGTTTTTCGAGCCGATACACGCATGCACGCACACATACTCACACACACACATATACTCACACACACACACAAACACATACAGATTATTATCTTTCAGCAAATTGTGTACTAGCTAAGTTATTTCCACCCGAAGTTTAATGAAAGACTGAGATAACTGACGAACGTAGCAATGATATAGTGCATATCATTGAAATGTGGTGTCTCATTTCACTGAAACACTATCTCTAAAATCCGAAACATACTCGTAGCTGCCATTCTATCTCCAAGGTCACATTTCCCAAAAGCATGATAATTCTCCAGCGTCAATCTGGTGCAGTCAGCGACTAATCCAGGTTCTGCTGCAATTTGGGCTGAGGAGGGTAAACTCTCCAAGTATCGGTCGCTCTCCGACAGGTTTTCAGTCGAACCCCTAGCAGTGGAGATTTCTGGTGTCCTTGTCCCTAAGGCCACCTCGCTACTCACCACCATAGACACTGAGCTGGTTAACCGCAGGTATGAGCCTCACGAGATGGAATGGCTCTTCCAGTGCATCTTCCTTACCAGCCTCTGGGGAAACGCCTCCATTCTGTCTGCCGGGATCGTGGGGCGGCCAGCACGTGGGACCCCATTTTCTCATAATACAGAGAGATGGGGAGGGCGAGAGAGAAGGATGCGATGACAGTGAGAGTTCGGCTCTTCTGTGTTCGGACCAGGAGGGCAGCGTCAGTTGTCCGTAGGGAAGTAGTGATTCACATATATATATACAAGGTGTGTCAGAAAAGTTCCAGGACTGATGTCACAAAAGATTTATTTCAAACCCAAACTTCACACTAAGAGTTTTCTCCTTCAAAGTAATCCCCCTGGAGTATGTAACTGTAATCTTAGCTCTCTGCAGCAAGCAAACTTTTTTCTTCATAATTTTATATACATGTCCTCTGTTTCAGGTCGTCAAGCAATGAGCACAGAGCAACGAACAAATTTGAAAACTCCGCCAGAAGCACTGGGATTGCTGCAGCAAGTGTATGGAGATGAGACGATGTCACGCTCACGTGTTTTTGAGTGGTGCAAGAGGTTTAAAGAAGGACGCGAGGACGTGGAAGATGACCCTAGGAGCGGAAGGCCCTCAACAACCAGAATTGAGGTCAAAGTTGAGCGCGTCAGGCAGATGGTGCGTAGCGATCGTCGGCTGACTGTTCGACTGATGGCAAATGAGCTGAGCATGAATCGGGACAGCGTCTGGGAGATTCTCACTGAAGATTTGGACATGCGGAAAGTCTGCGCGAAGATGATGCCAAAACTGCTGAACGATGATCAGAAGGGTCGACGCATGCAAGTGTGCCAGGACATCCTCGAGCGTCTTGAAAGCGAACCAGACTTGCTAGGGACAGTCATCACCGGTGATGAGTCATGGATCTTCGAGTATGACCCGGAGGGGACCCGTTTTGAAGACGTGGACGACATCAAAAAGGCTGTGACGACGGAACTGCGGGGGATCCTGGAAGAATCCTTCCAGGAGTGCATGCAAGCGTGGCAGAAAGGGGTGGAAAAGTGCATTAGACTCCAGGGGATTACTTTGAAGGAGAAAAAACTCTTAGTGTGAAGTTTGGGTTTGAAATAAATCTTTTGTGACATCAGTCCTGGAACTTTTCTGACCCACCTCGTATATGTAGCGGATAAGTGGTATTTTTTGTATGGTAGTTTGATGAAAAGATTAATGTCAGGATTCTGTTGTTAACAATGTTTATTTTATAATAACAATATTCACTTTGAACATCGAGTAATAATATTTATGACATGAATTATCCGTACATTAAATTGCTTACTAACTTCTACGAGTTAGCGTAAATGCATGTGTTGTATCTTACAGATACAATATGACAGAGACGAAAGAATAGGTGAAGCATAGAATGTAAACAATATGAACTTACTATGTGTGTGTGTGTGTGTGCCTATTTTTAGAATACATTATTGTCGTAGTAGTAGTGGTCAATCTGTCAGGCAGGCATGGCTGGCTGTCTGACTGAGTCGGTGGCCGAGAAGGTGGAAGCCAGTAAGGGCCAGAAGAGAGAAATGGTAAAAGGTCTACTGATGCCTACATCGTTATCACTTGCTGACTGTTATATATATATATTAATATGGCCAAGTGCCCTTATTCTTATTGCTATATTCACAATACTTTGGCCGTTGCCCTTGCAAGTACTCTCTTGATTTCGTAAGTGTGCATATTTAGTCCCAGTTATCAAAAGATGTCTGAAAATTGTAAATATTTCCAAATAACGAAAATATATGTGTGTGTATGTGAGTGCGTGTGTTGTGTACATATTTGTAAATTAATGTACACACACACATATATATATATATATACAAATGAATATATGATAGGGATGGACACTGATACAAGTATACATGTGTTCGCAATGCAAATGACTAAGTTAGCTAGGTTGAAAAATACTAATTAAAATAATACGGTTTGCCTGTCTCGATTTAAAATAATCTATATATATAAAACTGTGGTTGTCTGTCTGTCTATCGATTTTTGGCACACATCTCCTCTTAGAATCTCTCACGGAATTGCACCGAAATTGCTATACTTGTACATTGAGCCCTAGCGAAGACATCGGGAAAAAAAATTTCAAATTGACCCACCCTATGTGACGAAATCGAATATAATGTATCGATTTTTGAGCGTAAGTTCTCAGTTATTTCCCTTTGTTCTGTTTACATTGAGCGTCTGCGTGCAAAAATTAAAAAAATTACGCTGGCTTTCTCAGCGTTTAAAATGACATTAACACAATACACGATTTAAAGACTACGTAAAACAAGCCTTTTAAAACAATATTTTTACTTGAAAACAAGTCTATTTAAAAACTACTTAAAACAAGCAAATATTTCGTAAAAAAAAGCAAAAATTATATAAGTTTATATAAAATATATGTATCTGTAAATTTCGTTAGGCGTGCAGACAGATAGTCGTTCAGAGAGGTGATATAGGCGTGCAGACAGACAGTCGTGCAGAGAGGTGATATAGGCGTGCAGACAGACAGTCGTGCAGAGAGGTGATATAGGCGTGCAGACAGACATAACTGATAATTTGGTTACGTTAATGTTTTTCTCTGCGTTGCAGTGTTTACATTTTCGATCTTTGTTAATAAATAACCAGTGCAGTTTCTATCCCCAGCATCCTCTTTTGTTATAACATTCGGGTTATCGTTATGTTTTCTTAACTTCATAAGGCATATTGTTGGTTGAGGGAATATTAATCAAAAACACCACATGCAAGTCTGCACAGTAGACACTACAGTTTTTAAGCCAAGAAAGAAACTTAACATTGTAACTTTAACACAGCTACTGAGCGACCCCGAGCAACGCCGGGCTTTACTGCTAGTAAATCAATAAAAACAAACCTATATTGGCAATAGCCGTGATACCCGGACAAATTTTAAGTTACTATTCCTGTACTCTTTTGCAGGTATCCAGAAATTGGTAAGTTTCACTTCAAAATACTTAAGAAGACTGAGAGAAATGTGTTATTGAGCGAAGAGCACAGGAATAGTAACTTTCACTTAATTGTTGCGAAACAAATTAAAAATGTGTCCGGCTATTGCCAATATAGGTTTGTTTTTATTGATTTATTATTTTAAATCGAGACAGGCAAACCGTATTATTTTAATTAGTATTTTTCAATCTAGCTAACTTGGTCATTTGCAATGCGAACACATGTATACTTGTATCAGTGTCCATCCCTATCATATATTCATTTGTATTACACGGCTCGGAAATATTCCTTTCTTTGAGCTATTTAATTGTAAAAGACTATTTTGAGTTTATAACTATACATATATATATATATATATGAAATAGCAGGAGGAGGGTCTTAACGTTTCGGACGCTAGTCCTTCTTCAGAAGAAAGAATGAGAAATTAGAGAGATTGAAGGGATGGGCGGGGTGGAATTGGAAAAAATGTCTTTATATATATATATATATATATATATATATATATATATATATATAAAATTTAATATAGAAATGGTTTATACAGGACTAGAACTGATGATTTATTCGAATGAAACAGTTCTAGTCCTGTAGAAGCCATTTCTATATTAAATTTGATGTTTATACTCTACTAATGTATTGAGAACTTTACTTACTGTGGTTACCGCCAATTGAACCCGGGACTCACACACACACAGATATATATATATATATATATATATATATATATATATATATATATATATATATTATGAGCACCACCATATAATCTTCCTATTTATAATTGAATGTGCGTAAATCTAGAAACAAAACACCCTAAACAAGGCAGAAAATAAATAAAAAGTCATTAAAATGAAACCAGTTATTTTGTATTTAACTTTTATTTATTTTATTTTTTCTGGTTTATTATTGTACAAAACAAATATTTTTAATTCAAAATACACTCACTCCATTCAACCTCCCACCTTGAAACCAAACACGAGAGAAAGACAAATATTTTGCGTTGGAAGAAATATTTACGAAAATTTAATATGCAAATCATTTTTTTTTTTTTTTTTTTCTATTTAGCAATTATCCGGCTAATGTGTGGAGTCGTTAGGACAACATTCATTGCCGAATTTATTCTGACTGTCTGTGCTTGAGTTCAAATCCCACCGAGGTTAGATTTTCTTTTCATCCTAGCAGAGTCGATTTAATCGACTTTCCCCTTCTCCAAAATCGTTGGCCTTATACCTAAATCAGGAACCATTATTCATGCTTTGCAGCATAGAGTTACATCCTTTACGATCTGAGTTCAAACCCCGCCGAGGTTAACTTTGCCTTTCATTCTTACGGGGGTCGATAAAATAAAGTTCCAGTAATGCACTGGTATAATTGCTGACCTTGTGCCAAAAGTAGAAACAATTATTATAATCATGCCTACACCACATGTGAAATAGCAGAGCCGTTAGAGCGCTGGATAAAATGCTTTAAATACATACTGTATTCTCTCTCTCTCTCTCTCTCTCTCTGTATATATATATCTGAACTCAGAGTTCAGTTCCCACTGAGGTCAACTTTGCTATTCATCCTTTGGAGATTGATAAGTTCAGTCATGGTTGATGGATTACCGGAATTGTTAAAAGAGTCTTGCAATATTTGTTTCGGCTCCAATACTGAGCACACCATTATCTAATGTTCCTTTAAAAATACAGAGAAATGGTTTGAAGAAACGGTATTTCTATACTGGACGTATAAGGGATTTAAAGAATCATTTTTTTCAAAACTGGAAGTGCCCACTATTTCTTTGAAAGTAGAGTGAGACGATTTAAACAATCGAGATTTCAATGTTGGTCATAACATTATCTAATGTTTCTCTGAAAATAGAGCAATTTGATTCGAAGACAAGTTGTTGCAGTACCGGGCGAACCTTTATCTAAGATTTGAAGAAACATTATCTCAAAACCGGGATGCTTGGACAGAGAGAATATTTTGATGCCCGGTAGCGGATGGACAGTAGGGATGGACATGTACACTGGTTCTCACTTGACTTTCACTTTTGGCTCCCGAACATATTACAGCCACACCTAGATAACCGATTCTGTTGAAAAGCTAAACTTAGGGAGGGTCTGGACGCTTAAAGAAGAGATGGCTACCACAAAACAGTTCTAAGGCCCATTGTAAAATGCCATGATGGACACAGCCATACATCAAGTGTGGGAAAAAACGAGTAGCCGCACCTGAACTACAGGAACCTGATTTGATTTGCTTGTCCTACTCTTTGATCTTAAATTTGAGTTGCTTACTGCACATAAACTCCTCAAGCTGTCACCCATCTAAGTACAAACTAGGCTTTTCATGCTGAATCCTCCTGAGAACTACGTTAGGAGTGCACATGTCTGTGGAATGTGCAGCCATTTACACATTAATTTCACGGGCAGGCAGTTCTGTTAATTGAATCAACTAGAGCACTCGTCGTCGGAGATCCAACAACAATTTTTTGATCTACAAACGTATTCCTATATAAGTTATTGACTAGCATTTGTTGACTTCTCTGGGTTCTTTTTTAATTTAAATATTTATCGCAGAAGGGATTTGACTACAGACAGTTTATATCTAAGTGGACATCCATTGTCCTCGTGTACATCTAGGCCTTTATTGCTATTTCTCGTGTAGTCAAATCTGCTATATGAGTTGCGCTTTATTTCTAGGTCGTGTCATCTGAAGGTATTCCAGAATTAAATTTGAGGGTGTAACTATTTAAAAAAATCTATAATTCTATCCACCTCTTCCATTACGTTTATCACAATGGATACGTTATGGACATACTCGATAATGACCTTGTTATACACGAGAATGTCCTTTTTTTAACGGTGTCCAAGTAGAACCCTGTAACTATGTGTCCGAGTAGTGAACCCATAGCTACTCCGTCTTTGTGATTATATAGATTGCCTCGTGACAAACAGAAGAACACTTCAATTGCGTAGGCCAGCAGGAATTTTCTTAGGGTGTTTCTTGGCATATTAGGTGCCTTTATTATTGGTTGTTTATACATATTTCCTACTAGTGTGCCTATGGTTTCAATTATTGGAACATCATTGCAGTACATTACAACAAACCTGCCAACCTCAAAAACCTAAACGGGGAGAAATGAGGAGATTTTACATAGTGAAAGCTATACTCATTTTCACAAAAGAAGACATCTCTCACCCAAAAGTGAGTGCGAGATCTCCTTGTAAGGCGGAGAGAGCTGACGGGTTTGTTACAATACATGATACGAAGTAAAACTGGATAGATAATATATAGAATTCCTGAAAAGAATTCTACAAAAAAGTAGAAGTATAGCTATACAAGCTTTCAAAAGTAAAATAGATAGAAACTAAAATTTAACACACAGACAGAGCATTCTAGTAATAAACTAAAAATAGTGTATTGTTGTTTAAATAAATTAGAATTAAGCTTTAACAAAATTTTTAATCTGGTTCAAATCAATAGGAACATTTCAATGGACCTTGCAGTTGGCTAAAAAACAATCACTATCACCTACTTCGGTTGAGGCAGAACGATATTGTTCGAAACTAGACATAAAGAACTAATTAGGATATATAAAGAATCTTTCAATATGTATGTATCTATGGTCCCGTAACTCCTGATATGGCTATAAAATTGAGGCTTGTTTGCATAATTGCAAACGAATCGAATATTATTATTAATATTCAAAAAACTTAGATTACATTTATTGTATTCAGCCATGTAGAGCGGACAGTTTTTTTTTAAATTTGAATATGGCAAAACCGGCCATTGATCGCTCGGATACAGGAAACTGACTAGCCAGTCTGCTGATATGCAAATCTGGTTGATCAGTGGATCTGCTAATATGCAGATCTGACTGATCAGCCAGTCTGCTAATATGCAAATCAGGCCGATCAGTCACTGTATTTTTTAGAAAATATCATATATTTCCACTAGCTCTGACAGTTGGTAGGTGAACAGTGAACTGTACTGATGAAGGGTAATACCCAGAAACATTAGTGTCTGCAGTTCTGTTTACATGCCAACAGAAGAGCAAGAATGAGGAACTCATTCTATTGACATGGCTTTAAAAATTAGGCTTGTTTGCATAATTGCAAACGAATCGAATATTATTATTAATATTCGAAAAACTCAGATTACATTTATATATATATATATATATATATACTAGCTGAATTACCCGCGCCTTGCTGCGTTTCACACATTTTTTTTTTTTTTGTAAGAAAATGATGATTGATTTTAAATCAGTGATATAATTTATGGAGAAAATCTCTGCAATTCAATATTACTCAATGTAAAATGTAATGCATGAAAAATTGGAAAACGTAATTTTTTGTAATATATCAAATCAAAATTACATTATTTAATTTTATTCTTATTTTGTTTCTTGTAAATAATTTTTTTCAAAATATCAATCCAAAACTTTTGTGAATAGGCATCATATCTTGTCATTTACCTATGGTTTAAATTTCATATAAATCGAAGAGAAAATATTTTCAGCTGGGGTTTTATGCCCCCGAGGAACCCTTTGATTAAAATGAAATATACTTATCCAAGTACCCTGGGCAATGTAGTTTCAGAATATATATGGTTACGGGGGTCTATCTCCAAAGCTATAGGAGTAGCTCATGAACAAACAAACAGACGGGAATACAACTTTATATATATAGATATATACTGTACATGCGTGTGTTTGTGTATTTTTTTATACCAGTCCGCCTGAAGTCGACCCTAGTTTTATGATACAAAATTGTATATTTTAAAGCGTGTTTATTTATCTCAGATCCTTCCATCGTAATTTTATGTAAGAACCTTTGTTACGTTCTTAACCAACTTAATAATTATTTCTACTTTAGGCACAAGGCTAACAATTTGAAGGGGGGGGGTCGATTAAATCGACTTCAGTGCATTACTGGTACTTTATTTCATCGACCCTGTAAGGATGAAAGGCAAAGCTAACCTCGGCGGGATTTGAACTCAGAACGTAAAGGTCTGTAACTCTATGTCGTGAAGCATGTTGTCCGGTACTCTACCGATACTGCCAATCCACCGCCTTTGTGTACACCAACTTAATAATTGTTTCTACTTTTGGCACAAGGCCAACAATTACTCCAGTGCATTACTGGTACTTTATTTTATCGACCTGTATGGATGAAAGGCAAAGTTAAAGTTAGTTATATTACTAAATCCTACCAAATCTTTGGTTATTTTCAAAATAATTTTTAAAATCACAGGCAGTGTCTTTCATTAAAAATATGGTATTGATAGGGTTAACGATTTTTATCGTCTATTTTGTGATTATTAGGTTCTGATTATAAGATGCCATTCTTACTAGGCAGATTGTTTTTAAGGTAATATTTGTGTATTTCTTGTTTACTTCACGCTTAATGACAATATTTGAATATCGTATTTTCTAAATATTTTCTAATTTTATAAAGTTCCATTCTGGTGTTTTAGAAATATTTTCGTTGTTATTTGCTTTTGTATGATTTTCTTCTTTCTCTGGCCTATTACTTAAAACTCACACATAAAATGATAAAATACCAGGCCTTTATTCGAATTTTGACAGACACCATCAATTAAATTTGACCATTTGATGGGTACATTTTACCGAATGTTATCGGGTAAGTCTTATTCTCTTTATATATGTATAGTATTTAACTGATTTCAGTTATTAAACTGCTATCAAACTGTGGGACCGCCTTGATTTAGTTAAACATGTCACTCATAGAATTTTTTAAAATCTGGCACTCATCGGTATCTTTTTAATTGAACAGCTAAGTAACACAGACACAAATGTAAACATAAATATGAATAAGGACACACACGCGCGCGCGCTCTCACATACATATCAATAACAAATTCCATTCACTAAGTATAGGTCAACCCGAAGAGTGGGACTGAACCCAGAACTACGCTGTTGC
>OZ024743.1:125179352-125184352 GCA_964016885.1 Eledone cirrhosa
CGCTGAATTGTCTTTAGGCTAAATTGTCATGCGCTGAATTGTCTTTAGGCTAAATTGCCATGCGCTGAATTGTCTTTAGGCTAAATTGACATGCGCTGAATTGTCTTTAGGCTAAATTGTCATGCGCTGAATTGTCTTTAGGCTAAATTGCCATGCGCTGAATTGTCTTTAGGCTAAATTGCCATGCGCTGAATTGTCTTTAGGCTAAATTGACATGCGCTGAATTGTCTTTAGGCTAAATTGCCATGCGCTGAATTGTCTTTAGGCTAAATTGCCATGCGCTGAATTGTCTTTAGGCTAAATTGCCATGCGCTGAATTGTCTTTAGGCTAAATTGCCATGCGCTGAATTGTCTTTAGGCTAAATTGTCATGCGCTGAATTGTCTTTAGGCTAAATTGTCATGCGCTGAATTGTCTTTAGGCTAAATTGTCATGCGCTGAATTGTCTTTAGGCTAAATTGTCATGCACTGAATTGTCTTTAGGCTAAATTGCCATGCGCTGAATTGTCTTTAGGCTAAATTGCCATGCGCTGAATTGTCTTTAGGCTAAATTGACATGCGCTGAATTGTCTTTAGGCTAAATTGTCATGCGCTGAATTGTCTTTAGGCTAAATTGCCATGCGCTGAATTGTCTTTAGGCTAAATTGCCATGCGCTGAATTGTCTTTAGGCTAAATTGCCATGCGCTGAATTGTCTTTAGGCTAAATTGCCATGCGCTGAATTGTCTTTAGGCTAAATTGCCATGCGCTGAATTGTCTTTAGGCTAAATTGCCATGCGCTGAATTGTCTTTAGGCTAAATTGCCATGCGCTGAATTGTCTTTAGGCTAAATTGTCATGCGCTGAATTGTCTTTAGGCTAAATTGTCATGCGCTGAATTGTCTTTAGGCTAAATTGTCATGCGCTGAATTGTTTTTAGGCTAAATTGCCATGCACTGAATTGTCTTTAGGCTAAATTGTCATGCGCTGAATTGTCTTTAGGCTAAATTGCCATGCGCTAAATTGTCTTTAGGCTAAATTGCCATGCGCTGAATTGTCTTTAGGCTAAATTGCCATGCGCTGAATTGTCTTTAGGCTAAATTGCCATGCGCTGAATTGTCTTTAGGCTAAATTGCCATGCGCTGAATTGTCTTTAGGCTAAATTGCCATGCGCTGAATTGTCTTTAGGCTAAATTGCCATGCGCTGAATTGTCTTTAGGCTAAATTGTCATGCGCTGAATTGTCTTTAGGCTAAATTGCCATGCACTGAATTGTCTTTAGGCTAAATTGTCATGCGCTGAATTGTCTTTAGGCTAAATTGTCATGCGCTGAATTGTCTTTAGGCTAAATTGTCATGCGCTGAATTGTCTTTGCGTTGAATTGTCCTGCGCGGAATTATCGGTGTGCCATATATATGTTGTGTGTATATATATATATATATATATATATATATATATATATATATATATATATATGTCTATATATATATATATATGTCTATATATATATGTGTATATAAATGAGAGGTATAGAGATTGTTTTAGCAAGAAGCTAACGGCATTCTATAACATATATGCGACTATAACGTCAAGATGGGAAAAGTAGTTAACGAAAGATTTAGGAAAAATAACTCAAACTCATCTCAAAAGAGAATCAGGATATAAATTCATCCACAGAATTTAGTGAAATCCGGGGAAAAATCTATAGACCTTTAACTCATGATAAAATAAAGTTTGAAACACTTATCCTTCAATTTGGAATAACATCAAATGCTCTGTATATATATATATATATATATATATATATATATATAGGAACAAGTAGGACCCCGACGGCTGAGCTCAAGCCGTTTCAACGGCTAATTCTTGACTAGCCGTCGAAACGGCTTGAGCTCAGCCGTCGGGGTCCTACTTGTTCCTATTACCCACTCTACTACCCTAAGTATTGAGTACTTTGGTGCGTTATGGTCCATCTGGTTCATTACCACATTTCCTTCGTTATATATATATATATATATATATATATATATATATATATATATACATACATGGACGGGGGAAAAGGTCTATCGAAAAAGTATCCGACGTAATGTTTCCGCCGTGGGAAGTAATGATGTTAAGGAGACAACAGTGTGTGGAGTGATTCCGCATCCATCAATGCATACGCGTGGGTTTGCGAGATTATTGGATGTATCAATTGCTGCCAGACACTCGGCGTGTGCAATGCTATCTACTTACTCGTTGCATTTTCATTTCGCCCGATACTGCTAACAAGGAACCTGAGTCCATGAATACTGTGATAACTGGTGACGAGATGTGGATATGCGGGTACAGTGAAAACACCCAACGTCGCGGATACCACAATAAATTCATCAGGAATGAAGCAAAATCAAGGTGAAGCTGAAAGTTTTTTTGTTTTTTTTTGTTCGACTATCAAAGCGTTGTGCATCATCAATATACACCACACTAGAAAGACAAACAGTTATTAAGGACTACTATCACGAAGTCCTCTGACGTCATCGCGATTCAGTTCAGCGCAGGAGTCCAGATCTGTAGGCCTCGCAAAACCGGAAGTTTTGCGAGGCCTACAGATCTGTAAAAGAAAGGCATTTTGGTCATTCGCAAGGCTCTGTATTCTACAGATATAACCCCTTCTAACTTATGGTTGTTCCCAAAAATGAAGATGCCACTGAAATGATCGCGCTTTGAGAACCGTTTCAGATGTCCTTCGAACAGTGGAAGGATCGGAGAACAAGGTTTGAGAAGGAATACGATGCCTACTTCGAAGGGGATTAGCAATTGGACCCTACAAATTAAGTAAATTTTTCCCCTACCTAATGTCGGATTCTTTTACGATAGATATCACTTGTATGTGTGTGCGTGTGTGTGCATGCATATATATATATATATATATATATATATATATATATATATATATAATCCCTGAATAGTGTTTTACTTTGCTTTTAAATCGTAATTGAAATGTTGTTTTAAATTGACATTGGTTCATATTTTGTTTGGAGTATACTCAGCCTCAATGAAAGAATTCTGTATAGAACTCTATATATGAAGAAACATTTAAAATCATTAATATGTAGTCTTGAGTCGTCAAATGCAAAGAATCATATCGGAGTGCAGAAATGTGTTAGCATGGTTGTAGGATTAGAAAAGTTCACTTTGCATCTACATGGTTCCGGGTTCCATCCGACAGCGCAGCACCTTAGTCTAAGATATGCTAAGCCAATGTTTTGAAAATATAATCTAGTACATAGAACCTGTGTAAATGCCCGTCGAATGTATCTATGTATGGTATGGTATGCCATTGTATGTATGTGTGTCTGTATGTATGCATACCCACTGCTCATATCAAATTAAGGTGTGAGTGGCAGAGAATTCGACAAACAACCTTAATGTGTGACCAAGGTGACCCTTTGAATTATAGATACAGTTTTTTCAATAGGCTTCTAATTTCACCCACAAGACATGACTGTACCTAATACTCTGGGAAATGTCACTTGCTAAACATTTCACACAGTGGGATCAAACAGGGAACCTAAGGATTACAAGTGAACCTCTTAACCATATATGTGTGCGTGTATGTATGTGTGTGTGTACATAAATCTATATATATAATGGTTTCTTATATAGGCACAAGGCCAGCAATTTTTTTGGGGGGGGAGTCGATTAAATCGACTCCAGTGCATGACTGGTATTTTATTTTATCGACCCCGTAAGGATGAAAGGCAAAATTAACCTCGGCGGGATTTGAACTCAGATCACAAAGCGCCATAACTCTATGCTGCTAAGCATGGCGTCCGACCCTCTACCAATACTGCCAATCCACCACCCTTAAATCTATATATATAATAATTGTTTCTACTATTGGCACAAGGCCAGAAACAACCCAGTACATTACTGGTACTTTATTTTATCGACCCCGTAAGGATGAAAGGCAAAGTTAACCTCGGCGGGATTTGAACTCAGAATGGCAAGGGCCGTAACTCGATGCGTCAAAGCATGGCGTCCGAACCTCTACCGATACTGCCAATCTACCGCCCATCTATATATATAATAATGATTTCTTATTTAGGCACAAGGCCAGCAATTTTTTTTTTTTGGGGGGGGGGGGGGTCGATGAAATTGACCCCAGTGCGTGACTGGTACTTTATTTTATCAACCCCGTAAGGATGAAAGGCAAAGTTAACCTCGGCGGGATTTGAACTCAGGTCACGCCGAGGTTAACTTTGCCTTTCATCCTTACGGGGCCGATCTTGGTTGAAACTTAAGATACGTTGCTAAATTGCGGCGCTAAGCGAAGCAGCACTATCTTAGATCATTATATGACATAAACGGATATACTGTCTTTATAGATTATCTTTATCAGTGATACTCTTTCGATCAGTGAAACTTATCCTTCGAGCACTTAATATACAGTCGTAGCCGCATGTTTAAAACTAACCAACAATGTGTAACAAAAATAAAGGTAACACCTTATAAAATGAAAATACGCGTGGAAGTCAAAATATTACCCGCACTTTCGCCAAAACTATCTGTAGGCTGGTCACACTGCATTCAGCGTTCACGTGCTAAAAGCTTTGACCTTGATCGTTGCAGTTTTCTTTCTTGTGTTACAGACTAGTTCACGCTATAGAATCAGAAATAATGAGAAAATCGTATGTTTCATAAATCCTTATTGAATAACTAAGAATGTTTACTTCGTGCTCCATTTGTTAGACATCAGCCAATTGAAAATTCTCATAAAATACAATAATCACTAGACCTTATAAAAACTTGTTTAATGGCTCTCGGCCTCCGTATCTGCAACTACAATAACGTCTCAAATGAGGCTGTAGATCCACGATGGATACTTTCCACCTCTACACACTGTTATGATGTCACAGTGCCAGTCGCTCCCGACACCATGCCGCTGTCAACGAGATCATTAAGCATGGATCGAAGGCTTACCTCCGAAGCTCGAGTCGGTGGGTTGGATTGAGGGTTCTGCATGCCAGAAAGTGTTTCCTT
>OZ024743.1:125186852-125206852 GCA_964016885.1 Eledone cirrhosa
TTTCTGCGACTCCAAATCAGGTACTGTCCGCCTACATAAAGAATGTTGGGCTTCTGGTGAGATGATGAACAAGGCAGTCGTGTTATCAACGGGTTTTGCTCCAAGATGCTATAGATAGTGTGGCTATTACTGACCCCTCGTGGGATTCAGTAAGGGAGGTAACACCTCTATTAAGCGAATGATTCAGTTGTGTATTATTGCGAGAATGCAAAATATCACAAATCGAATAAAGCTCTCGACAGAATGGTTAAATATAACAGAGCTATTCAACAGTCAATATAAGTAACTGAAAAAATCAATAAAATTAACTGCTCAATAGCTAGACTCTGGAGATTAATACAAATATAAATTAGCGAGAATCGTTTTCAGCTCAGGAATTAACAAAAATCAACGTCCGATATGTGTGGCAAGCGCTCGATGAATCATATGAATCAGAGCTACAACATACGTTGAGATATATATAGAGATATATAAATAAATATATATATATATATATATATATATATATATATATATATATATATATATATATATATATATGACTGTCCATAGATCCCAAATTAAAATACGGGAATACAGGAAAATACCACCGAGTGAACACATTGATACCTGTGCCGCCCAAAATCATCCCAACTTCAGAATCTTTCCCCTCTACAAATTTAAAGATAATGCCACCCACACCCAGTGCATCAGCAAGGAATCTCACTTTATTAACAAATACGGACCCCGTCTAAACACTTCTCCCTAAGACGAACCCACAACATACACACGTCAACATACATACCTACATCAGCATACATCTCTATCCACATATAAACACAATGATGTACAGCCACCGGAAATAACATCTGTGAAATATACAGCGCCATCTACCTGTTAGCTAGCTACCGCAACGTGAAACAAAAGAACCCTTAAAAGCTACCAGAATAAACGCCTACACACCGGCTAAACATCAAACGATTGTTTCTGTATAAATAAAGTGGTTCCAAACACTTCGCCAGTCGACTTTTGGCAGAGTCAGCTAGCGCATCATTGTTCCTCGCCTCTGCCACGCTTTGTCACTCACACGCCTTGTACCTCGTATCGTCGCTTCATGTGAAAATAAATAGCTGATCGAATATACATCTCGCCTTTCAACTTGTGCTTTCGTCTGTCCATCCTCAACAGTCCTTTTAAGGGCTATCTTCAGATCTGATCAGACCGTATGCGATAAAAGTCCTTCTAAGGGCTATTCTCGGATCTGATCAGAAGTAGTGACTAGACTGACTAACCACGTCGCTACAATTGGTGAGTCAAACGCGCAACCAGACAGCACCTAAGAAAATATCAACATGGACATGTCACAAACGACAGAGGCCGAGATTTCAGAGCTGCGGGCTATGATCAGAGATCGGGCTGGTCAAATTAAAGCCCTCTCGAATCAAGTAGAGAACTTGACCTTTCAAACACACCGGCGACGCAGCAACAGTCGATCCAGGCCTTATCACAGTCGAAGATCCAGTAGTCCCAGTCAAAATCGTGTGCCTGGCAACCTCTGCTGGTATCACACAAATTTCGGCGCACAGGCATCTAAGTGCAAAGCCCCGTGCTCTTTCCGGAATGCCACCCAGGGCCTGGCGACGACGTTCACCCCTGGTACTGAAAAGAAAAGTCGTCTATTTTTTATTAACGACCAGGCGATAGGCATCCGATACCTCGTGGATACAGGAGCCCAGGTTAGTGTTATTCCGGTTTCACTAATCTCGGGCAAAAGACACCCAACCCCGTCCTTTCTGCAGGCAGTGAACCAATCGTCAATTCCGACTTTCGGGGAGAAGTCTTTGACCCTCAATTTAGGCCTGAGGCGGCGTTTTCAATGGGTATTTGTCGTGGCAGACCTGCCGACCCCTATCCTAGGAGCCGATTTTCTCCACCACTTCAACCTTCTGGTGGATATGAAGAACCGGAGGCTTATCGACACCACCACAAACCTCACTGTGAGAGGTATATTTACCACGCAATCCACAGTGAGCCCCGTAATTTGCCAGTCAGAACCTTCGCGGTACAACGGCATTCTCCAGAAATACCCAGACATCACTCGCCCGGTATTTAAAGATGGTCCTATTAAGCATAGTGTCACGCACCACATCGAGACAAAGGGACCACCCACAGCTGCCCGACCAAGGAGACTGCCTCCAGACCGATTGAGAATCGCCAACACATGCTGGACCTCGGAATCATTCGCCCTTCCTCCAGCAACTGGTCTGCACCACTACACCTTGTTCCAAAAAAAACGAGAATGATTGGCGACCATGTGGGGATTATCGTGCACTTAACAATTCTACAGTGCCCGATATTTACCCTGTACCTCACCTGCACGATTTTTCTGCCTCTCTGCAAGGCGCACGCATCTTTTCCAAGATAGATTTGGTGCGTGCATACAACCAGATACCTATGGTGCCTGCAGACATTCCGAAGACCGCAATCACAACACCGTTCGGTTTATTCGAATTCCTGCGAATGCCGTTCGGTCTGCGCAACGCTGCACAAACTTTTCAGCGGTTTATTGACACCGTGTTACGCGATCTACCCTTCGTATACGCGTATATTGACGACGTGCTGGTAGCAAGTACTTCCGAGCATGAACACGAGAAGCACTTAGATCTCCTTTTCCGACGTTTGGCTGAGTACGGTATCATCATCAACCCCAGCAAGTGCCTTCTCAGCGTTCCTTCACTGTCCTTTCTCGGGCACATCATCGATAAAGACGGCATTCGTCCACTTCCCGAGAAAGTAGAAGCTATCCGCAGTTTTCCCGCACCTACATCACTTCGGAAACTGCGTGAATTCCTCGGTCTGGTGAATTTTTATAGGCGGTTCATCCCTCATTGTTCCGACGCAGCCAGACTCCTCACGGACCTTCTTCGTAACCGGACTCGCAAAAACGAAGAGATCACTCTAAACGAGGAAGAATTAACATCTTTTAACCGCCTGAAGGAAATGTTGGCAAACGCTTCCATGCTCGTTTTCCCCAGGTCTGGCGCTCCCCTTTCGCTGCTAGTGGACGCATCAGACACGGGGGTTGGAGGCGTTCTACAACAACATGTCGACGGCGTGTGGAAACCCTTGTCCTTCTTTTCTAAGCGGTTTCAACCGGCACAAACGAAATACAGTACCTTTGGCCGCGAACTCTTGGCAACCTATCTTTCGGTTAAGCATTTTCGGCACATGCTCGAAGGATCAGATTTCGTGATCTACACGGACCATAAACCATTAATTTATGCGTTCCGTACCAAACCTGATCGACATTCACCGAGAGAACTCCGACACCTGGATTTTGTCTCCCAATATTCAACTGATATTCGGCATATCAAGGGATCAGACAACGTAGCAGCCGACGCCCTGTCCCGAATCCAGCTGAACGCAATACATATGCATTCAGGCATTGACCTTCAACAGATCGCAGCTGACCAAGAGACTGACGAAGAGTTTATCAAACTCCGAGATTCGCCATCCCTCAAGTTTCAGCAAGTTCCCATTCCTTCTTCTCCGGGACAAATTTGGTGCGACCTTTCTACCGGTCATGTACGACCGTACGTACCACAGATGCATCGTCGACAAGTTTTTTCTGCTTTACACTGCTTGTCTCACCCGGGAATCCGGGCTACACAGAAACTCATCTCTGCTCGTTTTGTGTGGACTAACATTAACAAGGACGTGCGCGACTGTTCCAGGAGCTGCATAGCCTGCCAGAAAGCCAAAGTCCACAGACACATCAAAACTACACTCGGCACATTCGCGCAACCTGATGCACGTTTTCATCATGTGCATATCGACATCGTCGGACCTCTACCACCATCACAGAACTACACACACTTGCTCACCTGCATCGATCGATTTTCTCGTTGGCCTGAGGCTTTTCCCATAAATGATGCCTCAGCGGAAACAGTCGCTAAAACTTTGGTTTTACACTTTACACTAAGTATCACGTTATGGCGCCCCAGCGAAGATAACAACGGACAGAGGACGCCAATTTGACTCCCACCTCTTCAGGGAACTGACTCACCTGTTAGGATGTAAACACATCCGCACGACAGCTTATCACCCGCAAGCTAATGGTCTCGTGGAAAGATTCCATCGCCAATTGAAAGCTGCAATAAAAGCATATCCAGACAAGACCCACTGGTTTGAATACCTACCACTCATCCTTCTGGGCATTCGATCCACCGTTAAGGAGGAATTCGGGTACACACCTGCAGAATTAGTGTACGGCACCACCCTGGTTCTACCTGGTCAGATGGTTGCGCCCATCTCTCCTCAGGATGTTCTAGACCCAGGACCATACGTACACCGTCTTCGACAATATATGTCTCACCTTGCTCCTGCAAGCACCCATCAACAGAACATGGCCACACACGCACCTTCAGACATTAAAGATTGGACACACGTTTTCGTTCGAAATGACACCATCTCAGCTCATCTTCGACCTCCATATTCTGGCCCTTATCGTGTTCTAAAAAAATATCAGAAATATTTTATTCTCGATCTAGATGGTAAACAGAATTCTGTCAGCGGGAACAGATTAAAAAAAAGCCATCATGGATACTGTTACAGTCTCTACACCAGAAACTCCAACAGATTGCTGTCCCAGCGAGCCACTTGTTTCATCTCCAATCACGAGAAGCGGACGACGCGTCCATTGGCCCGCAAAGTTGGCACAATATGTGAATTACCGTTAACCTCAAGTGAGTTTCTTAATCATTCTTCGTGCAAAACATTTCCATTTTTCTTGTGTTTACTATTTCCAGTTTCAAATACAATGAACTTTCTGCTTGAACAATTGCAATTTTTAGTGATCATGTGCTCATGTCACGAAGAACATTATTTATTGGATTGGCAGTATCGGTAGAGGGTCGGACGCCATGCTTTCCAGCATAGTTACGTCCCTTTACGATCTGAGTTCAAATCCCGCCGAGGTTGACTTTGCCTTTCATCCTTACGGGGTCGATAAAATAAAGTACCAGTAATGCACTGGGTAATTACTGGCCTTGTGCCTAAAGTAGAAACAATTATTTATTACAAACTCTATTTAAGAACAAACATTGTGTATAACATTTTTTTTCTTCACTCTCTTGTTTTGCAAAAATTTATATTTTTCTTGTTCTGTAACATTGATTGTGTAATTGCCATAATTTTTATATACATACAAGGCGTGTACATATTCTGTTTTTCATGCACACTACAAAACCACGTTTGTTTCACCTTTTGGTTCATACACTGAGCAATAGATATTTGTGTCCCTCTAACTCTTACACTACAAAATGTTTTCTCTTTGATCACGCATTTCACAAATCGCATCCTCAAAACACTGGCCTTCTTTTTTCACGTACACATTCACTCAATAGCTCGAGAATGCCTCGCTATTTTTTTTTACCACATGCATTCGCTCAAGTCATATGCTGTGGAGCAAACTGTTACTTTCAGGCAGCATGCTTACGGCCATTCAGTTCACAATTACGGTTATCTTCACTGCCCAGTTAGACTTTTTGTCACGCAATTCACAGACAGCTCAACCCAAATTGCAACAGGCTCATTCATCACGCCTGCATAAATCTGGTCAAAGTCATTTTATAGTTTATTTCTTTTTTCTCTTCCTGACACACACATCTTGCCATATCATCTCTACACCGACTCTGTCCTGTACTCGATGATCACAAAATTTCACAACGTTCTGGACACTCCTGGGGCTATTGTCATGACAAATGCACCACTGGCCCATTACTATACGATATTTCGCTCTTTTGTTGTACAAAAGATCTGGCAGGGGGATAATGTACAGCCACCGGAAATAACATCTGTGAAATATACAGCGCCATCTACCTGTTAGCTAGCTACCGCAACGTGAAACAAAAGAACCCTTAAAAGCTACCAGAATAAACGCCTACACAGCAGCTAAACATCAAACGATTATTTCTGTATAAATAGAGTGGTTCCAAACACTTCGCCAGTTGACATTTGGCAGAGTCAACTCGCGTATCGTTGTTCCTCGCCTCTGCCACGCTTTGTCACTCACACACGCCTTGTACCTCGTATCGTCGCTTCATGTGAAAATAAATAGCTGATCGAATTTACATCTCGCCTTGCTTCGTCCTTTCAACTTGTGCTTTCGTCTGTCCATCCTCAACAGTTCTTTTAAGGGCTATATGCGACAACAGTCCTTTTAAGGGCTATCTTCAGATCTGATCAGACCGTATGCGATAAAAGTCCTTCTAAGGGCTATTCTCGGATCTGATCAGAAGTAGTGACTAGACTGACTAACCACGTCGCTACAATGACATACGTAAACACACATGTTCTATGGTGCAACACAAATATACACAAATTTGCATACCCTTTGATGTCTATAGATATAAACGTGCCGACACACACACATACATAAACGCACACATGCATTGCACACTGATGGGCACATACATATTTGTACACAAGTATTCCAATACGGCAAGGCCTAATGGATTCCCCTTGCAGTACGTACAATCTGGTCACTCACACACACCTGGTATTATGCCAATACTATATATCATTTCACACCTTTTATTATTAAGGTTTTTGATGTTCTATTGAGAGAATCGTTTTTACTGAAAATATCGAATAATGTACACCATTTTTACCAATATCACAAAAATACTGGTCCACCCACACACACACACATATATACACACACACATACACACGCGTACATTAACATACAAAGACACACACACACACACACACACACACACACACACACACACACTTCTCTGTATAAGACAAGAGCTGAAAAATATCTTTTAACATGTTAAAATATCCCCCACACACGTACAGGCATATTCCTACTGACCATCCCTCTGTCACGAATTACTCTGCTACACACACACACACACACACACACACAGACACACACACACACACACACACACACACACACACACACACACACACACACACTTGTCTTAATAGGCATTTGAACTGTCAACAGGCTGCGGTTCGCACACACATCCCTGCTGACCACTATCACAACAACGAACCTCTTTACTACTACTACACACACACACACATATTTGTTTTGAAAGACTTATTTTTCAGTGACTTCTCAATCAGCCGACACAAACCTACATTTGGCGCAAAATCAATTTTTAACATTCACATGACCTCTACCGACCAATCAAAACTGTTTTGACCACAAGAATTTTTGCAACACGAATTGGCGCGAAACTTATTTTAATACATCTGGAGCCACTTTTTTCACATAAAACAGGTGGAATTTCCCAAACTAATCAGATTAGAGCAAACATCACGGGCGCTCTATCTCAAAATTATTTTTGAAAAGCATTAGAAATGCGCAACCGGTAAAACTTAAAACCAAAACTGAATAATAACCAATACTATTACTAATTTTTACTTATTCCTAATTAAACTATTTTTCACTGGGAACAATTTGTCAGCATTTTCTTTTCCGTTTACCAATATATATATATATATATATATATATATATATATATATATATATATATATATATATATATATATATATATATATATATATATATATTTAGGTTTGTTAGTTCACCACTGAAATGATCATACTATAATAAACTTTTCAAGGATTCACACCAGTCCAGCCTCTCCTGTTATTTTACAATATATATATATATATATATATATAAATATATATATATATATATAAATAAATATATATATATATATAAATATATAAAGAAAAAGAGATGAAATCGAAAATGCAACTGAAGTCTTATTTTTAAAAAATATATATATATTTATTTGGTTCCTTTACTGGTTTCGCAGTTCTTCTGCTTTTCAAAAGGTGAGTTGAGATGGAGGGTCTGTGGTTTTTCTCACATCTGGTTGGTCTCTGAATGTTACTTGTTTTATATGGAAAAAGTGGCTCGAAATTCCAGGTTTTTCGAGAAGTAATTTGATTGGTTTGTCATCTCTTATTTGAAGAACCATTGTAACGCGAACTGGCGCGAAATTTATTATAATTATTGACAAACCAATCAAATTACTTCTCGAAAAACCTGGAATTTTGAGCCACTTTTTCCATATAAAACAAGTAACATTCAGAGACCAACCAGATGTGAGAAAAACCACAGACCCTCCATCTCAACTCACCTTTTGAAAAGCAGAAGAACTGCGAAACCGGTAAAGGAACCAAATAAATATATATATTTTTTTTTAAATAAGACTTCAGTTGCATTTTCGATTTCATCTCTTTTTCTTTATACTTTCACTCGTGTAGGACACCTCGGTTATTTTTCATTTTGTAAAAAAAACTTCACTTTCTAATATAAATATATATATATATATAAATATATATATATATATATATATAAATATATATATATATATATATAAATATATATTTATATATATAAATATATATATATATATATAAATATATATATATATATATATATATATATATATATAAATATATATTTATATATATAAATATATATATATTTATATATATATATATATATATATATATATATATATATATATATAAATATATATATATATATATATATATATATATATATATATATATATATATATATATATATATATATATATATAAAAGTTGTTATACTTTGGGAGGGTCATGTTGGCAATAAGAAACACACGCACCAGTTGCTTTCACTCCAATTTATTATAAATTAAATTATAAATTTTAAAAATTTATAAATTTCCGGTTGGTTGGTTGGTTGGTTCCACAACCGGACGGTTGTTCATATATTGTCAAAGTTCTTTCGCCACACATTCTGTGACCTCTTCAGTGACTGGGGATTCTTTTCTTGGTTCTGTGCTTCTCCTTTGTTCTGTCCTACGCCATCTTGTTTTTGTGTGTGTTGTGTGCTTAGTTTGCGCATGTGTTACATCCGGGTGTCTGTGTGTATTTTTATTTGTTTATTTAATTGTTTATTTACATGTTACTAGTTGGTTGTTTGTTCTATGTATGTGTGTTTTCATTTTGTCCTTAATTGTATGTTGGGATGTTGCTATTCCATTCATGTTTTCTATTTAATTTGGCTGGAGTTCATTTATCTTTATTGCCTCTGTGATTTGTCTAAACATTGCGTATAGAAGATTATATTAATTGTTTCTACTTTTGGCACAAGGCCAGCAATTAACCAGTACATTACTGGTACTTTATTTTATCGACCCAGTAAGGATGAAAGGCAAAGTGAACTTCGACGGGATTTGAACTCAGACCGTAAAGGGACGTAACTATGCTGGAAAGCATGGCGTCCGACTCTCTACCGATACTGCCAATCCACCGCCTCGAAATATATATAATAAAACATTTTGATTATGTGAATGTCTTCATTTATTAATATTCTGAATAATATATATACATATATATATTTATATACATATATATATATATATACATATATATATATTTATATATATATGTATATATTTATTTATATATATATTTATATATATATATATAGATAGATTTCTTTATTTACCATAAAGGCATTATTTATATATATATATATATAGATATATTTCTTTATTAGCCACAGGGGCACAAAAGAAGGGGACAAATACAAAGGGGGAAGTTTACATACAATAAAAACGTGTAAAATGTTATCACAGATGGAATTTAAAAGTTAGTCGATTTTCCCCAATAGAGGGAGACAGTTTATATGGGTAACACATACCCCCGAAAAAAAATGTGCAACCCTCATCTCCAGGAGTACGAAGAGCTTGTACTCCTTTCCTCTCCTCCTCCTTTTCCTCAACCTACAGGCTGATATAGAGAGAAGGCCCATTCACTCGGGCCATTCTCGCCACTTTCACCCACCTTTCATAAAACTTGCTGGGGTACAGCACCTCTCTCTCCATCCTGATTCTTCTTCCAAAGTGGTATTTGAAAAAAAAGAATCAGTTGTTGGCCGGAGAGAAAGGTGTCTGACCTCAGCCCTTTCAACCTTGTCCACCATACAACCTCTTTCGCTATAGCTATCACACAAAGGAAAACTGCCTCTCCTTCGTTTTTGAAGGAGGGTGGCGGTTTGATCATGACAATGGACTCGGTGGTCAACTGGATTGGTCCCACCCGCGACAATAGTCGTTCTACATAGCCCCACAGGTCAGTGACGCCCGGGCAGTGTATGAATGCGTGCGCGACGGTTTCTTCGTCTCGCACGCACCTCGGACAGATCTTTTTTGCAGGGTCCCTGCCCGGGCGCCCATGTCTGTAGAGCTTGTCTCGAACTGGTAGAGCTCCTCGGTAGCACTGCCAGGCCAGGGACTTTTGGAAGTTGTCCATCGGTGCCGGGCGGAAGGTCCTACCGAACAGACTGGCCAGTTCATCTTCCTCTACGCCTAGAGTTTCACCGAGCGCGTCGTCGCACTTGCTGCGGACCAACCCTCTATAGAATGACGAAGTGGAGTCTCCACTGATCTCCGGGTCCGCCTGCCAGAGGGCTGTGAGCGCCTGAGCACATTCGATGTGCCAGTCGCCCATTTTCCTCGGTCTCTGCTTGACCCAGGACTGCAGCTCGGTCAGCGAGACGAGTCGTGGGAAGGCTCGCCTCACGAACGGGGCCCACACCGGTTGTCCGGTGAGGAATACGTAGAGATGCCGCAGCCTGAGCGCGTGTTTGCGCATCGTCAACCACGGCATCCCCAGCCCTCCGTTAGAAGGGCGTTGGCAGCAGATGGATCTTCTCACCAAAGGAGCCCGCCTCTTCCAAAGGAATCGGAAGAGCGCGCGCTCCATTTTGGCGAGCGTTTTGGCTGGACAAGGCACGACGGTCAAGCGGTAGTAGATGGCGGACGCTATAAAAGTGTTCGCCACCTCCGCTCGACCTTTCAAGGATAGTTTGCACTCGGCCCACTTCTGGGTGAGTGCAAACACCTTGGCCGTCACTTCGTTCCAGTTCTTCTCCACCTGGAGGTCCGGACCAAACCAGACCCCGAGCAGCTTTACCGGTCCTCCCGTCCAGCGTCCGACGACGCCATCGGAAGGCATCGGTCTGCCTCTCCACGATCCGAGTTGCAAACCGATGGACTTGTCCCAGTTCAGCTTCGCTCCTGTGAGACTTTCGTATTCCTTCAGTAAGGTGCCGACTTCCTCGATTTGCGAAGCGCTCGACACCATTACTGTCACGTCGTCGGCGTAGGCCGACGCTGCTTTCCGCAGTCCCGGTTCCAGAGGGATGCCCTGCAATAGCTCCAGCTTCCGCAGTAGTGGCTCGAGAGTCAGTACGTACAGAAGGGAGGAGAGAGGGCATCCCTGTCGAATGGATCGCGTAATATGGAACGGCTCCGAGAGGTAACCGTTCACCTTGACCCTTGAGCAGATGTTGCTGTTGTGTATTGCAGCAATCCAGCCCCTGAACACGGGTCCGAAGCCTGCCGCCTCGAGCACCGCATCCAGGTAACGATGGTCAACCCTATCGAAAGCCTTAGACTGATCCAAGTTGATCAGGGCCCCACCGAAGCCGGGTTTACACCCTACCCTCTCTATGATGTATCGCATGAGGTGGAGGTTGTCGTGTATGGACCTGGTCGGGATTGCGCATGTCTGCGCTTCTCCCACCAGGTTCTCGACGACAAGCGCCAGCCTCTTTGCCAACACCTTGGCCAAAATCTGTAACTCTGTGTTTAGCAGAGTTATGGGCCGGAAGTTGCCTATGTCATCCCCCTTATTCTCGTCCTTCCTGATTAGTGTGACCACGCCCCCGGTTACAGAACTGGGAATTCTCCCGTTCTGTTGCCAGTTGCAGTAGACCGCTTCCAGGAGACCGGAGAATAAGTCCGGCATTGCTACGTAAAATTCGTAGGGTAGACCGTCGAGACCTGGAGATTTGCGTTTGCCGCATTGGCTCAGCGCGTCCCCTATCTCAGTGGCTGAAATCGGCTTTTCGCAGAACTTCGCATCGCTGTCCGAGAGTCGCGGTAGGCCGTCGAGGTATGGACCGAAATCCATAGCCTCTCCCGGCGCGCCGCTCCCCCCGAACAGCCGAGCAAAGTGCCGCTGAAAAGCCGCACACATCTGCTTCGGCTCACGTATCACGCGTCCGTTTTGGTCCTTCAAAGACCGAATCGTGGACTTGTTGCCACTTTTTGCCTCCGTCACTCGGGCCCAGCTAACAGCTTTGGCTCCCTCGTTTCCCAGAGCACGTATTTTGCTTCTGACAACGCAGCCCTCGTGCTTTGCGTCGAAGAACTGGTCCAAGGCCGTTCTCGTTGCTAGCACGCTGGCTACGTTGCCACTTCTAATTGCCTCTTCTACTTTATCTACCAGTTCCTTCTCGGTTCTATTTCTATCTAACGCTAATTCTTTACTAAAAGCTATCGAGTCTAATCTAACTGCCCTCTTGAGAGAGTACCACCATCTGTTGTTGACAATGGCCCCTGTCAAGTGCTGTTTAACTAAAGTGCTAATCCGTCTACTGTAGGCTTTGCTTGTCGGTAACGACAAGTTCAGCTTCCAGTAGCCGGGTCCTTGTCTATGGGTTCTATCAAGGTTGGCCATGCAGGTCACTAGTTTGTGATCTGAATAGGCAACCATGAACATTTGTGGACAGCTTAACATGTCCCTATCCTTATTTCTAACTAGAACCCTATCTAGGTACGATCTAGATGTTCCGCTACGATTACTCCACGTCCACAGTGGCGCAGTCGGAAAATCTAGTCGATATCTATCGGCCAGGTCAAATCGGTCGATTAACTGTTTGAGGCTGTTACACCCCCCTTTATCGGGACATGCTCCCACATAGTCCATACGTGCATCTAGGATTCCATTCCAGTCCCCCACTAAAAGCAAGGAGCGGGACGTTCCCAGAAAAGTCTCTAGACGTTTGAAGAAGTCTGGCCGCGGTGTCCCGGATGGGGCATATGCGGCCACCAGCCTGAACGCTCCACCTTCACTACCGTCAACGTCTAGGACCACCAGTCGACCCTCCGGGTCCAGATGTACCGTCTGTGTTACGAGGTCCAGGTGTTTCCGCAGCAAAACGGCAACTCCGCCCCCACCCCCGGTTGACAGAGAGATGCGTAGATCTCAAAGTCATCGAAGATGGGGGCCAGCTGTCGCTCGCCGTGGATCCTGGACTCGCAAATGGCTACCACATCCAAACTGTGCGACCTGAGGTCGTTTAAGAGTTTGCCCTGTTTCCAGGGCATCCCCAGGCCGCGTACGTTCACACATCCAACTCTTATATTGGCCATGTTGGTGCTGAAAAGTTAAAAGAGGAAAAGAGATCACTCACCCTTCGCCTCCTGGGGACCAGGCCGCACGATTTCCATGGGGGTGTTGGAGGGGTTGTCTGGATGGGTGGTGGTTTCCGGCGGGGTGGGGACGCAGATGTTTGGTGGGGTGGGGTCTGGTGGGATGGGGGTGTCTGGGGTGGGGAGGCATTTGAGAAGGACGCGGTTGAGTGGTTTCACGCAGGAATTCCCCACATCCTTCTCAAATGTTTCTTTTAGGGACCTATAAGTTTGTATAGGGACCCTAATCAGTTTTAGGTTCAGTTTTTTGCTATTTTTTATAGAGTGGGCGAAAGTTTTCTCTTCGGTGAAAACCGAAGGGTCGTTCGTGATGGTCTACATTAGTGTTTTGTTTTCAGTGTTTATGTAAGTGTAAGTGTAATTTTCTTGTGTTGTGTTTGTTTTTGTCTGTAGTTCTTGTGTGTGCTTTCGTTTTGTTGTAGGTATTTTGTTTTCAGGAGGTGGGGGTTTTGTTTGTGATGTTTTTGTTGTTTGTGTTGGTGGTTGTATGTTTGTGGTAGTGTTTGCTGGTTTTTTGCTTTTGTGATGTCTTTTCTTTCTTTTCGAGCGATGGGGTTCTCCCTCGTCTTCACTGGGTGATGGCGAGATAGCCTCATCTGTTGTATCGTCTGTGTGATTGGGGAGGGGTATGTCTTGGGGAGCTGTTGTGTCTGTATGTGATTTTGCAGTGGTTTTAGGTGGAGTGGGGTTGGGTGAGACTGTGTTTGTTGTGGTTATTTTTGTGTGTTGGTATAGATAGATAGATAAATATACACGGGTGCGTATGATTGTGTATAGAAGATTATATTAATAACAGGAATTCCAACGTTGTCTGATTTACTCGTTTTATTTACAATCCTTTAAAATATTAATTTTAAAGGATTGTAAATGAAACGAGTAAATCAGACAAAGTTGGAATTCCTTTTTTTAATATAATCTTCTATACACAATCATACACACCCGTGTATATTTAGCTATCTATCTATATATATAAATATATATATATATAAATAAATATATACATATATATATAAATATATATATATGTATATATATATATATGTATATAAATATATATATATGTATATATGTTATACAGAATATTAATAAATGAAGATATTCACATAATCAAAACATATATTTTGATAATGTGAATATCTTCATTTATTAATATTCTGAATAATATATATACATATATATTTATATACATATATATATATACATATATATATATTTATATATATATGTATATATTTATTTATATATATATATATATATATTTATACATGTGTGTTTCAAGCTGAAGAGCACATCTTTTCAAAGAGGTCATGGAATATGGGACTTTTAGTTTCTATATATGTTTATTATTTTTGGATGTGTTTGTATAAAGCCAAATATGAACCATCTTCTGGGTGGCTTCGATGTAACAGTTCTAAAGGAATCAACATTCTCAAAGCAACTGAAATTTGTCAACATCTTTTAAAAGTAATTTATCCGAAATATAGATAGTTCATGTCATTGTATTTTATGTATTGATTAGGATTGCATCGATTAATTGGCAGATAATCGGTATCGATGATATCAACCATTTGCCGATTAATTGGTATCGGCTTTTGCCGATTAATTGATATCAGCCTTTTGCCGATTAATTGGTTTGTTTATTCCTAATTGGTGGTAATATTGCGTGTACTGTTGTGATTTTGCATGTGGTAATGGTGGTGGGATTGGTATCTATTGTGGTAGTTCTGGTGGGGACGGAATTTGTTGTTTTTTTTGTTGTTATTTTGTCTTACAGCTCAAATTATTATCCTGTTCAGTCTTTGTATGAGCAGGATGCGTTGGGTTTCTTTTTCTTTTGTTTTGTTTTTTTTATGAGAAACGCTCTGACGCTCTTCCTCACATGACACGTTCGAAGTGTCAGAACTTGGAAAGGGCATTCTGCTCGGTGTCTACTTCTTTGTTTTTGTTATTATGATACGCCAAATACATTTTTCAAGATTTCAAATTCAGTAAAAAAAGAATACATTTCCATTTAAAATTACATTTTAACAGTAAATGTAATTACAGTATATTTTATTTTAAAATAACATTGCTTCATTGAGGCCTTATTATATTACACTTAATTAGATATGGTGTGGAACTTTTAAGAGTTTCTCCGCCCCAGGACCAGCATTAAGGCCAACTAGGCAGCCGCCTAGGGCACATACAACAGAGAGGCGAATTACCGAACCTTAAAAGATCATAGTTTTCTACAAATTTTTATCATTAAATTACATATATAATTTTCTGCAATCAATGACTAAATTGTTAACATAAGCAGCACTGTGTAAATATCCAGAACGGTGAAGAGGGTCGTTTTTATTATGGTCAGAGAAAAGAGTATCAAAATGTCCGTTCATCAGTTTGCCATACTGAAAGTTGAAATTGTTTCATTTTGGAGAAAAGAATGCATAATTTGTTAAAAGGGTGTACATTATAAATTACCCTAGGATACTAAATCAGACCTGCCAACCTTTAAAAACCCAAACGGGGAGTACCAGGAAAAAAGGTGTCCCAAAACGGGGAGAAAGAGAAAACATCTCTCACCCATCCCAAAGTGGATGGGATATCTTCTTGCTCAGGTGCCGGCTCGGCATCGCCCACGACCTAACATGTAAACATAACATTCAATCTTTATTTCTCACATTACAATAACTTAAAGGGTGCGATAGTACATACTAACAAATATAGTTCTTATGATCCAATGACATCGGATGGTTACTAAAATTCAGTAACGCCATCCCGGATAGAGTAACAAAAGGTAGTTTGTGCACAACTAAAAGGAAACATTCCTTTAGTATAGTTCAACCAATGCAAAGATAAAGCATGAACGAAATGTATATCTTTATTTACAAGATTTTGAATCCATATATATATATATATATATGAGCTGAGGATCCGCTAAGGTGAAACAATTGTTTCACTTCTATATATATATATATAAGAGGGTGTTAAAGTTTGCTTGAAGCATTGTGAAATGTGTAAAATACGTAGTTAAGAAAGCCACAACAATGCAGAGGGAAATCTCGAGGTAGGAAGTGAATGATAGATAGAAGAAACAGGTGAAAGTGAAAATTGAGAGAGACAAAGATGAAAACAAAACAAAGGTAGAAGGGTTACCGTAGTGGAGATTTAATCCCAATATTTCGGGCTCACGCCCATCAACGGGGGAAAGTTCCAAAAGGGGGGGGAACAGGCCAAGCGGAGAAAGTTGTGATGTCGTTAAGACAGGAATGCCGTTATGGGGAGAAAATTATTTAAAATTTAAACGAGGGAAAGAATGCGCGTTAGCGTGATAGGCTGTGGCAAAAGCTACTGACCAAATGGGTTAAATCAAGAGGGTGCGCTAGCGTGTGAAAGCCATAAGATATGTGTGTGTAAATATATATGTGTGTGTAACTCTGTGTGTATAAGTGTAAGTGTGTATATGTGTGAGTGTGTGTGTGTGTGAAAGATAGTGGGCTGTATACGACATAGGTGCGTAGGCAATCTTACCCCCGTATCGGGCAGTTGCTGAGGGAACATGTCCCATCTGACTCGTCGGGTTTGTTGGAGAGGCATCTTCGCAGCGAAGGTCCTGTGTGGGCCAAATGTATGTCAAGTCCCTTCGTCCGTATGGCCCTGCGGATGGCGTTCGTGGTATATTCACTCAGGTGGGGGATTTTAAAGAAGCACCTGCTTTTATTTAAGTTTCTAGTGGGTGTCTGTCTATTGGGTCTGGGGTCTCTAATTCCGTTAATCAGTCGCTTGGGATAACCATTAGATCTGAGTAGATTACGGAATTGCGTGGTATGGGTGAGACCACCCATCGGGTCGCTGCATCTGTTAGTGATCCGTGTCAGTTCATTTAGGACATAGCCTCTCTTAGCGTTGTTGGGGAGGGCTGAGTTATAATGCACAAATAAGTCCTTGCACGCTACTTTGCGGTAGAAGGTGGTGTTTATGTCTCCTTCTTCCGAGATGTTGATACGGAAGTCGAGGAGGGCGAGTGACCCGTCTTCTCCTGGGTGTTCGATGGTGAAATCGACGTGATGGTCAGTATCGTTGAAGATTTGGTGAATTTCATTCGCCATCTCCCGGGAAGAAGGGAGTAGAAGGCGACGGCGTTGGGTTGGCAGGTATTGAGTGCCTTGCGTTCCAGGTGGTCCATGTACGAGATCGCAAGTATGCCGGACAGACTAGAGCCCTTTCTCCGCTTGGCCTGTTCCCCCCCCCCCCCCCCTTTTGGAACTTTCCCCCGTTGATGGGCGTGAGCCCGAAATATTGGGATTAAATCTCCACTACGGTAACCCTTCTACCTTTGTTTTGTTTTCATCTTTGTCTCTCTCAATTTTCACTTTCACCTGTTTCTTCTATCTATCATTCACTTCCTACCTCGAGATTTCCCTCTGCATTGTTGTGGCTTTCTTAACTACGTATTTTATATTTATATATATATATATATATATATATATATATATATATATATATATATATATATTGTTATACTTTGGGAGGGTCATGTTGCCAATAAGAAACACACGCACCAGTTGCTTTCACTTCAATTTATTATAATAAATTTATAAATTTAGGAATTTATAAATTTCTGGTTGGTTGGTTGGTTGGTTCCACAACCAGATAGTTGTTTATATATTCAGAAACGAAAACGAAATATGTATATATGTATATATATATATATATATATATATATATATATATATATATATATATATATATATAGAGAGAGAGAGAGAGAGAGAGAGAGAGAGAGAGAGAGAGAGAGAGAGAGAGAGAGAGAGAGAGAGAGAGAGAGAGAGAGAGAATTAGTATATCTACCAACATATGTATACCCATGCTAGCAAATATATATGTTATGTCTTAGTACCTTTGTGGTTCTATGCAGGGGGATGCAGAACAATTATATGAAAGACGTAAAATAAGAAAATTTTAATAGTAAGTAAGTTAATTTTTAATTTTTAAAATTTTCTTATTTTACGTCTTTCATATATATATATATATATATATATATATATATATATATATATATATATATATATATATATATATATATATATATATAGGAAAAGACTCAGGACCCCGACGGCTGAGCTCCTGTCGTTTCGACAGCTAGGTCTGAACTAACGCGGTATTGTTAGGACAGCAGTAGCCTGGCTGATCTTATCAAGAGGTAATTCTATATATGGGCATGCAATGAGAGCGTCGCAATAGTCAAGCAGTTCTCAAAGTTGTTTTTCAATTATGGTGAGTGGTCAAATGTGGCAAAGCCGGCCATTGATCGCTCGTATACATGAAACTGACTGACCAGTCTGCTGATATGCAAATCTGGTTGATCAGTGGATCTGCTAATATGCAGATCTGACTGATCAACCAGTCTGCTAATATGCAAATCAGGCCCATCAGTCACTGTATATTTTAGAAAATATCACATATTTTCACTAGCTCTGACAGTTGGCAGGTGAACAGTAAACTGTACTGATGAAGGGTAATACCCAGAAACATTAGTGTCTGCAGTTCTGTTTACATGCCAACAGAAGAGCAAGAATGAGGGACTCATTCTACTGACATGGCTTTAAAAATGAGGCTTGTTTGCATAATTGCAAACGAATCGAATATTATTATTAATATTCGAAAAACTCAGATTACTTATATATACTAGCAGAAAAACCGCTCGACGTGTGGTTTTCTACTAGCATATGTAGTGTGCATATTGGTTTTATACGCATATATATATGTACATTGAAAAGTAAATGGACAATATCTTCTTCACCCACTTATTTCTGAGAGCGTCGTGGGGGCAGAGTCCTTCTCAAACACTCCTTCCAGCGAGTCTGTCAGTAGCAAACATCTGTAACTGATCCAGCTGGATCCCAGAGCGTGACCAGCTAAGCTCATGGATGTTATCTAACTATCTTGCTCAGGGTCTACCTCTGGCTCTCTTGCCGGTTGGTTTCGCTTGTAAAATGTGTCCAGCGATTCTTTACTGAGACATTCTATAATATCGGAGTTGTGATCTCTCAATTCGGAGAAGTAGCGGCTCTACCAGGAGTGACTCTCTGGTCTCTGAGCTATGCACTTTATCGAGTTACGTTACTCCAAAAACCCTTCGGAGGAATCCCATTTCTGCCGCTTTTATTTGCAATTGTATTCTTTTGGTCATTATTCAAGATTCATGATCCTCGGTAAGAGTTGGCAGGAATACCAGGAAGACAGCGAGTTTGGCTTTTACACCTACCCCCCTTCGTCTGATTGCTGAATGCTGAGGCTGGCGCATTACTGCATCAGTTTTTGCAATTCTTGCACTTAATTCAGCATCCTGCAGTCCATCACTCATGAACACAGCTCCAAGATACTTGAACTTCCTCTAACTGCTTCAGTAGAACTCCATTCACATGTATATAAATTTGAGGGACTTCTGTCCACCCGTCCATTACGCAATGTGTATGTGTGTTTGCGTGAATGTATGTGCGTGTAAAAGGAAGGAAAGGGATACACACATATATATGTCTAACTTAAAAACAGTGATACACACGAGTCTCTAATTTAAGAACACCGACAAACTCGCATGTGCACATACACACACTGTCCTATTACCACTTAAAAGTTTTGGCCCGGGCAAACATCCCCTCAATTTTGGAACCGTCTGAGTTGTCCCGAATTGATGGGAAAAGACTTGACGGTCTTACTCTGTG
>OZ024743.1:125216852-125224352 GCA_964016885.1 Eledone cirrhosa
ACCGTTGTTTTCAAATATTAGGTCAATTAAGGCAGCCAATCAATTACCATAAACCATTGAATATCTCTAGTATTTGGTTATGGTTAAGCTAATTATACTTATATAATATATCAAAATTAATCAATATACATTTTTCATAGCCGCCACATATTTATTTAATTAAAAATTTATATAATTTAATTTAACTCATTATAGATTTTAATTTCTGGTTTAGGTAATATATTCCATAAGTATTTTGTTACAACTTTTTAAAAAATTATCTTTAAAGCATATTTGAATAATTATTAAACATGTATTAAAATATATATTAAAATACATGCATATATCCCTTTTATAAAATCGTTTCAAATCTTTAATTATCATATAATTACAGGATTAAATTTTAGTTATATGTACTCTCAAAAGTTTTATTTCGTTAATTTGTATTTACTTCAGTAATTACAATTTATTACAGTTTCCTTTTAAAGAAATTCTTATATTATTCAACTATATAATTTATGTAAAAAACGTCTTCACAAACCAAAGTATCGTCTTCCTGTTTTCCTTCGGTTGCAACGTTTTTCGAAATATTTATTTCTGCGTTCACAGATTGATTTTTTTAGTTTCAGAAGATCCTGTTAAGGGTGAAAGCAGCGATTCTTTGCTTAAACTTCAATCTGTTATTTTAATATATATATATATAATTATATATTTGTGTACAGATATTTTTGCATACACAAAAACAAAATATAAACAAACGTATTTATTTCACGAAAGCACAGACGGCTTATCGTCATTGTTACTGCCGATATGCCACCCAAAAAGTCCCAGCCTGGCCGCAAGATCAAATTTTCCAGATGAAAAAATGTTACTAGAGCAACAGAGAGACTAAGCTTCGCGATTACCATCAACAAAGCTGAAGGTCAAACCCTAAAAGTGGTTGGCCTTCATCTGGGAAAACCATGCTTCTCCCATGGTCAATTGTATGTAGGATGCTCTAGGGTGAGCTCGCCAAACAATCTCTTCATCTTTGCTCCCGAGGGCCGAACAAAAAATATTGTATACTCCGAGGCTCTAACAATGTAATTTATGTATTTTCTGTTACTTAGAATGTTACATTATGGTTGTACAAATTATTGTTAAGTTTGTTAAAAAATGTGTTCTCTGTTCAGCCTTTATTGTTGTAACTATCAATTTTCTTTAACGTACTGGCTGCTGAACTGGGGACTCCTAAAAACTATTCAAACCCAACATCAGAGCACGTTAGCCACCCCCCCACCCCCACCCCTCGCTGACTTGAGAGGACGTGCGGTATCTTTGCACTGGGGTGAAGGGGGGGATTCCTGAAAAGATAGAATACTGGTATACCTAGCTGGGCGCCAGCCGGACGGGCCAGATATATATATATATATATATATATATATATATAAATGAAAATAGAGAAATTAATGTGAGCAAGAAGCCAACAGTATTTTATAATATATAAGTGACTATAACGTCAAGATGGAAAATATTTAACGTAAGATATGGGAAAATAATTCAAACTCAATTCAAAAAAAGTCAAGACAGAAATTTTATCCACAGATTTTGTGAAATCTGTGGATAAAATGAAACACATGCCAAGTGTAATATCCATGCAAACCAATCGCGACATTAGGATCATTTCTATAATTCTTCTCTGTATAGCGGCCTCTCTCTCTCTCTCTCTCTACCTCTCTCTCTCTGCTCTCCCTTTGTGTCTCCCTCTCTTTAGATGTGCGTGCATGTGTGTGTGTGCGCGCGTGCGCGCGCGTGTGTGTTCGTTATGTCAGTCATCACAGAAATAAATGTATACTCACACACACATACACTCTCACATACACTCACGTGTCAGTCAGCACATATGTATGTGTATGTGTAGATGTATATGGGTGTTTAATTCTCTGGCTGGCATGCCAAAAGGAATGAACAAACAAATTAAGATCTGCAAGAGAAGACACGGTCCAGTGGCTGAAGTGAGAAGCCAGAGCGTGGTAATGTTTTGTAGTTACATATTGGAATAAAGTTTGCGGAGCAAAAGCAAATGGCTGTTTACCTTAGCAAGGTCAAGCTGCAAGAGAATTAGTTTATTAAAAAGAGGCGGGAATTTCTCCATTTGGGCAGAAGTTGAGATACATATCCTTCTAATTTCTAATTAAATTATAATTTTATATATATATGCTTTTAAATTCCCTTTCTGGCATACTTTAGCAGTGTTTTTTGGTTATCGTGTTTGAGCTCTACTGATGAACGGTTCCAACCGTGACTAACCCCACTGAAAAGTTTCGTGAAATAGTCTTTTTAAGATTATATAGAGCATTTGTAGTTTTTCCAAATTGAAGGATAAGTATTTAACCTTAATTTTATTCTGAGTTAAGACTCTATTGGTTTTTTTCCCTGGATTTCACAAAATCTGTGGATAAAATTTCTGTCTTGACTTTTTTTGAATTGAGTTTGAATTATTTTCCAATATCTTACGTTAAATATTTTCCATCTTGACGTTATAGTCACTTATATATTATAAAATACTGTTGGCTTCTTGCTCACATTAATTTCTCTATTTTCATTTATATATATATATATATATATATATATATATATATATATATATATATATATATTTCTGGCCCGTCCGGCTGGCGCCCAGCTAGGTATACCAGTATTCTATCTTTTCAGGAATCCCCCGCCTCACCCCAGTGCAAAGATACCGCACGTCCTCTCAAGTCAGCGAGGGGTGAGGGGCTAACGTGCTCTGATGTTGGGTTTGAATAGTTTTTAGGAGTCCCCAGTTCAGCAGCCAGTACGTTAAAGAAAATTGATAGTTACAACAATAAAGGCTGAACAGAGAACACATTTTTTAACAAACTTAACAATAATTTGTACAAGCCATTTTTCTTACCCCCTGTCTTAATATATATATATATATATATATATATATATATATATATATATATATATATATATATATATATATATATATATATATATATGTGTGTGTGTGTGTAACGAAGGTTATTAGTGGGGGTTGTTAGATTAATGAATTAACAAGAATGGCTGAATTACTTTTTACTTTATATATAAAAAAGGTTTACTTAACTTCAGTCAAAAAGAACAATAAACAAGTTACCACGAGTTGCGAAGATTGACAATGTTATTTTGTTGTTGGTTCATACGGTTGGTGTAGTCGGAGACCAGGAGAGAGAGAGAGAGAGAGAGAGAGAGAGAGAGAGAGAGAGAGAGAGAGAGAGAGAGAGAGAGAGAGTAATGGTCTGTAGTTGTCTGTAGACCTCGGCGGCCTGAAGGTAGCGGTGAATCTTTACAAAGCTAGAGCTATAGCGTACTGCTCCGATCTCCTGTGTGTAAACGTGGCATTATACAGGCTTTATATACCTGTCGCTTTCTGTCTCCCACCTTGAGGGATCGCCCACGTATGAAACTGTCCACACCGAAAAGGATGGTGACCTAGAATTTGACTTTTAGGTGTCACCCAAGGTTCAAGGCGTGGACAGATTTCGCTACATTAGTTCCCTACCCAGATCGATGCAGGAGCAGCGATCGATTACAAAAGGGGTAGAAAAACCTGATTCCAGAAGCGTGCCCCAAAACACACAAAATGTTGGTACTTCGCCCGGATTTCGAGTGCAGAGAAATTTGGAGAGAGGAAAAAAATATCGTATAACTCTGTATGCATGTGTGTGTAACATTTAGAAGAGACTTTAAAAATACAAAGTTATGATCATGTATTTCGAACTGTTGTGTATGGATGGATGGACGTTGTGGTTACGGTATCGGATTACGATATGATAACACAGAGGACTATTACTCTCGATGTATCATCATACGTAAGATTCTCTTCCAGTGAGTCGAGGTTTACGCTATGACATCAGTGTGTGCAATTTTGAGTTGCGTGCCTAAGTGAGTCCAGGCTAGTAGTACCCGTGGGTTGTTTCTCGTGTGTTTAATAGCTGTTGCCGAACCTCGACCCGTTTAAAAGAGATCTCGCAGAAACCCAACCGAATCCAGAATATACCATAGACAAAAACATGTTGGTGTGTGACAAAGCAAATGATTTGTGTTTGATGCAAAACATGTATGTTCATATAGGCATATAATACAGTAAACAAAATAAAAAAATAAAAATGAACCTTCATATATAAGCTGTAAAAAAAAAAATATTTATATAATTGTTCTTTACAAAAAGTTCAGTTTTCTCTTCTTTATGTGATCGTTTTCTTGCTAGGAAGCTAGTAGTATTGTCTGTTGTTGTTATTGATTACGAAGCACGTGGTGAAGTGTTTGGTAATGAATCGAAACATCAAAGCGAAGTCACTGTAAATATACCGTAGTATGGAAGTTTGGTGAATAATTTGAATGTTGACAATGTTATTTTGTTGTTGGTTCACGAGGCTGGTGTAGTCGGAGACCAGGAGAGAGAGAGTAATGGCCTGTAGTTGTCTGTAGACCTCGGCGGCCTGAATGTAGCGGTGAATCTTTACATAGGTAGAACTATAGCGTACTGCTCCGAACTCCTGTGTGTAACCGTGGCATTATACAGGCTTTATATACCTGTCGCTTGCTGTCTCCCACCTTGCAGGATCGCCCACGTATGAACCTGTCCACACTGAAAAGGATGGTGATCTAGAATTTGACTTTTAGGTGTCACCCAAGGTTCAAGGCATGGACAGATTTCGCTATATATATATATATATATATATTATATATATATATATATATATATATATATTATATATATATATATATATATATATATATATATATATATTAAAAACCTTTTATAACTTTTTTAATGTTTTTCCTTGTCTGCCTTTTATAAGTATAGAGAAAGATAGAAAACTACGGACAAAAATGTGAACTTTTCTCCCTGAATATGTATGTAAAAACTAAATTTTTTTCTCCGTATTCTTATTATTCTTATTAATATGCAATTTAACTGCATAATACACTTCCGTCGTTGAAAAAGCATAAAAAGCTGAAACCGGTACAATTAAATACGGAAATCCCTAGTTTGTAAATTAATTTTTTGATGTTATTCTGAGAGAAAATCCCTTTAGCATTTTTTACCGTGTTTTTCTTTTCCTTTTTTACTATTTTATATATATCAACTTGTGTGCCACTTCTCTACATTTCATATATATATATATATGTGTGTGTGTGTGTGTGTGTGTGTGTGTGTGTGTGTGTGTGTGTGTGTGTGTGTATACAGAGAGAGAGAGAGAGAGAGAGAGAGAGAGAGAGAGAGAGAGAGAGAGAGAGAGAGAGAGAGAGAGAGATTATAGTAGTAATCGGTTTTCGTTAGTTGAATCCGAGGACTGTGTCAACATGCAATGGTTTTTGACTCAACAACTGAATCGCTTATCAACCGTGGTGATCAACCGTAGGTACAATGAAGGTAATTCTTGGAGTATTTATATAGATTACTAGCCGAATTACCCATGCCTTGCTGAGTTTCACACATTTTATTGTAAGAAAATGATGATTGATTTTAAATCAGTGATATAATTTATGGAGAAAAACTCTGCATTTCAATATTACTCAATGTAAAATGTAATGCATGAAAAATTGGAAAACATTATTAAATCTTATTCTTATTTTGTTTCTTCTAAATATTTTTATCAAAATATCAATTCAAAACTTTCGTGAATAGGCATAATATATTGTCATTTACCTATGGTTTAAATTTCATATAAATTGAAGGGAAAACATTTTCAGCGGGGATTTGTGCCTCCGGGGAACCCTAATAGGAGGTTTAACCCCCATTAGGGTGTCTTATATAAATCGAAGGGAAAAAACTTTCAGCGGGGGTTTAAGCCCCCCGGAAACCCTTTGATTAAAATGAAATATACTTATCCAATTACGCTGGTCAATGTAGTTTCAGAATATATATGGTTATGGGGTCTATCTCCAAAACCATTGGAGGAGTTCGTGAACAAACAAACAAACAAACAGGAGCTACAACTTTATATATATAGATAATAAATCACATGAGCAACCATGATATTAAACAGGATTCTATAAATAACAAGAACCCCAGGGGAAGCTCCCAATCGGCACGGACAAGTGAACCCAAGGCAGTAAAAACAAGAAGTAAGGGACTTATTCTCATACCAGCCATATCAAATAATAATAATAATAATTGTTTCCATTTTTGGCACAAGGCCATCAATTATCCAGTGCATTACTGGTACTTTATTTTATCGACCCCGTAAGGATGAAAGGCAAAGTTAACCTCGGCGGGATTTGAACTCAGACCGTAAAGGGACGTAACTATGCTGGAAAGCATGGCGTTCGACCCTCTACCGATACTGCCAATCCAAATGTTGTTGTTACTACCAATGATAGTGATAGAGTTGTGATAACTGACGTTGCCTGGCTACCCCTCTCTATGTATTCACATATCTTTGTCTCTCAATATATTTTGATGCGGTTATAACTTTACACAAGCTGGATTTCTCTATGGTGACATGCCTTTTCTATATATATCTAAACGTTACTCTGTATGAATGAAAACTTTGTTAAACTTCCAGAAGTTGATATGTCATAGCGCTGATGCAACATATTTGAATTCGAGTTCTCCGAAAAAAACGCATCCGATTAGCGATTCTTGATATACTCACCTACATATCAACGTGCAGCTTGGATGATGAGATCGTTAATTGCGTCTCCAAAGCAATTGACGCTTTGGGCAAAATTACATCATCGTTTATGGGATTTCAGGGGTATATCCCTGAAAACAAAAGTTGCAGTTTATCGTGCAGTGGTTCTGACAACACATTTATACGGCTCGTAGTCATGGATACTTTACCGCATCCACATTTATAAGCTTCATGTCTTCCTAAAAAGAAATGTCTTCGCTCTATATGTTGTTATGCCCTTTCTGACAGTCTCCAATGCCGATTTGTTCACGAGGTCCAGCATCGGGAAAACTGAGTTATATCTGATGCAATCCCAACTTAGATCGTCCTACGGATGACTGAGATCCGCGCACCCAGAGCTATAGAGAGTCTATCTTCTTCTTGGGCTACTATCCTAAAGTTAAAGACAGATAAGGAGAAATATATTTTCACTGATAAAATAGAATATCGCAGAGATATATTTCAAGGCGACACTCTCTCTGTGTTACTATTTACACAGTCATTAAACCCCTTGTCCTTTTTACTGAAGAAATGTGTAGGTTACATAATTGGTTCACAGGAGGATAGGAATACAAACCTATCCCATGACTTCTTTATGAGTGGCCTGAAACTCTAAACCAAGAACATAAATGTGATGAAGAAAACCCTTGACCTGGTTACGACGTTCTCGAAAGATATAGGAATGGAGTTTGGCCAAGATAAATGTTCATGTATGATTGTAAGACGAGGAAAAACTACAAGCCAAGCTAGCAACATTTCTATCAATGGCCTGTCTGTATCTGGCAGTATCTGTTGAAGACTGCTACAGATACTTAGGGATAGACGAAAATATATCCTATGATGGTATTTG
>OZ024743.1:125229352-125239352 GCA_964016885.1 Eledone cirrhosa
TCTACTACTTGAGTGGGCCATGGTGTCCAAATCCTGATTTGAAAGACTTCGCCATGTGGTGCTATTAAGTTAGACATGGCCTGGGTTAATACTGGCTGAAGCCTATCAAAGTTAAGTTATATGTATATATATATAGAGAAAATATATATACATGTGTGTATATCGTAAAACAATGATATGAATAGGTAAAACAACTTGACTTTGTTGTTATTATTTTCATGAGGTTGACTTTGCCTTTCATCCTTACGGGGTCGATAAAATAAAGTACCAGTAATGCACTGGATAATTGCTGGCCTTGTGCCTAAAGTAGAAACAATTATTTTCATTGTTAAATTAATATCCAATATAAAGAATGAAACAGTTCTAGTCCTGTAGAATCTCATCTATATTAAAACTAATATATATATATATATATATATATATATATATATATATATATATATATATATATATATATATATATATATATATATATATATATATATATATATATAAATATATATATATATATACGTATATGTGTGTAGACTACTTCCTCTATTACACTTTCAAGATAATGCACATATTTCTTCCCTTTCCTTTATTCCTGTTTTTTCTTAATTATGTTATTTATGATGAAGGACAAACAGCCGAAACGTTAAGAATATTAATGTATTTCATCCAAGTCTTAAATTAATCAGGTTCATTATATTCCTTTCTGACTGTTGCCTCTTCTCTCCCCTCATATATCTTCCTCCGCCGTACCACTAGTTACATCCTGTCGTTTCTCCACCCTCTCACCATTATCAACATCATCATCATCATCATCTTTTATCTTTCTATTTCTTCTTTTTAATTACTGAATTACTTAATTACTCATTTTATTTTTCTGACGAAGGACTAGCGTCCGAAACGTTAAGACTCTTTTCCTGCTATATAAAGCGTAAAACTAATAATATATTTCTTCATTGTACTGTGTTGTTTGCTTTGTTATTTCTGTTTTCCTTTTGCACATATATATATATATATGTGTGTGTGTGTATGTGTGTGTGTGTGTGTGTGTGTTATTTCTGTTTTCCTTTTGCACATATATATATATGTGTGTGTGTGTGTGCGTCCTATATAATGCATAAAGATATTAGTTGCTGCAATAACTTTTGTGCAAATGTTTTTCCTCCAAAACATTGATGCGTTTTATACAGCTGCACATTTTATATTCCTGAAAATACAGTAAGCTACAGTATTGCCTACAAACTAAACGTATAAATGATACTAAGGAGTACGGTAAAGCAGTGACAGCAGAAGTTGGGGGTGGACGAGTATTGCCTACAGTAAGAACGATAATAGAATGAAGAAAACAAGAACGGCTGCAGATTGTTAAAAATAGTAAACGTAACTTTCGTTGCCCAACTTCACATTGACCAGAACTTGAGGAGTGAAAAGCATGGGTGATAAATAAATGAAATAAATGAAATACATGGAAATTCATTTCTACCGAAATGGTCATCAATAAGGCCAGGACTAGAAGAATAGGGATTCTGGGTTTTGCAAGAAGGTTGCTGTTACCGATTCAAAACAAAAAAGATAGGGTTTATTAATGAGAACAAAAACATTTCAATGCAGAGGAAATGCCAGTGGATTGTGAAGTTCATATTTGTAATAAAGATTGTTTTGAACTGACTCAAATAGTAACATTCGTTGTACCATCCAACAAAGGTGTCAAAAGGAGCTAAAACAGCCGTAGGGAATCTATTGGACATAAAGCAACACACTATACTCTAGTCTGTTGTCCTGGTGGCGTAAAGCTACTATCAGTTTTCATATTTAAAATCTAATCCCAGTCTAAAAAAAAATATATGACTTGGTGCGTTTGTTCATGTTCATCCAAACGGCTGGTTGGACGAAACCGAAATGAATTTATGGCTACAGAAAATATGAGGCAGGCTTTTTCGTGGACACTTAAGGAGACTTTCGTGATGGACGAAGCTGGGATCAGTTTGGGACACGCAGAACTGAAGTCATTAAAAAGTGGGAGAATTTGAAATCCAAGTAACTATTGTTTATGGAGTTTTACGCGCCAATTGCTACCTTTAGATGTATGTTTAAACAAATATTTTTAAAATTACATGTGAGAACAATAAAAGAAATGGGGATTCGGACCGTGGCCTCACATCAATTGAAAGAGTGAAACATCACTTCACACGTGTTTGGGTGGGGAAAGAAAGAAATCTTGTAAAAATGTAAGAACTAAAATTATTGTAAAACATTTTAAGAAATTTGGAATTAGTTACGCTCTAGATGGCACTGAAGACAGGATTGGCAAAGGGCGGTGGATTGGCAGTATCGGTGGAGCGCCAGACACCATGCTTTGCAGCATAGAGTTATGGCCCTTTACGGTCTGAGTTCAAATCTCGCCGAGATTAACTTTGCCTTTCATCCTTACGGGGTCGATAAAATAAAGTACCAGTAATACACTGGTGTAAATGCTGGCCTTGTGCCAAAAAGTAGAAACAATTATTTAAAAACAGTGATACCAACATTAGTGATAATGAGTTTTGGCAACGTTGATAATAATGATGAGTTTTCTAGCTTTGAAGGGGATTAAAAGTTTTATTACAGAAAACTGAGGATTTCGAAACTAACTGTTTTTCTTTATGATCAGAGTGCTGGTAGATTGCTCTTTTATAACATGCTTTCTGTTTTTACTAATCTGATTTTGTTTTCTTTTGTAATGTTTTACTACTGTATTCTTGTACTGTGTAAATGTATCAATGTAAATGGCTGTTGTTCTTGTCTGGTTTCTTGATTTACCGGTATTTTCATATCTACTGGTAGCTTGTTATAAAATGTTTTCTACTATAACTAAACTGACTTTATTTTCTATTGTAAATTTCTGCAGTATTATTATTAGAAAGATTTTTTCCTACTGTCTTAGTTGCACGTTTTATTCCATTTTTTATCTGTTGTACTGTAAATATTTGGAAAGCTATTTTTGACAACGACAAACATGAGAAATGTAAAATAAAACAATAAGGAATTGGTATCAAAGACAAATTAATTGTTTCTACTTTTGGCACAAGGCCATCAATTATCCAGTGCATTACTGGTACGTTATTTTATCGACCCAGTAAGGATGAAAGGCAAAGTTAACCTCGGTGGGATTTGAACTCAGACCGCAAAGGGACGTAACTATGCTGGAAAGCATGGCGTCCGACCCTCTACCGATACTGCCAATCCAGACAAATTAATGATTACATGAAAGATAGTTGAAAAACACTATATTCAATATTATGAAAAACTAAACAAAACGGTATGAAGCGGTAATTAGATTAAAGGAAAATAAAGGATAACTTGAAAATGGTAATTTGAAGAAGTCGTTAAATGTAAACTATGAACGATGTAAGTTGTATAAATCGCTAAATGTACAGCATTAACCACTATGTAGAGAAAAGTAAGTACACAACGAGATATTGAGTTCTAATTTAGGCACAAGGACAGTAAACCTGGGGGAGAGCGAAGTTGGTCAAAATACCTCCAATATTTGACTGCTACCCTGGAAAGATGAAATGCTAAGTTGACTTTATATATATATTTATAGGAAAAAGTATGACCCCGACGGCAGAGCTATATATATATATATATATATATATATATATATATATATATATATATATATAGAGAGAGAGAGAGAGAGAGAGAGAGAGAGAGAGAGAGAGAGATATCTAAACTCCCGACTGCGGCGCTAAGCGGTTTCGGCTTGTATGTTCATATTTCTACACCTACTCTACATCTCCCCATGCATTGAATACTCCCGTGACTAGTGGTCTCAGCACTGCAGACACTCTCTCTCTCTTTCTCCTCCTCTCTCTCTCACTCTCTCTTTATCTGTCCCCCTCTCTATCTGTCTCTAAATATATGTATATATATATTTGTAAGTATTTATGTATGTATACGTACATACATATATGTATACAGACGTATAGTAGAATGTATATACATATATACACACATATATATATATGCACGTATCGGTTTACCGAACATTTATTATAATGCTCGGTGTGTTTGTAAACAAACAGCCCGAATTACGCCGTCATACATACTTACATTTAAGTAAGTGCCGCACTAAGAGTGAGAAATGAAATTTCGTTTCATTCTATTCCATTTATCGTTTTCGGTGCGCCCGGCCGACTAAGCACACTCGATATGCAAATTAGGCTGCTCAGCCGTTAATATACATAAGGAAAGTATATACTTTCAGACGTTCAACCATCTGGCAGGAAGGTATACGATGCTGACGATAGCTAATAAGCTTGAAACTAGTACATCGTTCCTGTGTCAGTGTTGAACAAAAAGGTCACGCGGTTGCCTAAACACTGTACGGCGTAATTCGGGCTGTTTGTTTGTTTACAAACAAACCGAGCATTATAATAAATGTTCGGTAAACCTATACGTGCATGTATATATGTGTGCATGTATGTATATATATACATACTACTGTACGTCTGTATACATATATGTATGTACGTATACATACATACATACTTACATTTAAGTAACTGCCGTACTAAGAGTGAGAAATGAAATTTCGTTTCATTCTATTCTATATATATATATATGTGTGTGTGTGTGTGTGTGTGTGTGTGTGTGTGTGTGTGTGTGTGTGTGTGTATGTATATATATGTATATATATAAATATATATGTATATATATAAATATATATGTAAGCATGTATGTGTGTGTATGTGTTTGTGTGTATGTATGTACCTTTGTATGTGTAGATGTGTATGCGCGTTCGGGGGGGGGGGGGGGATACTCGGTTAGGTGCCCGCGCGCGTGGCTAGCCTACCGGGAGGGAAAGACTCCCGGTCCTTGTAAGGATATCATTCTATGAGAAGGAAAACTCTGATGTAAAACCTGCAACTCGATGACTGCCAATGATATTGACCCGTCCTTTTTGGATACCTATCACCGTTGTTCAGAGAGTGGGATTGGTCTAGTTCAAGCTCTTTCTTCACTTAAAACAGGTTCAAGCACGGGCATTTCCTGACCTAAACGTCTTATACGTGTGCTGCAAGAGCATGGCTGGCCATAACCGAAGAGGGCCTATTTCTTCTTTCGCTGCACCATATGCAGAAAGAAAATGTAAGAGCTTGGCAGGGCTAAACAATTACGTTCATGCCAGCCAAGTGTGAGAAATGGATCAAGTGATGGCAATTCTCAAAATCGAGATGCAGTCATCTTGTAAGCCGACTGGACTATTGTTCTAAGTTGTGGTCGTCCCACAGTGTCAAACTAACCGCAGAACTTGAAGTAATCCAATGAAGTCACACGAAGAGGATTACCTTACCTCAATTACAGAAATTAGCTACTGGGAGAGGCTGAAACAACTAAAGCTTTACTCCCTGGAGCGGAGACGGGAGAGATACGCAGTGACATACATATGGAAGATCTTGGAAGGACTCGCACCAAACGTTGGCATTGAGATCTGGACCAGCCCAGGAACAGGACGCCATTGTATAGGGCCAAAGGTCCCGTCCTTCACATAGAAAGTGTAGCGTCAATGGCGGTGCCCTAACATGACCTCACCCTGTCAACTGGAACGCGTAAAAGAGTAAAGGGGAATATATATATAAGTGTGGGACAAATGTAGGAAACAGAACACTCGGTAGAGACAAGCCCATGGACAATTCCCACTCATCGGCTGTCTTCTGGAGATCATTATAGTTTCGGTTGTTTTCAAAAGACAGGAATATTTACCATCAATGTATCAATAGCATTTAAAGAAAAAACAACGGACGAATAGCTATTGATGCGATGCACTGGTTACAACTGACCACAACCCCTTCCTACTACTTAATGTCATAGAGAATTATCAAGGTTATATTTGTAGCCTATATAATAACCATACAGTATGTATACGTGGAAACGTACGTGATGATTGTAATCGTACAGTGTATATTACACTGAAACAATGTCTATATAATTATAACTAGTCTGTAGTAGCCAAACAGTGTATGCACCGTTATAAATACTTTGTACTGTAAAAATCATACATAATCCCTCTATCAATATTTACTACTGCTAAGTAACAGTATACAAGGTCTCAAACATACTTAGTATAATATACCTGCTAGTATATAGCGAACAAAGAGACATAGTGTGTCATCGGATATAGAGGGCGTCAATGAAAATAAAATTTCTTCCTTGTGGCAATTGACCGAAGTACACGCAAACCTGCCACTTAAGGTAACCTTACAAATGGGTCAACCCATGATTAAATAAAAGAAGAGGGCAGCAGTCAACGATTTAATTTTTTTATTTAACTCAGTTTTTCCTCATTATATTCGCTCAGTAGTGTTTGTGCTGCCCGGAGCGGTCCTTAAATTAGACACCACCCCCATCCATGAAAAAAATTATAACACAATACAGTATAGGTGACATCCCCGTCCCTCAAAAAGTGCATCCTGAGGCTGATCAACACACCTCCCTCACAGCTACACAACTCTATTCATCCATCTATTCATTCATTAATTCAACCCGTTTATTTTATTTTATTTTATTTTATTTTTACATTATGGGTCTTGAGCAGGAGTATTATAACTCGAAATTTACAGGGTTTTTCGCCTTGTTATTTACTGGTATAATACACATTGATGCCCTTCCTCCACATTTTTAATTGCGAAGATGGGTTTATAAACATTGATGCATATCTATAAACGAAATTAAAAGAATTATATATTACAATGTCTCGGAATAAAACTGTACATAAAGATGTGTTAGATCGACAATATTCCGTAAATACAGCATATTTTAAAAATAAAAACGGGGTAGATCTGCTCGATTAAGGTCGACGTGGGAATAAACAATAACAACAAGAACAACTGCATTTAAATTGAGAATTCAACCATAAAATGATCGTTGTGGGTGGGAAAATAATAACACGCCAGATAATATTCCTTGTAATATTTAATAACATACTTTTACGTTTTAAGTACAAATCCCACTGAAATTACTTTTATATTTCATCTCTACAGGTCGATAAAATAATAAGTAACTGTATTGTACTGAAGTCAAAAGAATCGGTTATAATTATTCCTTACAAATTTGCCCCTTTTTTGTAAAGTTTAAAATATTTTAACAAAAAGATTTAATTCAGGTTGAGCAACAATTAATCATGTAATAAACTGGTTGAAATAGCGTAATTTCCATTTACTCCAATCCAAACGCCTGCAACCCTTTAGGTAGTAGTACATGGTCACTAGTTTTACCGATAAATCAACCCTCAATACATGACTGGTACTTTATTTGAGAAAAGTCAACAAGGAAAACAACACAGGAGAACAATACAATACAATGATGATATATATTAGTTAAATACTTGATATAGAAGGAGAAGAGGCTATATTTTTCGGTCGATAGTCCTTCATCGGGTGATACAATGAGAGACAAGAAGAAACAGAAAGACAGAGCGAGTAAGAAAAGAAAGAAAATAGGATATTTTTTCGAGAGAAAAACACGTATGTAGTTAATCAGTCATTTTTAAATATTGTTTACTTTATTTTATCGATACCGGGAGGGTGTAAAGGAGAAATGATCTCAATGTCCAACGCTGTAACGATTCTGTCAATTGACTCTACGAGGATGCCACAAAAATAGGATAATTCACGAGATGTATGAGGACGTCCCTCGTCGTGCCAGATGGAAAGTCGACAGAACTGAATATAGGGAGATATTTCATATAAGGGAGGTTCAACCATTTATGTCACAATACTGATCGACTGTAACGGATTGGCAAAGCTGTTAAGGAGTCGAATAGGACACTGTGCCGTGTAGACTTCGGTTCAGTGTGTTCTGGGTTCAAACCCTGCCCTCGGTCACCAGAAAAATGATGGCATAAGAGGACTGTGATCCCTATCATTAAAACACCCAAGAAAGATTCTGTGAGAAACGATTTAATAGGAACAAGGCTAAACATACGCAGGAGTGAGCCATAATAATAACTCCTCACTCTAACAGTTCAAAGTAATCTACGTTTGGGAGCATATATGTGTGTGTGAGGGTTCTGGTGTTGTTTAGCTCCAGTCAACCCTGATTTAACAGATCTATGATCAAAGACAATCCCACCTTTAATTCCGGAACCACGCAATTCAACGTGTCATTTGCCTTTTAAGGTAGATTGTGTTTTGAGGGAGATTTGGTTATTATTTCTATTAGATCGAGCGACCACGTAAGAATCCCTTCATTAACTTGTCTTAACCGCTCTACTGTAGTAGTAGTAGTAGTAGTAGTAGTAGTAGTAGTAGTAGTCTTTGTTTTTGTAGTTGTTGTTACTGTACTGAAAGACTCGATATAAAATAAAAAAAGTATGAATGAGGGTGGGCCCTCACTGTCAAGGAGAGGCGGTGACAGGTAACTTTCGGCCCGAAGCATTCCAGTAGACCTATGATTAGACCAAGGGAATCAGCTAAGGAGAACACGAGCTTAGGGTCAGCGTAGAACCGAATAATCGGCTCTGCTGAATTACCACCAACGCTGGCATGTCTGTCAATCGCTTAAGCTGCACAATTTGTCATTTAACATGTCCGTCTCAGACACACACAAACACACATATATACATACACACATACACACGCATACACATATGCGCAAGTATACATACATATACATACACACATACACACACATACATACGTGCACGTATACATATATATATATACATACACACACACATACACACACATACACACACATACGCGCACGTATACATATATATACATACACACATACATATACACACATACATGCACGTATACATATATATACATGCACACATACATACACACATACACACACATACGCGCACGTATACATATATATACATACACACATACATACACACACATACGCGCACGTAGACATATATATACATACACACATACACACACATACATACGTGCACGTATACATATATATATACATACACACATACATACACACACATACGCGCACGTATACATATATATACATACACGCATACATATACACACATACGTGCACGTATACATATATATACATACACACATACATACACACATACACACACATACGCGCACGTATACATATATATACATACACACATACATATATATATACATATATATATACACATACATATATATATACATACACACATACATACATACATACACATACGCGCACGTATACATATATATACATACACACATACATATACACACATACGTGCACGTATACATATATATACATACACACATACATACACACATACACACACATACGCGCACGTATACATATATATACATACACACATACACCCACATACATACGTGCACGTATACATATATATATATACATACACACACACATACACACACACATACACACACATAAGCACACGTATACATATATATACATACACACATACATACACACACATACGTGCACGTATACATATATATACATACACACATACATATACACACATACGTGCACGTATACATATATATACATACACACATACACACACATACGCGCACGTATACATATATATATACATACACACATACATACACACACATACGCGCAAATATACATATATATACATACACAATTACATATACACACATACGTGCACGTATACATATATATACATACACACACATACATACACATGCGCGCACGTATACATATATACACATACACAGATATACATACACACACATACGCACATACATACACACACGCGCACAGATATGCGCACATACACATACACACCCATACATACATACACACACACACGCACGCACGCGCAAGTATACATATATATACATACACACATACATACAAACACATACATACACACGCGCGCACGTATACATTTATACACATACACACATACACATATGCATACACACACGCGCGCACACATATGCACACAAACACATACACACACCTAGATACACACGCGCGCCACATGGAT
>OZ024743.1:125244352-125261852 GCA_964016885.1 Eledone cirrhosa
CACAACAATATCTGATGTACAGGTCCTAATACCACACGATCCTCTCCACCACTTTGGTCATTTCCCCCAACGCTACTGCGCAGTATATATATGTTTAGTGATTTATCTATTGACTAGACCACCCATGATCCATTGGATCACGTTCAAATAAAAATAATTTTCAAATAATTAAAATATACACAGACATGTATGTAATGTGAAATGAAACTGGAAGGCCCATATATATATACGTGTGTGTATATATATATATATATAAACATGTGTGTTTGTATATATATATATATATATATATATATATATATAAGTTAAAACAATGAAATAAAAAATCAAGTCCTTAGAGATATACTTCACTGCTTTACGATCGTTTCTAGATGCTGATAATACATTGTATCTATACTCAGTTATTGATCTATGTAAGTTTACAAACTATCAGATAGAGAGAATATTTACTTACATGCATATCACCAGCTGTTTTCAAAAGCAATAATAATTTTATTCAATAATAATTTTACTCAGAATTAATATCATGTCCATATTTGGAGGTAGTTGAAGAACTAACGAATCAAATTGTTTTTTTCGCATGTAAGTAAATATTCTCTCTATCTGATAGTTTTTAAACTTACATAGATCAATAACTGAGTATAAATACAATGTATTATCACCATCTAGAAACGATCGTAAAGCAGTGAAGTATATCTCTAATGACTTGATTTTTTATTTCATTGTTTTAACTTATATCATGACTCTGTTTTCCTTTTAATGTTTTATTGTTTTCTGAGATTTATCTTAACCTACAACATTTTCAACATATGGATTACATTGAGTTCTTCATACAGAATAGACCCCACAACTTACAGTGGATACCTCTGTGTATATATATATATATATATATATATATATATATATATATATATAGGAACCAGTAAGACCCCGACAGCTGAGCTCAAGCCGTCGTTCCTATTACCCACTCTACTACCTCAAGTATTGAGTACTTTGGTGCGTTATGGTCCACCTGGTTCCTTACCACATTTCCTTCGTTATATATATATATATATATATATATATATATATATATATATATATATATATATATATATATATATGTATATATGTATATATATATATATATATATATATATATATATATATATATATATATATATATATATATATATATATATATATATATATATATATAAGTGTGTGTGTGTGTGTGTGTGTGTGTGTGTGTGTGGGTGTATGTGATCTATATACACTGGTCATAGACACACACATATATATACACACACACTCACATTGAATTGTATAATATTCTAATACAACAAAGCTAAGAAAAGAAACAAAAGTCGAACTTTCAATAGAAAACAACCTTTTACTGTGTTGAGGAAATATCAATAAGGAAAAAGATATGGCTTGAGGCGTTTCCAGGATACCTAAACAGTTATTGAAGCAATAAATAAAGCAATCAAGTGACACAACACCACCAGCTCTCTTCCATTCTCCTTCGATGTCTCCTCTCCCTCTCTCTATGTCTCTCTCTTTTAATCTACTCTCTCACAACCACTATCTCTTTCTCTCTATCCTTCTCTCTCTCTGTGTTTATGAAGGTACCCAGAAAACCCCATATCTCAGGAACCTATTCTTCGATTTACGCGAAACTTGTTTTATTCCATTTATATTCCCATTTCAGGAGCAACTTCCTTTCAAAGTATTTCCCATTATGCGCCCTTTTGGCTGTATTACATTACAGACAAGCAAGCAAGCAAGCAATCACAGAATTTTAGTAATATACTAGACTACCCGTGACCCATGGGTCACCAGTAGTTCAAGGTACCCGAAAAAACCCGCATATCTCGGGAACCTGTGATTCGATTTACGCGAAACATGTTTTATTCCGTTTGTTACTTTCGTGGTATTTTTCCATTGTGTACCGTTTTGGTTATTTATGAAGGTACTCAGAAAACCCCATATCTCAGGAACCCGTGTTCCGATTTACGCGAAACTGGTTTTATTCCGTTTGTATTCCCATTTCAGGGTCAACTTCCTTTCAAAGTATTTTTCCATTATGCACCCTTTTGGCTGTATTACATTACATCCAAGCAAGCAATTGCAGACTTTTAGTATTATATAGATAGATAAATTGCAGGAAAGTATTACATATTTGATTATATAAAATTGCACAAAACTGATTCTTTAAAGTTCAATAATGCACCTTTATGATATCTACGTCGTAGACGGCTGTTTAGTTGGCCTCAGTGGTAGCGCCGGTCATGTTCATATATCCATCCTTTTTGTGCTAATATTGATTAAAAAATAAAAACTTTATAAAAGGAAACAATAAGACATTTTCTGATAGGTCAGTATTTCTGTTTAATTTGTCATGTAGCCACAAAAACATCTGAAAGAAATCTTGTTGCTGTTTACTTAAGTGTACCAACGTTTTTTATTTTGTTTTAATATATTTCTTTTTGCCATGTAGCTCATTTGCTTTTGTTATGCTTTTTGCTTGTTTTTTGTTAGTCTTGTTTCGTGTTTACCTTATATAAACTGCTGCTATTGAATTGTAATCCATATATATAAAACTGAGGATGTCTGTCGGTGTGTGTGTCTGTGAGTTTGAATCCCTAAAACTCGAGAAATATCCAACCGATTTTTTTCAAACTTTACATGTGTATTACTTATGTTTCAGGGAGTGTTGTGCACATAAACAATTCAACTTTTTGATCCCCTAGGACACAGGTTCTCAACCCATTTAGGCCAAACGCCCCCTTTTGTCCCTTGAAATCATGACCCCCCCCCCCCCCACACACACACACACTATTTTCCCATTTTTCAATATACTACTGATTTTGATATCAGTCGATTACTAAAGAATTGATTAACAATATTCAGGCAGCTGAGAGTATAAATACATTCCTTGAAAGGAAATATATAAATTTCAAAAAAAGGAACATAAATGTTCTTTTTTATGAATAAGGACCAGTTGAATTTGTTATATTCCCACCAGGAACATTTATACAAGAGCAACTCTGTCTATCCCAAGAGTGTTCTTATCTGGAAGAAAGTGGCAATTATATCATTTCAAAGCTTTCCAATTTTCCCTTTAATGAAACGAACAGAATAAATGTTGATATCAAACTTGATGTTCCCTCTGCTTTGTGAGCTTAGAGACCATGGAAGAGGGTTTTCATGACCACGCGGGAGGGTATATTGTAGTAGATGGTTTCCAGTCCAGTCAGACTGCAACTACAAATAAAAAAATTGTTAGTTTGCTTTGTAACAATAGCATATCCAAGTTTTAGGATAAATCAACCTACTTTAACTTTGATTCATTTCAATGGGACCCTTGAGCTTCATGGAATCTAGCTAACTCTTTGACGTGAGGTTGAATTTTCCTAAGGTGTAGCCAGAGATCTCCACGTGTAATTACATTGTAGCGGTTGCGAGCCTTACTGTGCAGTCTGGAAACAACACCATACCTCCTCTCGACTAGGTATGAGCTTGGAAAAGGCAGAGCAAATCTCTTAGCCTCTGCATGTAGGTGTGGAAATCAACGCTGAATTTCCTCTTGCATCCCAAAAAGGGGTTCACCTATTTTGGGAAATCTTATTTTGATCATGTCATCTGCTTGAAGTTCAATGAATTCTTCCTGAAATTTAACGTCCAAATCGTCGACGTTAGCTATGAAAGCATCTGTTACCCACATTGGGATGTCCATCGGCAAAAGGTCGACAAACCGTTCTCTCATGTTGTCCTGTAGCGCACGGAGATGAGTGGTATAAATTTGGAGTTGGTCATCGCTTACAATGTTTTGAACATTGGCGACACTAGGAAAATTATAGAATTCCCGTCAACAAAGATTCCTTTCGATGACATTCAATTTGGCCAGGAATGTTTTCACAGCATTCCTTTCTTTAAGCAAGGTGATCTTCTTCCCCTGCAAAGCCAAAATGACGCTATTGCATTTGTCGAAGGTGTTGGTGAGGTAGGCGCAGTCTTGCCTCACATCGAGGGTTTTCTTGTACAGTTCTGTGTTGCGTCCTCGCAGAAACTCAATGATAGAGTCGAAGAGTTGAAAGAAGTGAGTAAAGCACTTGCCCTTTGAAAGCCACCTCACTTCAGTATAAAGGAGCAACTTTACGAATTCTTCGTCATTATCTTGGCACAGTTGCTGGAAAATTCGTTCATTGAGGGAATGCCGTTTGATAAAATTGATGACATCAATGGCCACCTGCAAGGACTTGTTCAGCGGCTTGCTGAATTTCTTCGCAGCCAAGTGTTGTCGATGAATGACACAATGAACAGCAAATACAGATAGATTTTCTCTCTTCAGAAGAGTGACGAAGCTTTTATGTTGGCCGACCATTGCTCTTGCGTCGTCCGTAGCACATGATACAATGTGTGTTGTATGTGGTCCTAGATGTATGTATTACCTGCCTGTGTGTTGTATGTAGTCCTAGATGTATGTATTACCTGCATATGTATTGCATGTGGTCCCAGCTGTATGTATTACCTGCTTGTGTGTTGTATGTCGTCCTAGATGTATGTATTACCTGCTTGTGTGTTGTATGTCGTCCTAGATGTATGTATTACCTGCATATGTATTTCTTGTGGTCCCAGCTGTATGTATTACCTGCTTGTGTGTTGTATGTCGTCCTAGATGTATGTATTACCTGATTGTGTTGTATGTGGTTCTAGATGTTTGTATTACCTGATTATGTGTTGTATGTGGTCTTAGATGTGTGTGCTACCTGCCTGTGTGTTTTATGTGGTCCTAGATGTGTGTGTGCTACCTCCTTATGTGTTGCATGTGGTCCTAGATGTTTGTATTACCTGATTATGTGTTGTATGTGGTCCTAGATGTGTGTGCTACCTGCCTGTGTGTTTTATGTGGTCCTAGATGTGTGTGTGCTACCTCCTTATGTGTTGCATGTGGTCCTAGATGTGTGTATTATCTGCTTATGTGTTGTATGTGGTCTTAGATGCATGTATTACCTGCTTGTGTTGTATGTGCCACCCACTTCTATGTTTTTTTTCTTTTTTTCTTTGTAATATTATTTATACAATAGGGAATAAAATAGATTAACATAGTGTTAACTCGTTACGGTTGAGTCAATAATTTCAGACATGAAATACATTGTTATCGGTGAAAGAAAGATAAGATTCTAACTGGCTGCGCTCAAAGTGTCATTGACCCAGATGACTGGGTTGTTTTAATTTTTTTCATTTTACCGGTTAATGGCATATTATTAATATGCCTTGAAATTTCTAATAATATTATTATGCACATTAAAAAAATTCATTTTCTTGATCACCTAGAGCCTGCATTAGGTAAAAACCTGCATTTTTCCTGCTTCATCGAGGAAAATCTTAAAGATTATCCAGCCATCAGAGTATTTGGTTTATTTTCTTTATATATTGTCCAGGCATGCAGTTTTTCCACGATTAGGTCTGTTGGCGGCCCGCGTTCCAAAATACCTTATCCCGTGCAACGCCGGGTACCACTGCTAGTATTCTAATATAACAAAGCTAAGAAAAGAAACAAAAGTCGAACTTTCAATAGAAAACATAACCTTTTACTGTGTCGAGGAAATATCAATAAGGAAAAAGATATGGCTTGAGGAGTTTCCATGATACCTAAACAGATATTCAAGCAATAAATAAAGCAATCAAGCAAACAAATGGGACAAAATAGTGACACAACACCACCAGCTCTCTTCCAATCTCCTTCGATGTCTCCTCTCCCTCTCTCTATGACACCTGATTAGATACATTAAAGGGCTGTTGTTGTTGTTGTTGTTGATGTTGGTGGTAGTGGTGGTGGTATCATTGTCGTTGCCGTTCTTCAAATCAACCCTGATCGAGCAGACCAATCCCGTCCTTTTAACGCATGTAGGCCTACATTACCGAATGTGCCCCGTCCTAATATATAAGCATACGGTGTGACTTAAATGGGATTTGGCTGCTATTTCTAGAATGTCGAGCAACCCCGTTGAGGCTCCCTCGTTTGGTCGTTGAGTGGTGGGTGATGGGCTGATGGCTTGAATGAGTGCACAGAAATGGAATAAACATGTGACCTTTCGGTTTCCATTTATTATTCCTATCGATTTGAAGATTTAACTCTCATTTACGAAAGCAGTTCTATATATCATTCTGATTTAGATAAAGATTAACTTTAGAAAAATTTCTATTAAACGTACATGCATGTTGTCATTCTATTTTTAATTATTTGGATTCTGCCCATAAAGGAGGAGCTGATTTCTATTCTAACAAAGCAACAAAGCTCAATTGTCGGAATTTAGCTGGCGGCATCGGCGAAGTGTTACGTGTTGAACTTTAGAAACGTTTTGTACATCTTTACTGTTCTGCTTACAGATTTTATTTGCAAAGTGTATATTAGCTGGCGAATCTGACGAGTTTGCCACTTAGGCGTTCACTAACGTAGCCAAATGTGCCGGTATAGGTATAAAGGTGAATTTATAACCTGAGAAAACAAGATGTAGGCTTTGAAGCAGTTCTATATAAATATTAGATTTCCCACTGATTTTGACAGAAATCATTTGATCTGCATGGCAGCTGGCATCTATGTATGCATGTACATATTAATATATCAAAGATAATAGAGTTTCGCCAAGATAAGCATATTGTGTAAACCGATGATGTGTCCATTGGGCGCGCTGGATATCCATCTTAGCAGGCAAACTAACTGAGTTGGTATACACAATGGCGTTACATACACCACTACACATATATTTCTATACATACATCCCCACTATACACTCTACTATTCATATATCATATCTACACACCCTGCTATACATATATAGGGCAGATACTGAGTTGTATGAATGTAACAATGAGACATAGACATGGTTTGTGTGTATAATATTTAATTAACAATCATGGATATATATAGAACAGTATAGTTGACATGTCAAAGAAATAGATGATAGAATGAAGCAAAGTTAGTAGTTACCGTTTTGATTGCCAGGCAAACGCGGCTGGCAGAAGACGCCTGGCTAAGGCCAGGCGCCGGAAGGGCAAATGAGAGGGAGAGAGCCGAAGGCTATTCGTTTTATAGGGCTCTGCCGGAAGTTACAGAAAGGGTTCTACTTCCCGTCTAGATGTTAATCTATTGGGGTTGTGAGTCACAACAAGGGAGACAACCGCTACACATACATCGCAACTAGACATCCTGTTTAACATACATTATGGTGGATTGGCAGTATCGGTAGAGAGTCGGACGCCATGCTTTGACGCATTCTGAGTTCAAATCCCGCCGAGGTTAACTTTGGCTTTCATCCTTACGGGGTCGATAAAATAAAGTACCAGTAATACACTGGGGTAATAGCTGGCCTTGTGCCAAAAGTAGAAACAATTATATGTACATACCCTGCCATATACACCCTATTATACATACGTTTAAACTATACATCCTACTATATATATTCATCACAATTACACACCCTGTTGTATATACATCATATCTACACACCCTGCTGTATATGCATGACAACTATACACCCTACTACCTATATATCACCACTATACACTCTCCTATATATACAGCACCAGTATACATTGTATCATATATACATTACTACTATACTCAGTCGTTAGAATGTCAGATAGAATGCTTTATGGTATTCGTTCCGGCTCTCTGCTCTTGGAGTTCAAATCCCACCGAGGTCAACTTTGCCATTCATCCAATCGAGGTCGATAAAAAAAAGTACGAGTCTAGTACTGGGGTCGATTCTTCCTCTATATCATTTCCTCATATCCTCCCTTTGACTTTCTATCTTTCTCTGGAAGAAATCTGCTGTACTCAGGCCTGGAGAGGGATGGGCTCTGCCAGGCTTACAAATTGCCCAAGAAACGTCGTATGTCAATACAGCACCCATAAGATCGACATGATCTTCTCTGTACGCCAAGTGCAGGAGAAGTGTGTCGATCAGAACAATGGACCTCTTTGCCGTCTTCATAGACTTAACGAAGGCCTTCGACACTGTCAACCGGGAGGCCCTCTGGTCGATCCTGTCGAAGTTTGGATGCCCGACAAAGTTCGTGAACCTGATACGGCAATTCCATGACGACATAACCGGACAGGTGCGCTCGGGCGGAGAGGCATCGGAGCCGTTCGGAATCACCAACGGCGTCAAGCAAGGATGCGTGCTGGCTCCCATCCTCTTTAACCTGTTCTTCACCTGCGTGCTCAATCATGCCGTCAGGGACCTCGAGTACGGAGTGTATCTGCGATACAGATTGGATGGCTCCCTGTTTGACCTGCGGCGCCTGCCGGCCAAGACAAGGACCGTGCAGAGGATCGTCCTGGAGGCACTTTTTGCTGACGACTGTGCCCTCATGGCTCACAGAGAGTCTGACCTCCAAGTCATCGTCAACAAGTTCGCGGAGGCCTCTGCATTGGTCTCACAATTAGCCATGGCAAGACTGAGGTTTTGTTCCAGCCTGCACCTGCCTCCGTCGCCCACCCTTCTTCCATCTCCATTGGAGGCACCCAGCTAAAGACGGTGGACGACTTCAAGTACCTCGGCAGTGTCATCAGCAGCGATGGAAGCCTCGACAAGGAGATAAATGCCAGGATCTGCAAGGCCAGTCAAACCCTTGGCCGCCTGAGGACACGCGTCCTGAACCAGCACAACATTAGGCAGTCCACCAAGCTGAAGGTGTACAGGGCCGTTGTTCTCACCAGCCTCCTCTACGGATGTGAGACATGGACCCTGTACAGAAGGCACCTGAAGCAGCTGGAATGGTTCCACATGCGCAGCCTGCGGTCAATCATGAACATCAAATGGCAGGACAAGGTCTCCAACCTCGAAGTTCTTGACATGGCTGAGACAACCAGTGTCGAAGCTATGATACTGAAGAGCCAACTTCGATGGGTGGGACATGTCATCTGGATGGACGATCACAGACTTCCGAAGCAACTGATGTATGGGGAACTCTGTTCGGGGAATCGAAAGCGGGGCAGGCCTCTCCAGAGGTTCAAAGACTGCGTGAAGTCCAGTATCAACAACACTGGAATCGCCCCAAAACAACTCGAGTCCCATGCTTAGGACAGGACTAAGTGGCGAGCCATTACCAGACGCGCCAAAGACGGGCAGATGTCACTGAGGCCCGTGAAAGGAGGAGAAAAGCATCAACAGCTGCCCCAAGCGACTCCGGTCTCTTCCCCTGCCCCCACTGTCCCCGGACCTGCAAGTCAAGGATCGGCCTCCACAGCCACCTTCGTGCCCACGGCAGGCGGGAACTAAAATAAAGAAGATGTCATCATCGTTTACGATGGACAACCTAGAAAGACCCATAAGACTCTAACAGGAGTTATGGGACCATACCATACTACTATACTCTATCATATATACAACACCATGTACTATATATACATTACCACACGTCATTTACTATACTCTCGTATTGTACCATTGTAGTAAGCAAAGGCACTACTTGCCGCGGCGGAGCAATTCGGTTGCGCTTGGTAAATCGCAGGGCCTCTAGACTGGCGGCGCAGAAATATCAAGAAACAACTTCCGCCCAGCTGGGGAAAATTCGCGCTTCTTTTTTTTTACTTCAGACAGTTGCTGCATTCACTTCGTGAAGTCAAGACCTATTTACGTTCCCGTGTCGATACTAGCAAGATGTAACACTAAAAAAGAAACTGTGGCCCTATAGGCAAGGGACCAACCTCTTTCTTCCAAAATTTCATTTTAGTTCAACTTACTCATGCGGCATGCCGGCAGTATTTTATTGTAATTTTTTACGGTTGAAAATAAACCCTTTGTAAAAATGTTTAAACAGCCTTCTGATAATTTCTGCCACCATTCAATCTGCACACATACTACAAATATTTCTTCTGACGTGATATAGGAAAATCATTTTTCCCAAGGTAATATCACTTCACACCCTAACAAGTGAGTACAATGTTTGTTCCCTTAAATAGGACATAGCTTCTCTCAACTTCACTTACTCACTTGCCAACAACAACAACAACAACAACAACAACAACAACAACAACAACAACAACAACAACAACTATATTAAAGATTCATCTGCTAAAAGTGGCAACATCCAACTCAACCACATCTTTATCTGTTAAAGTGGTATATCAAGCTAGAACTCAGTAACATCTAACCAAACATCTTCTTCTGCTATAACATCTAAACATGTTTTACTGCTAAACCATGACTTGTGAGTGGAATAGAGTAGATGCAATGCCGGATTTAACATTGTGTTTAGATATGGTTAAACGTAGGCCCCCGTTAGCTTCAGGACCCAGTATGGGCTTCATAACTTACTAGCATGGCCTCATTTGTCCTAAATCCAGCACTGGCTAGACGGTAACTATTTGGCAGTTTGTCAAATAGCCTACACCTGTAATTCAAAGACCCAGTCATATCACTCACATTGCCACGTTGAATCTCTCTGATAATTACGTTAAGTGTACTCGTGTCTATGGATTGCTGAGCGACTTATACGATAATTTCATGAGCAGGCTGTTCGGTTAGGAACGTTAATATCATGTATGTATGTGTAGATGTTTATGCATGTGTGTATGTTTGAATACATGTGTGTAAATATGTGTGTAAATGCATGTGTGTCTGTGTATGTGTGTGTATGTGTGTGTACACGTTGTGTGTGTACACGTTGTGTGTGTGTCCGTCTATATGTATGTATGTGTATGTTCATATGTATATAGTTTGTGTGCATTTTATTAATTGTATATGTATATATGCATGTGTGTGTGTGTGCGTGCACGCGAGTGTGTATGAGTGTGTGTGTGTGTGTGTGTGTGTGTGTGTGTAGTTTGTATGCATCATTATGTATGTGTATGTCGGTATATATATGTGTGTCTGTGTGTATGTGAGTGTCTGTATCTGTCAGTATCTGTATATAACTATGTGTATGGGAGTATAAGTGCCTGTATGCTTATGGGTGTACGTGTGTGTATGAATGTATGTGTGTGTATCTGTATCTGTCTGTCTGTTTGTGTCTGTATGTGTCTGTGTGTCTCTGTGTGTGTCTGTGAGAGTCTGGGAGTATGTGTGTGTTTGTGAGGGTGACTGTGTAAGTGTATGTTCGTGTGCATGTGTGTCTGTGTTTGTGTCTGTACCTGTCTCTGTGTGTATGTGTCAATGTGAGCCAGTATGTGTGTGTGTGCGCATGTTTGAGAGCGTGTGTGTGTGTGTGTACCTGTGTTTGTGAGCGTGTATGTGTGTGTGCGTGTGTTTGTGCATGTGTATGTGCCTGGGAGTGTATATGTGTGTATGTTTGAGAGCGTGTGTGTGTGTGTGTACGTGTGTTTGTGAGCGTGTGTGTGTGTTTGTGCATGTGTATGTGCCTGGGAGTGTATGTGTGTATGTTTGAGAGCGTGTGTGTGTGTGTGTACGTGTGTTTGTGAGGGTGTGTGTGTGTATGTGCGTGTGTTTGTGCATGTGTATGTGCCTGGGAGTGTATGTGTGTATGTTTGAGAGCGTGTGTGTGTGTGTGTGTACGTGTGTTTGTGAGCGTGTGTGTGTGTTTGTGCATGTGTATGTGCCTGGGAGTGTATGTGTGTATGTTTGAGAGCGTGTGTGTGTGTGTGTACGTGTGTTTGTGAGGGTGTGTGTGTGTATGTGCGTGTGTTTGTGCATGTGTATGTGCCTGGGAGTGTATGTGTGTATGTTTGAGAGCGTGTGTGTGTGTGTGTGTGTGTGTACGTGTGTTTGTGAGCGTGTGTGTGTGTTTGTGCATGTGTATGTGCCTGGGAGTGTATGTGTGTATGTTTGAGAGCGTGTGTGTGTGTGTGTGTGTGTGTACGTGTGTTTGTGAGCGTGTGTGTGTGTTTGTGCATGTGTATGTGCCTGGGAGTGTATGTGTGTATGTTTGAGAGCGTGTGTGTGTGTGTGTACGTGTGTTTGTGAGGGTGTGTGTGTGTATGTGCGTGTGTTTGTGCATGTGTATGTGCCTGGGAGTGTATATGTGTGTATGTTTGAGAGCGTGTGTGTGTGTGTGTACGTGTGTTTGTGAGCGTGTGTGTGTGTTTGTGCATGTGTATGTGCCTGGGAGTGTATGTGTGTATGTTTGAGAGCGTGTGTGTGTGTGTGTGTGTGTACGTGTGTTTGTGTGTGTGTGTGCGTGTGTTTGTGCATGTGTATGTGCCTGGGAGTGTATGTGTGTATGTTTGAGAGCGTGTGTGTGTGTGTGTGTACGTGTGTTTGTGAGCGTGTGTGTGTGTTTGTGCATGTGTATGTGCCTGGGAGTGTATGTGTGTATGTTTGAGAGCGTGTGTGTGCGTGTGTGTGTGTACGTGTGTTTGTGAGCGTGTGTGTGTGTTTGTGCATGTGTATGTGCCTGGGAGTGTATGTGTGTATGTTTGAGAGCGTGTGTGTGTGTGTGTACGTGTGTTTGTGAGGGTGTGTGTGTGTATGTGCGTGTGTTTGTGCATGTGTATGTGCCTGGGAGTGTATATGTGTGTATGTTTGAGAGCGTGTGTGTGTGTGTGTACGTGTGTTTGTGAGCGTGTGTGTGTGTTTGTGCATGTGTATGTGCCTGGGAGTGTATGTGTGTATGTTTGAGAGCGTGTGTGTGTGTGTGTGTGTACGTGTGTTTGTGTGTGTGTGTGCGTGTGTTTGTGCATGTGTATGTGCCTGGGAGTGTATGTGTGTATGTTTGAGAGCGTGTGTGTGTGTGTGTGTGTGTACGTGTGTTTGTGTGTGTGTGTGCGTGTGTTTGTGCATGTGTATGTGCCTGGGAGTGTATGTGTGTATGTTTGAGAGCGTGTGTGTGTGTGTGTGTACGTGTGTTTGTGAGCGTGTGTGTGTGTTTGTGCATGTGTATGTGCCTGGGAGTGTATGTGTGTATGTTTGAGAGCGTGTGTGTGTGTGTACGTGTGTTTGTGAGCGTGTGTGTGTGTTTGTGCATGTGTATGTGCCTGGGAGTGTATGTGTGTATGTTTGAGAGCGTGTGTGTGTGTGTGTGTGTGTGTGTGTGCGTGTGTATGTACCTGGGAGTGTATGTGTGTATGTTTGAGTGTGCGTGTGGGCCTGTCTGTGTTTCAACCCCCCCCCCCCCCCCCTCGTATGTAAATGAGGGTTTTGTGTAAAATATTTGCACAGTGAAGTTGTCACTCGTTGGTCAACAATCGAGCTTGGCCTTTCCTCGTCAGACGTGACTCCTGGCCAGTTTCTCCGGTAAATAGCCATCTCGCCAAATAGCCGCTACCTCCAGGCCAATTGCACGGCATGTCTGCACGTACTTAGCTATGCCACTCAGTGCTTCTTGTGCTCGCCCATTCTACATCCACCATCGCCACTAACGTACACCCATCACCAATAAAACCACTGCCACTAACTACTACTACTACCAGCTCAACCATCACCACCACTAACATGACCAACAAAAGTACTGCCATCAAAGCCACTACCATCAACACCACCGGCACCGCAACCCCACTACCAGCCTCATCAACACCACACGATCGCGACCGCCACCATCGCAACCAACACCACAACCATCAACACCATCGCGACCGCCACCATCGCGACCGCCACCATCGCGACCGCCACCATCGCGAGCGCCACCATCGCAACCACCATCACAACCACCAACACCACCGCAACCACCAACACCATCGCGACCGCCACCATCGCAACCGCCACCACAACCACCAACACCATCGCAACTGCCACCACAACCACCAACACCATCGCAACCACCAACACCATCGTGACCGCCACCATCGCAACCACCACCACAACCATCAACACCATCGTGACCGCCACCACAACCACCAACACCATCGCGACCGCCACCATCGCGACCACCACCACAACCACCAACACCATCGTGACTGCCACCATCGCGACCGCCACCATCGCAACCACCACCAACACAAACACCATCGCGACCGCCACCATCGCGACCACCACCACAACCACCAACACCATCGCGACTGCCACCATCGCAACCACCAACACCATCGCGACCGCCACCATCGCAACCACCACCACCACAACCACCAACACCATCGCGACCGCCACCATCGCGACCGCCACCATCGCAACCACCAACACCATCGCGACCGCCACCATCGCGACCACCACCACAACCACCAACACCATCGCGACCGCCACCATCGCGACCACCACCACAACCACCAACACCATCGTGACCGTCACCATCGCGACCACCACCACAACCACCAACACCATCGCGACTGCCACCATCGTGACCGCCACCATCGCAACCACCAACACCATCGCGACCGCCACCATCGCAACCACCACCACCACAACCACCAACACCATCGTGACCGCCACCATCGCGACCACCACCACAACCACCAACACCATCGCGACCGCCACCATCGCGACCGCCACCATCGCAACCACCAACACCATCGCGACTGCCACCATCGCGACCGCCACCATCGCAACCACCAACACCATCGCGACCGACACCATCGCAACCACCACCACCACAACCACCAACACCAACGCGACCGCCACCATCGCGACCGCCACCATCGCAACCACCAACACCATCGCGACCGCCACCATCGCGACCACCACCACAACCACCAACACCATCGCGACCGCCACCATCGCGACCACCACCACAACCACCAACACCATCGTGACCGCCACCATCGCGACCACCACCACAACCACCAACACCATCGCGACTGCCACCATCGTGACCGCCACCATCGCAACCACCAACACCATCGCGACCGCCACCATCGCAACCACCACCACCACAACCACCAACACCATCGTGACCGCCACCATCGCGACCACCACCACAACCACCAACACCATCGCGACCGCCACCATCGCGACCGCCACCATCGCAACCACCAACACCATCGCGACTGCCACCATCGCGACCGCCACCATCGCAACCACCAACACCATCGCGACCGCCACCATCGCAACCACCACCACCACAACCACCAACACCATCGCGACCGCCACCATCGTGACCACCACCACAACCACCAACACCATCGCAACCGCCACCATCGCAACCGCCACCACAACTACCAACACCATCGCAACTACCACCACAACCACCAACACCACCACAACCACCAACACCATCGCGAGCGCCACCATCGCAACAACCACCACAACCACCAACACCATCGCGACCGCCACCATCGCAACCACCACCACAACCACCGCCACCCTCGCGACCACCGTTATCACCACCGTCGTTACCACAACTCCTATTAACATACACCCACGACCAACAAAACCACTATCTTACCACGACCACAATAAACAACAACGCCACCTCAACTAACTCTACTAACAAAAACTGAGACAAAAAAATCCACTATCTTACTACCTCGAGTGCCTTCAGGCGCTCACAGCCCTCTACCGAGCGGAAACGGCAATCAGCGGAGACTCCACTTCGACATTCTATAAGGGATTAGTGGAGGATAAGTGTCACGACGTTCTCGGGGAAACTCTAGGCATCGAGGAGGACGAACTAATCAGTCTGTTCGGGAGGACTTTCTGTCCAGGGCCTATGGATAACTTCCAGAGGTCTGTGGCCTGGCAGTGCTACTGAGGAGCTCTACCAGTTCGAGACAAAATCTACAGGCACGGATGCCCTGTCAGAGATCCTGCCAAAAAGACCTGTCCAAGATGCGAGCAGGACATCGAAACCGTTCTGCACACAATTGTTCAGTGCCCTGGGGTGACCGACCCGTGGAATTATGTCGAACAGCTACTGTCACGTGTGGGACGTATCCAGTTGTCAGCCGAGTCCATCGTGAGGATCACTCCGCCGCCTTCATTTAAGAATGAAGGAGAGGCGGTTTTCCTCTGTCTGGTGGCTATGGCGAAAGAGGTAATATGGTGGACGAGGTTAAAAGGACTGGGGGCAAACACCTTTCTCTCCGGACAACAACTCATCCCCTTCTTTAAGTACCACTTCAGAAGGAAGGTGAGAGTGGAGAGAGAGGTGCTACACCCCAGTAGATTCGCTGATAGGTGGGTGAATGTGACAAAAATGGCCCGAGTGAGTGGGCCTTCTCTGTATATAAACCTGTAGGTTGATGAAGATAAACAGAGGGAAGACGGTAACACCTACAAAACGTGTTCCTCGTGTTGAGGTTTGTTCTATCCACGGGGTGTAAAACAACCCTACTGTAACGTCGTCGTCGTCGTCTCCCCCCGCCAATGGGGACTTTGATTGTTTTATTTTATATATAGTTTATTGTTATTCATCATTGTTAAAGATGTTATGTAAAACCCCCGCCGTCACAGCTTGTAATGTCGCATTTTTGTACGCCCCTGTGGCAAATAAAGAACGATATCTTACCACGACTACAACAAACAACAACGCCACCTCAACTAACTCTACCAACAGTACTGAGACCAACACCAATAACACCAACATGATCACTATCACCACCAACACCAACACTGCCTCCAACAGTGCTACCAACGCCAACACCACCAACACCAGGCATGTGAAACTGAGTCCCCCGAGGGCCACATGGAACACATACGTGTTGTCTGAGGGCCACACACAACTAATTGCGAACATTACAACTAATTTTTTTCAATCTTATATTACGAAAATAAAACATCTCGCGCTTTAAAAACGTTTGAGCGGGCCGCAGGTGTGCTTGTAAAGGGTCGCATGCGGCCCGCGAGCTGCATGTTTGATATGTCTGACCAACACCACCATTACCAGCACCAATAACACCAACATCAATACCAACAGTTGCCTATCTCGTCGTTATTACCATCACAATCACCATCATCACCGTCAACACAACTAACACTGACACCAGCAACACCAGTACCAATAATACCACTACTGCGAACACAGACAACCCCATCACCACCACAACCACAATACCACCTACACCCCATCCCAATATCCACCCCATTTCTATCACCAGCAGTAGCACCAATCCTACTGGTATTAACATAATCACTAAACATATCCTTACTAATACCATCAACACCACCATACCGACCACCCACCACCATAGGCACTGAGCTGGCTACTCCCAGGTGTTCTTCCATCGCATCTCCCTCACCATCCTCCGGGGAAACGTCTTCTCTATTCTGTCCGCGAGGGCCGTGGATCGGCCAACGTATGGGGTCCCATTTTCTCATAATAGTTGTTTCTACTTTGGGCACAAGGCCAGCAATCAAGCAGTACATTGCTGGTACATTATTTTATCGACACTGTAAGGATGAATAGTGAGAGATGGGGTGGGTGAAAGAGACGGGGGCGATGACAGTGGCAGTTCGGCTCCTCTGTGGTCGAACCTGGTGTACGTATGTGTGTACGTTCACTTCTATTCATTCGATATGAGAGTATAAAAATAATTATTTTATATTCACACGCCACCACCCTTCTACCAATCCTGCCTGCATTACAGTTAATCAACGGGTCATGAAAGCCTCAATGTGGTTGTTCGAATTACTAGAAATAATAACTAAATTTCTTGAGCTTCAATAGAGCAGATGGAAAATAC
>OZ024743.1:125294352-125316852 GCA_964016885.1 Eledone cirrhosa
TGGGATACAAGATGATGGCACGGTTACAACTAAAAGACTTATTATACCTTCTCAGTCGGGGCTCACACGGATGGAGAGATCTACAACAAATTCTAATAAATCATCTATATCTTTGCTTCACAAATTTATTATATTGTACTAATGCCAAGTATTAACAGTAAATTAAAGTTGGGACTTAATTAGAGTTATTCAGATTTCGATTAATGCGTTCAGTAGTTCTGTTGAGGTTACGCCTACCTGTCCACAAAAAACATTTCAATTTACAGTTTGGTAAGTTGTCAAACTTATACACTGCTTGTGCTGACCACTCTCTGAATAACGAGTTCAAATCTCTTCGAGTTCAGCTTTGCGTTTCATCCTTTCAAGGAGGATAAAATAAAGTACTGGTGGATTTGTTGGTGTGTCGTAAGAGATGCCTCGCGATATTTGTTCCAAATCTTTGCGGTCTGAGTTTAAATCTAGTTGTGGCCTATTGGGTAGTAAGTAACTGTGTTTTCCTGTTTAACACCACCATCTAGCGTTTAGCTGCCATTCGAGAAGTCCACTCTGTGACAACCAAGTCTTCATTAAAATGATATCTTTGGCGGCGAATTGGCAGTATCGGTAGAGGGTCGGACGCTATGCTTTGACGCATAGTTACGCCCCTTGCCATTCTGAGTTCAAATCGCGCCAAGGTTAACTTTGCCTTTCATCCTTACGGGGTCGATAAAATAAAGTACCAGTAATGTACTGGGTAATTGCTGGCCTTGTGCCAAAAGTAGAAACAATTAAAATGATATCTTCTCCCTCACCCGCTAGTCTCCGAGGATCTGAAAGGATCATGAGAACTGCACTCCCCACGCCCTGACTAAACAGTAAAATTATTTTGAAGTCATTAACTCTCTCTCTACGTCATTTTCCAAAGCAATACTTTAATGTTATTTTAAGTAAACATCTGTATTTCTGTTTTTACATACAAGCCTCTTGGTAACATTTGTTTACTCTGAGACTATATTTCGTAGCAGGGAGAGGTAGTCATAAAAGCGACTCGAGTAATTAAAATCATATAAGATAGTTTATTGAGAAAAGAAAATGACAAGAAACCTTCTCCTATCTCTCTCTCTCACACATTTTTTACATAGTTACAAGGCCTCGGTTTTAAGAGAACAGTCCATTGTAATGGCTCCAGCCATCTATTGTATACATCCAGTAAGGATTATAGGCAAAGTTGACCATGGTGGTACTTAAACTAGGATCGTGAATCGTAAAGAGTCGGGGCAAATACCACAAAACATTTTGCACGACACTAACGATTCTGTTAATACAAATATGACAAAGCATTTCGTCTGACGCTCTAACGCGTTTAGGAAAGTACACAGTTGTAATTCAACACTGAGGACGACGTTCTAGCATAACCCTCACGGTGATCGCAATAACAAAGTTAAGTACTTTGAGTGGTTCATTTCTAAAAGACAACTATTTGGTACTTAATCACAGTCTTCCGTTTTTAAATTGACTTAATGTTGGAATATAGGCGGCGAATTGGTAGTCGTTAGAACGTTGGATAGAATGGTTTATGGTATTGGTTCCGGCTTTCTGAGTTCAAATCTCCCCGAGGTCAACTTTGCCTTTCATCCTTTCGAGGTCGATAAAAAAAAGTACCAGTCTTGTACTGGGGTCGATTCTTCCTCTATGTCTCTTTCTCATTTCCTCTCTCTCACTTACTATCTTTCTCTGGAAGAAATCTGCTGTACTCAGGCCTGGAGAGGGATGGGGTCCGCCAGGCTTAAAATGCCCAGGAAACGCCGTATGTCATTACGGCGCCCCTACGTCTCTAACAGGAGTTACGGGACCATACATGCAATGTTGGAATAGACCGCCGTCGTTGCCGAAGAGTGTTCCATTTCGATCAATGGAACAACCAACCCGCGAATTTCACGTGTAAGTGGCTACGTATTCCACAGTTCTGTAATTTTTAAAATTCTCGGTGAATTTTTCAGCATAATGTTTAGTTTCACCATCTGTGTAGTGGGAGTAATTGTAGTAGTCTCTAAACAGGGAGATGAGTAAATATGAAAATACACTCTTCATAGGTACAATGTGTCCGAACACGGAAGAGCCGAACTCCCACCGCCATCATCTCTCTCCCCCTCCCATCTCTCAGTATAGTGAGCAAATGGGGTCCCACGTGCTGCCCCACAGCCCCAGCGGACAGAATGGAGAAGGTGTTTCCCCGGGGGATGGTAAGGGAGATGCTCTAGAAGAGCCATTCCAGTTGTCGTTATGGTAGAGCGCCAGACTATACAACACCTTACAGTCATTAAATTTGGAGCCTCTGTATTCTTTATTCAAATTCTGTTGTCTTTCCTTCATGCATGGTCAATAAAATAAGCCCTCAAACTGGAACCACAACAGAGGTGGAGCAGGTTACATTGATTTACAGTTTGATAGGGCATACTCGCCTCAAGTTCTAATTCTTGTATTCTATTCTGATATATGTCAGTACATGTACACTACAAACAGTTTACGTATACCCAAGGTAAAGGATATTTATAGCAACTACTTGCTCAGGATACCACTCAATGGGATCGAACCCAGGACCTAATGATTACAAAACAAACTTAACCATTCTGTTTATGCTGCGCCCACTTAATGTTGATAACCCAAACGCCAGTCATGATTGAATCGATTATATTCAAAGGTGTTTCTCTCGTGAGAATCACTTATTCTATATCTCGAACTAATTCTATATCTCAATTTTGTGCGTATGCCTTATATATTTTGTTTATTTCTCATGAGCCTTCTTTAAAGATTGAGAAATTATTGCATTTTTTTTTCCTTGTACAACCCTAAAATAATTGTTTCTACTTTTGGCACAAGGCCAGCAATTACCCAGTGCATTACTGGTACTTTATTTTATCGACCCCGTAAGGATGAAAGGCAAAGTCAACCTCGGCGGGATTTGAACTCAGATCGTAAAGGGACGTAACTATGCTGGAAAGCATGACGTCCGACCCTCTACCGATCAATACAACCCTAAAATAATGGGTTTTTGTTTGTTTTTACATGAATAATTACTCGACCATAATAATAATAATACGCTATGTATAATATATATATATATATATAACAAAGGTTTGGTTAGATACCAGGTGGACCATAACGCACCAGAGTACTCGATACTTAGGGGTGTAGAGTGGGTAATAGGAAAAGAGTCAGACAAGAAAAACAAATTTTTAGGATTATTTGCTTTGATATTTCTGCTTTTTCTTTTTACTGCATGCCCATATATGGACTGTACCCCTTGATAAGTTCAGGTAGATTCCCACTGTTCTGATACTGCTGGCTTAGTTAGGATATAGCTGTAGAAACGGCCGGAGCTCAGCCGTCGGGGTCCTGACTCTTTTCCTATATATATATATATATATAACGAAGGAGGTGTGATAAGGATGGACCATAACGCACCAGAGTACTCAATACTTAGGGTAGTAGAGTGGGTAATAGGAAAATATTTTCCTATATATATATAGTGTGTGTGTGTAAACATACGATGCATTTCCTATCTCTGTCGTATTGCTCCAATAAGCAGTTCGCTTCCCAGTACTGGGTTCTAATCCAACATTTGTCCCTGTAAATAGTTGTTTCTCCAAAATTACTCATACATTCAATCCTGTATGTAATTTGTACATATATGCTGAACATTAATTACTCAAATATCGCTGTCATCTTTAATCACTTCCACGTGTCGGTAAGTAATCAACATAATCTATACGGTTTCCTTATGAAAACCATAAATCTATCAAAGTGCAGATTTCCCAGTTTGTATGCTGATAGATCCGGTAATCCTGATATATATATGACATACCAATACTGGACTCAAAAAATCAAATACGTTCAATGCTATTACCTTCATTACTGACGGCGCCGATCCTCTAGTTTAATAATGGTTTCAGCAATTTTGGGGGAGGGGAAAGTCTATTAAATCGACCCCAGAGCGTGACTGGTACTTTATTTTATCGACCCCCCCCCCCTTCCCCTTAATGATGAAAGGCAAAGTTAACCTCGGCGGGATTTGCACTCAGAATGTAAAGGGCACTAACTCCCGCGAAGCAGGCTGTCCGATGCTCTACTGATTCTGCCAATCTACCGCCCGAGTTTAATAATGGTTTCTTATATAAGCACAAGGCCAGCAATTTGGGGGAGGAGAAAGTCGATTAAATCAACCCCAGTGCGTGACTGGTACTTTATTTTATCAACCCCGTAAGGATGAAAGGCAAAGTTAACCTCGGCGGGATTTGAACTCAGATCATAAAGGGACGTACCTCTATGTTGCAAAGCATGGCACCGACCTTCTACCGATACTGCCCTAGTTTAATAATGAAACTTGACTCACACTAAACAGCTTTTTAAAAAAAAAAAAATCACTGAAATGATTGTTGGTTTTTATGGTCAAAATTTAATTTATTTCTAATTTAGGCACAAGGCCAACAATTTGTGAGGAGGGGGAAAAGTCAATTATTTCGAACCCATACTTGACTGGTACGTTATTTTATTGACTCCAGAAGGTGAAAGGCAAAGCTGATCTCGGCGAAATTTCAACTCGTAAAGAATAACTAAATACTGCAAAGCATTTTGTTAGGCATTATAACGATTTCGCCACTAGTTTAATAACAAAAGAAAAGCTTGTAGTAACCCGAATTAAGTCTGCCACCCAAGTACGCGACGGCAGGACTTGTACTCAAAACGCAAAGAACAGGAACAAATACCATAAGCCGTCTTGTCCGATGCTTTAACAATTTATTTAATCCACCGCTCTGAACTATTACGTAATTATTTTATCGATCCTGAAAGAGCCGGAACTAGTACCACAAAACATTTGGTCCTGTGTTCTAACAATTAGCACCCTCAAGACTATTTCCTTTTTAATCTTAATTTTTTTTTTTTTTTTTTTTTTTTGTGTGGGGAGAAAATTAAACTGTGGCCATGCTGGAGCACCACTTTCAAGAGATTTTGTCGATCATATTGACACCAGTAGTGATATTCTTTCAAGCCTAGTATTTATTTTACCTTAAGTAACGCAACAGGCGCGCGTGCATGTGTGTGTGTGTATATATATATATATATATATATATATATATATATGTGTGTGTGTGGTTATTCTTACCATATTTTCTTTTCATTTTCAGAGATTCAGATCCTTTCTTGCATTGACGTTCAATTTCCTTGTAGTTACGATAATTCTCGGTAAGTACAAATGAAATAGTGTTAAGACTTTGAGTAGACCAGGCTAGGGAGAGGCCAGGTAAGCCAACTAACTCTTTTATTTTAAAATTGCACTGTCGATACATCACGTACACTACGTATATACCCGTAGCTTCTACAGCATATGAGTTTAACACAGGTTACTAAAATACTTAATGGGTAGTTTGAAATGGGGCCTATGTATCACAACTGGTCCGTGTCGATTACCAGCTTTGGGGGCATACATTTTACATCTGGCCAACTCTAATTAGTTTTCCATAGGCCTTTTTGTAGGCCCCTTACGGAGTACAACATATAAGAAATATAACTGATTCAGTACATCACCAAAATACCACTGGTTGGATTATACTTTTTGTTTTGGGGGGGATATTTTCTATTAAAAATGCGTATTTAAGATCAAGAATACAGTATACGCGTTATTCCAGTGTAGCCAGCTTCAAACTTTGCGATGAGTTTCAAACTGTCGCATAATGTCAATGAAATCGGGATAAGCTCTAACCCAAACAGCTTCTAGGCTGAAAAATACTTCACCTTATACCTTGCGAAATATTTTTTTCTCGTCTTTCCACCTCCTTGCTATTAACTTACCATGGACGTGAAATCTCGCATTAAATTTAATAATTCATGCAAATATTCCATTGCGCTCTTTAAAATTTTTATTTCGCAGATCAGCGATTACTATAATAACTTATCAAAGTACCTGTGTCAAAATGACTTTTACAAAGGTTTTTTTTTAAATGTCACGAAATACTTGTTTACCTCCAGGTCGGCCCGAATCGAGTGAATACATTCAAAGCTTTTAGAGGTAATCAAATCCAGGTTAAGATATTACAACACACACGTGCGTGTATGTGTATCCGTCCACAATTTGGATTTAACTGTGTGTTTATGGAATATACTTATATTTCAAGTTCTTCATAATTCCTGAAAACATCATTAGTATTGTATCTTAGTGTCACTGGATGTTTCTGGTCTTAAAATGCACATTCGCCTGAGTGACCTGATCGAAGTTGATCAGGCCTCGGCTTGTGTCCAAGTGGTAATCTACTGACTCACTCTGGGCCATTCTTTTCAGTTAAAGCCATCAAGATGCACTTTGCTGCTTCCATATTGATTACTCTCGTAATACCTAGAGTTCTGTAGGTCTTACTAAGGGAACGACATTCCAGCCCTTGTCTGCCTACCTCCCCTGGCATGCACCTGGTCCTCCATCCATTCCTGCGACAGTCCTCCACCACTCCTGGTATTTTTGCTCTCTTCTCTTCTCGCATGCAACAGTTGGCTCCAGTAAAATGAGCTGCTTTGTTGCCTCAGAAACGGAAATGATGTCTGGTCTCAATAAAGCCTGAATATATAATGGAATTTTCATACATCTCTTCAGGTCAACTGTCATCGAGCAGCTCCGTTTTATGAAAAGCCTGCATAGGATTGGTTCTTTTTTTTTTTTTTTTTTTACAAATGAATTTCGAGTTGCCAACCCTCGCCTCTCTGGTTGCTCTCTTCTACTGTCATCATTCTGTGAGCACCATTCACGTTTGTGATCCAGTAAGAATGAATGTACAGTTTTTTTTCTTTTATTTTCTATTCTAGTTTGTATCTGTGGTCATGGCTGGAATGAAGGATTTATTGATACCCAAACCACTTACATCGATTATTCAGAGGAAAAAATTAATGCAAAAATTGGTATATCATTTTCTCTCATCAGCGTCAACTTAACACTTGAAGGTAAGTTGGGTAGAACAGATTGTTTGTATTTTTTTAACCAGATAGCATTTTGACGTTTTGATTCGAAGAACATAAAGTAAATTAATCCTTATATTAAAAAGTAACCTACGATATAAAGTAAAGCAGCTTGCATCATAGTTGTGCCGAAGCAGAACTTTTTATGTGAAGTTATCTATTATAAAGTTATCGATTATAAAGGGCTAGTTGTATATTGTATATGTTAAAAACAAATGTGTTCAGCTATATTCAATCTGAACTAAGAAAAGGTAATGTACATTTCAGATAAGGGTAATCTTTTTCTTGGAGATCTTTTCTGTATTCCCTCAAGAAATACTTTAAACGCCAGAATATAGAGTCCCTAAACTGTAGTTTTGACGTCATCACTTATATCTCACCTAGTGTAAATTTCAAAAGCCTTAAAAAAATAACTTAACTCCCTAATCTCTTTTAAGCAGCTAAAGCATTAACAATCGGTTCTATATCGTTTTAATGATTTTTCTACGACACCAAATTTTTTTTTTATTTCTAATATAGAATGAGTCTTCCCTTTCTAATGATACTGTGTTCTTTACCACTTGTTGGTTGTACTTGGCCTGCATTCAAAATTAATAGCATTCTGTCACTCCAATTAAATTCTATTCTAAACAAACGTCCGTGTTCTTGCCTTGTACTAACTTCCAATTGTATCACTTTTGTGTTCACTGAATCCTTATTATCCCCGATTTCACTTCTAATCGAAGAGAATTCCTTGTGGGGTGTGGCCAATTACCTCTTCTCCTTGGACACAAATCAAAAATATATGATAATGAGACGAGTTGATACTTGGTTAAATGAATAACGAAAACATATTTTATGTGAAAGGATAATAAGCAATACTAATGTGAATTTTTAACCAACAGATTGAGAAACGTTTATATTTCTGTTTAAAGTAACGTTTCTAAATTCTTATTTACGGTGAAAAACAAAACCTTGCTAGTGTTTTACTGACGATAATTTTCTCAATAAAAGCAGTTATATGAGAATGTATTCAGTAATTGGATTGCTGAGACCAACAATTACTGCAGTATTCAAGACAGTAAAGCTGCCTTTATTTGTAGGTAATTCTAACCTTTTGTTGCTGCCTTGCATAACTAATTTTTTTTGTCGTTAAAAAGTTTAATTTTCTTTTGGCAGGTGTAGTCGGTCAGAATTCAACTGTATATTATAACGAACGACTTTATCTATTTGATGGTAAAACAGCTTTAAATTCATTTTACATCTTATGAAGCATTTAATATTAATTTGTTCCTTATTTCTAAAATACTGATAGCAGAAAGCAATCCTTAACTTTTCGTTTAATATATAAACAGCTGAACATACATATGAACGTTTTGAGTATATCAGTTTCTTCGAAGTATATTTTTTATTGGATTAAGAACCATCTGCCAGGATAGTATCAGCAATAGAGAGATCAATGGAAACATTGTTTCCTTGGTCCGATCTGACTATCGGCTCCTGTCTTTAATTAGTCAAGCAGCGAAAGAATCTGTATTGGGGTTAACTTGGCCTCTCATTCTCTCGGAGTCGCTGAATTAATGTAGTAGTGAATAAAATTATAATAGACTGACATATTGATAGTGTAGTCTGAGCATGATATTTTGCATACGTCACTTTTATTCTATTACAGTAGAATCTCGTAGTACGAGTGTCCCATTGTACGAGTAATTTGCTGTACGAGCCGAGGCTCGAGCGAACGTTTGTCTTGTAGTATGAGTGGAAATTCGCAGTACGAACGAGTTTCATACAGACGACTGTTAGTCGGTGCTGAGCTCGCACACGCTCTCACAACAAACGTAGCTTCTGGTCGCTCAGTTCATGTGTTTACCTAGTTGTGGGAGTATCCCTATTGGGTTTTTTCTTAGTTTTGTGAATTAGTTTTGCTATTTTATAAGTGGAAGAGATTCGTTCCCCGGGGGAGGACATTGTAGCGGAGACGGCTATCTCTACGAGTAACATAAAGGTAGTGTTGGTAAAGTAACAGGATGTTTCTGAATTTGTAGAAAAAAAATCACCCTGAAAAAGTATCTACAGGTCGTGCAGCTGATTTACTTAATGTCACTGCTCTGGTGTATTTTCGTAACACTTTGAAAGGCAGGAAAAAGCAGACTTCTCTTGATATGTTTTTAATGAAATGACCTGCAAGTGTGGAAAGTGTGTCCAAAAAGCCTAAATTAAGCGAAGTGGGAGAGAAAACGCCAGAAATTGTTCTCCCCGAAGTCTTAATTAATGGAAGGAGATTCTCCTTTCAAACAATAATCCTTCTCCGTCGTCTTCCTCGCGCACAAATCGTCCCATCTTTAAGATAATTAAATTATTAAAACTAGTTTACATATTTCTTTTGCATTTTCTTTTATGTTTTTATAATTGTCATTTTCCTGTAACTGCATCTTTTCTGTTTTAAAACCCATAAAAAATTAATTTGGGGTGGTTTTGTGGGTCTGTAACGGATTACTTATATTTTAATTAATTTCAATGGGGCAAATTGATTTGTAAAACGAGTAAATCGTAAAACGAGCTTGGTTATGGAACAAATTAAACTCGTACTGCGAGATATCACTGTACTATGAATGAGCAAGAATTGTCTGTTGAGTATAATCATTGTCACCATTTCCAAAAGTGAAATTCTCAGCTACTCTGAAATTGAGAAAAGTTTCTTGGTTGGTTCATGATTATTTCTAAAAATCAAAAAAAAAGTTTAACTGTAAAGGATCCACATACAATAAAGCAGTTTTGTTTAAATATGGGGGAAACGTGTCGACATGGGAGCATCTACAGGGTTACTCAACATGCTAGATATAGCAGTCGAATCTCTTCCAAACCGCACTCTGTCAAAGACAGAATGCATTAGATAGTGTTGTCCTAAGTGCTTTAAAAGATTGGATGGTCACACCTAAAATGTCTTTTGATCATATATCTGCTTAATCAAGCCTTACCTGGGGCTAAATAGACTTTAATCTAACATGCACGTATGGACGCGTAACTTCTGGTAGTAGTAAGGGAGTGTGATAGAGAAAAAGAAAAATATAGAGGAAGAATTGACCCCAGTATTGGAACAGCACAGAGAACCGGAACAAATTATGTAAGGTCGCGAAGAAGCACTGCCTTGCGGCATTTTTCTGGATCTTTATTTTCAACTTTGCTTTTCGAGCTCTATAAAACAAATTACCTGACCAAGAGCTTTCAACGAGATGCATTGTGGTATTTGTTCGACTATTTCGTTCGAATCATGTTGCTTATTTAGATGGTATTAATCCGTCTCTTGGTTTAACCCGACCATCTTCCCACATTGGCTGCTTTTAGCTGAGTCTACTCTGTTGCAAACATTCGTGTGAATTCTCCGGTTTGATGATAACTTCCTCCCACATGTCCAGGAGGCCCTGTAAAGGATAATAGGCACTGTCCTTAACTCCTTGTCTTTTTTTAATACTTCAAACATTTATCTTAATGTTTTCAGCGGATGACCTACAAAGACAATATCACCACAAATTCCAGCTTGGCTTACCATCACCAATTCTAACTCTATGTAATTACATGTCTTATGAAGGCAGTAACTTAATGTGGGGGAGATATTTCCGTACCTCTGGATACTATGCCTATATATTACTATGGTAAGTATATCTTAAGTCTAAATATACTTCTCTGGCTTCATGTATCATGCTCAAAGAAGTAAGGGCAACGCCATGCTGTTTAACGATGTCTCTGTCACAATTTTTATTTATTTACTGTTTAGTCAGAGAAAGGGGCATAGTGCCTCTGTCCATTTTCATGGATCTCCGGTCCGAATAGTTGGACAAATACCAAAGATAATATATCTGGGATACATGCAATCAGAAAATGTGAAACGGATATCAAAAGGTGGATTGAAGTAAAGAGGTCATTTGAAACTATATCAAATATACGAACATTAAGAAACATTGATATCAAGAAAGGGTTATTAGTGTTCCACTCTACTATATGGCGTGGAGTTGAAACATGAACATTAACAACGGTATTATCAAATAGATTAGACGTCTTTGTGATATAGCCATATAGAAGACTTCGGAAAACATCATGGAAAGATGAAATACTGAGAGTAACAAAAACTAAAGGAACTTTATTATAAACTTGGAAACAAAATGAAATAATTGGAACACTTCGTTTTAAAGTGTTTTACAGAACCTACTGTAAATGTTGACACATAGCTCCTGATTGAATCTTACGGGCGCCGTAGTAACATACTGGCGGAACCCATACTTCTCTAGTTCTGAACACAACCGATTTCTTCCAGATAAAGAGACATGGTGAGAAAGTTAGAGATATAGAAGAATTGACCCCAGTACTGTACTGGACTGGTACTTTTTATCGACCCCCAAAGTATGAAAGGCAAACGGGAACTGCAAGTAGAAACCAAAACGAATGGGAAGAGAAAACAAAATTCAAGAATTTTGGATGGATAGGATCAAGAATTAAACAGAATTAACGCGTTGAATGTATATGGGCTATCGAGACTAAGGTGATGACACCTGATGGGGAAATGCTCTGTTAGAGAAATGTGGCCATGCTGCAAGAGCTTAGTTGATGACTTAATTTTCAAGCCGGAAATTACGTCGTTGCGACCTTCTTAACCACATAGTTACACACGCGCACGCACGCACGCGCACGCACGCGTGCGCACGCGCACACCTCCCTACCTACCTACCTTGGCTGGCCATTGATGCAAAAGGGAGTTTGTAGCTGCTGCCACCCTTATTTGCACTTCGCCTCCCGCTGTGGGTTTATCCAGGATTTTGGCCAGTAGATGTCTCTTGAAAACATCAATATGCACATCATGTAGATCTCTGATTTTTTGGCAGCTCATTAAAAAGCTGTGATTCCTTGCACCCCAGACTATTGCACTATGTGGTCCTTATTCTTGATGCGATGGATGGGACCTTTGGCACTACGCAGTGACGTCCTGTTCGAAGGCTGATCCTGCCTTCAATGACAAAGTTTGGTGCTAACGCTTCCAGGATTTTCCATATGATATCACTGCGTATCTCTCCCGTCTGTGTATATATACAGTCTTTCCCAGACTATACATTCCTAGTTCCACTAAGTTATTGTCCGCAAAAGTTGTTCGTGCCACTTTCACATTTTGGATGATCTCTGTGTTATTCAGGAAGCAGAGATCCAGGGTATTCTCACTTCTTGTTGGATGAAGTACCATTTGTTCCATGATGAGTCTGTTTTAAGGTCCAACAAGGATTCTGCCGGCCTTTGTTTAAGTGCCTTCGGGCCATTTAACCTTGGAGAGGTTAAAATCTCCCAGCAGCAGGATGTTGAGACTCGGATACAAATTGATCAGCACTGTTTCAATCTCTTTGAGACTATCTTCAAACTTGTCCTCATATTTGAGGGCATCTAGTAGTCGATATGTTACACATATTACTATTTTGTGTTGCTTTACGTGTATTGTTAGCGTGTCACAGACAGTTGGATACACAAAGCAACATATATATATATATATATATATATCTTTATATATATAAAAGCGAGGATGTGTGTGTATGTGTACAACTTTGCATACGTAAGGCTTTTACAGTTACCAACTGAATTTGACCAAATTTTCTGTGCACGTTGCACAGGTCGCTACGATTGTCACATCATAAACATTTTTCAAATCGACCCACGTTGAGCAATAAAAAATCGATATCAAAATTATTGGTAGAAAAATTGATGTAAGGGAGATAACAAACTTTATTGACAATCCTTATAAAAAAGGGAGATAACCAACTTTTCAGAAATATAAACATCACATTCATTTGAAGATAAATCACTAATATTATCGTTTGTTTCTTGTTTCTTTGTTGCACTTTCAAAGTTAAAAAAACACTTGTTTTAACTTGTTTCACTATATTAAGTGTTAATTTTCGCGCTAAGAGCCTAATCTCGCAGCAATCTCGAATTGACGAGATTTTGATGATGGTTTGTTTATTTTTAGAACAATCGTTATGGGACTTTCCATTCAAACCATTGGGACCTACAACTTTTACATTTTTAAAACTTTCATAAGCCATGTTGATACAAAAAAAAAATTTGTTGCACTTTCAAAGTTAACTGTAACGCTTCAATTCATACATTTTGACTTTACAACTTTTCACCAAATATGCCCCGTAAAAGAAAGTATGCACATATTGGCTATCGGTCGAAGAAAACAATGCGTGTAAATGACGCTCCGCCGATAACCGAAAATAGACAATCACTAAATGCGATGAGTACTGTTATTGCAACATCTTTGTCCGCCGCTGAGCGTCGGTTAGTGCGGCGAACCAATAATGCTAAAGCAACTGCTGCAGCACGAGCTGCAGAGACTACAGAGTAACGTGAAACATGCCTTGCTATGGATGCTACAGATACAAAAATATGAAAGACGCCGTGCGCGTAAGGCTTCAGCTAATGTTGCAGCAAGAGCAATTGAGACTGAGCAAGAACGTCAAAGTCGGCATTTGAGAAATGCTTCATCTACTGCTCCGGCACGAGCTGTAGAGACTGTAACAAGTGAAGCTATTCGGCGGTAACGCTCAACGTAGAGCTTTATCGCGGGGTATTTCAAAGGCATCACGCTCACGATGGTACCTTAAGGCAGTTAATTATGATTTTAATGTAAACTATCAAATCCATCCTGATATTCAAATATATGCCATGTCAAATACTTGCCAACATTGTAAAGCTAAAAAGTATGGGGGGGGGGGAATCAGCTGGAATGTGCTGCTCCAACGGTAAGGTTAATTTGCCCACCCTTAGGGAACCACCGCAACCTCTCCAGATGCTTCTAACAGGTAAGCATTCGCAATCACGTGATTTTCTGAAGCATATCCGACAGTACAACATTGCGTTTCAAATGACCTCTTTCGGTGCAAAACGTCTGCTCACGAGTTGGCAGTCGAGATAATCTCTTTGCGTTTGTTCCGAAAAGAAAAACAAAGAATATCGTCTATCCTGAAGTGCTTTAGTGTTAACAAAAAAACTTATAACAGCTCTGCCTTGACTTCACCTTACTTATTACAAAACATACCAATGAATATGTCATGCAGGATATTTTGGATTATAAGTTAAAAATTTAACCATACACAGCAAAGGATGCTCTCAAAGAATAGATTTTCTCTTATTCTACTCTCATTGTTTTTGTTTTTTTGTTTGTATACAACTCTGCTTTCATTACAACTTTTTGTACTTTAGCAAAACTGCCTGTTTTTTTACAGATTTGCAACGTGTATTGTCTTTAATCATTTGTATAACTACATCCTGTTCAGTGTTTTCCTTCATTATCAGCATAGTTTTATGTGTACAAAGATTGCACTAAATATTCGTTTGCATTAATTATTGAAGACTACTACTTATTTTGACAGTTTGGGGACAAATGTTCTTCTTTTACTTCCTAGCTGTATATTCTTAGCATAATTTCAAACCCCGAGCAACGCCGGGTAAATCTGTTAGTATATACTAAGTTAAGGTATAACCTATATAATATATATGATTGTTTCTCAACAGAAATGCTCGATGGACTTTTGCCCCGAGCATCAATAATATGGGCTTTTCGATCTTAAAGTATGTACTTTTTTTAAATATAACTTTGAAGTTATGAACTGTTGTAAATGAGTTCAAACATGTTAGGACGAGTTACCTCGTCTACGGCACTGAAGAGGTTAAATATCTTCTGTTATAAAGGGATAAAAGTAAACTTGTAAATCAACACCGTTTTTATTCAACACTACCAAAATGTTGTTCACCTCTTGATGTCTGTGGACCTCTTTAAGAAGCCCTGACATAGTCGTCGATATTTACATAGTAGATGGGGGTGCATAACAAGAACAGAATGAAGATTAGACCCTTTCAAAATTGTAAAACCATATGAAATGGCCAACCACGCCCCCTCTAATTTTTGGCCAGGAAAAACTTGCAATATTTAAAATATTTAGTTTATTGCGTAATTATGAGCAGTCGTGTTTTTTCGGTTTGGGGTTTGGAATTCGATCCTAATGTACAAGTATCTTGTACGTTAACCACATATCGACCAAAGCCTTGTGAGTGAAATTTTGTTGATGAAAACTGTGCGGTAGCCTATCAACGGGGGCGTTCTTGTTCTTATATGACAGAATTAATCACCACCATTTGTATTTCGCTGCCTTCAGTGAAGTTTATTCTGTTGCAAACATTCGAAGCCGGTCTCTAATCTGAAGATAACTTCCCTCTTCTCACTAGTCTTGGGGATACTGGAAGGGGTTGTGAATGCTGATCTTAGGGCTTCTCTCACTAAGCCTTTAAAAGATTAATCTTAACTAAATACTGCTTTTATTGATTTAATTTTTCAGTTCGTCTTTCACGTTTTGGATAATAACAATAATCTTAATGTGCTCGGTTGTCTTCTATGGTTCCCTGATGTTTCTAATAAGTGGACTGACCATGTGTATAACTGTGATCGTTTACCACTTGCTTCAGCCACCGATCCCTCTTCAGATTCCCTTTAATGGAGAAGTGCTTGAAGTTAGCTACGGATGGTGTTTCTATCTTGTATTGATAACTGGTAAGAATATTGTTCTTTTCATGTCTTTACACCTTTAATAGTAAATTAAAGTAGACAATTGTATAAACCCTTACTCCATTAAAACTATGGCGAATTGACAGAAGAACGATATGCCTTGCAGTGTTTATTCCCCTTCTTTTTATTCTGAGTTCAAATCCCGCCGTGGTAGACTTTAACACCACCTGGCTCTTATGTCCCTTTAGTAGATTCCACTCTTTTGCAGTCATTTAGGCTAGATACTCGATCTGAGCATAACTGACCCTCTCCCGCTAATGCAGGTAACGCTGAAAAACTACCATAGACACTGCTCTTTTTCCCGACCAAGAGGTAAAATAAATAAAGTATATTTCCATTAAACAAAATTACTAGTAATACTATTTAAGTCTAATGTGAAGCAGTACAGGCTGAACTTTAAAAACCAGTCAACCTTTGAACGAAGCTATTTCCTGACCACGGAAAATGCCAGAAAACAAATTGGTTCGCAACGATCTAAATCAACATATATATCAACATTTTATCAAATCTATAACAAGGCTTCAAATAGAAAATTATCCAACTAATAAGGCTTCCAAAAAGTTTTTATTGTTTCTCGTAATATAAATTCTGAAACAAAAAGCAATTATTGTACAAAGCACAAAAATAATAGTACAAAACAGAATTTAAAAAAGTGTCGGACCATCAGTTACCGAGCCGTGAAGTGCCACATACAAGAAGTCCAGCCTGCACTATTTTCAATCGAACACTTACTTTATTTTTATAACAAAAAAAGTTGATTACTTTTCTATATATTCATTCAGTTAGTAAATTGACTGACTTTTCTAAACCTTTCCTGAAACCTAGTTTGCTTTAGTTCTGAATTTCAATTGCAGTAAATATTTCTCTTTAAAGGTGTCATTATTTCCCTGATTGGTTCGTCTTTTTTGGCACTGAACGCTTTTGATCCACAAAAATTGCTTCTTTTATTTGAACTCGAGGAGGAAGAAGAATTAATCGAGGAAAAAAACAGTACTAATGGATATGAGGTATCTAAAATTACTTTTTTATTTTTTATTAAATATTTAAGCGTTGGACAAAATACTTGGTCAATTTTGCTTTTCATCTAGGGTCATTAAAATAAAGTTCCAGTAAAGTACCAGGGTCGATAAAATCGACTTTCCCTTTTCCCATGTTGCTGACCTTGTACCTGAATTAGAAACCATCATTAAATTCTATTTTGGGGGACAGTGGATTGCTAGAATCGTTAATGCCAGAGAAAATGTTTAGCACCATTTGTTCCGGCTCATTTTTATTGTCTTTCATACTCCCAGTATCGATAAAATGAAGTACCAGTAAGGTACTGGTTTTATTCAATCGACTTTCCTCTCTCCGCAACATTGCTCACCTAGACACTAATTTAGAAATCCCGCCGAGGTTAACTTTGCCTTTTATCCTTACGGGGTCGATAAAATAAAGTACCAGTAGTACACTAGGATAATTGCTGGCCTTGTGCTAAAAGTAGAAACAATTATTAAATTCTATATTGTTTAAATTTAGAGGGATACATCTGACCGGGCAAATAGGCAGCTCAAGTGGCTGATGTGAGGTCATTCATAAATATTATTATATACACTTGTTCTTTAATACCCTCAAATGACCAAAAACCTCACACATAAGAGATAATACATATATAAAAGAAAAAACAATGACGACTAACCAGCACGCTTACAACAAACAACATTGGTCTGAGAATGAAACCAACCTCCTCATAAATGCATGGTTTTGTCTTTCCCAAACTGAAAATATAGACGCTTCATGTCTGAATGATATTGCCGAAAAAATAGCTCAAATATTCATCACTAGGTCTGTGAAGCAGATACGAAGCAAACTTAACTATATCGAGGTCTGAGTCACTTTGCTATATTTTTTCCTCAAATATTGGTCAAGCAAATCATCGACAAGAACAGCAATCAGAACATCAACAACCACTCCTAAATGTCAGCACAGTAGTAGATTTACTCAATGACAGTATCACTTCACCACTTCCTCCCAGCAACCACCATAATCATCACTACCACCACTACCGCCATCGACTTCTACTGCTACTACTATTAACCTTTCTACCACCCCAACAACTAATAATAAACTACTGCTTTCTTCCCCTACATCGCCACCTCAATCCTTCAGTGCTATAAAACACCTGTCAAAACAAGAAACCCCAAAATATGCCATTATTCACTACACCAGAGACTCTGCACACGCAGTGACTGCATCTTCACAATCTACCTGGGACGAGACACACAATTCATATGAACCCCACCAACCAAAGCCAAAGCACACATCCCACAATAACATCAACACTACACAATAGAAAACCGAACGCTAAAACACACGTAACTCGGAATCCTAACATCTGCCGGTATTTCCAACGCGAGAGACTGTCTGCAGCGTGACTCTCTTCACTCATCTTCCAGGGACTCGATGCAGTAACAGAAATGGGACTCCAAACCAACACATAAACCACAGTAGAAACACCCCTTGCTTCATTAATACTGGTCCAGACTTTTCACGAAGGAACAAAATCCAAAATAACTGTAAACTACAACCCTATCCAACAGTGCAATCATTCCTCCAATCAAAGATTGCTCCCTAAACAAGAAAACTCTTTTTTAGCCATGATGAACCTAGCAAAAAACTTCTAGCTATCACACAACACCATCCTATGCTATTAGCCTAGTGCACCAACTCTCCCCATTGCTTTCATTAACCAGCAAACACAAAGCAAACCCCCTGAAACAGTCAAAACCAGCCACTGGCCTTCCCACCTCACCCATCCTGATTCAATCGTTTTTTTTTTGTTTTTTTTTTCTCCCCAATTTTTTTTTTGTCCAACTTCCCTGCTCTCTCTCTGAACATTCTTCTTTCCTGGCAAGGGGCTAACGTTCAATACAGTGAAACATTCATTTCTTTTTTTTTTTTTCGACAAGCGTGAAACTACTAAAATTTGGTTATTGTATCTCTGACTTCGGCTTGTTTATCATGATTATATATATATATATACAAGGGCGGTGCCCCAGCATGGCCTCAGCCGGATGGCTGAAACAGGTAAAAGAGTAATATATATATATATATATATATATATATATGATAAAGAACACAATCATATATACGGCTCTGCTCCAAAGCATAGAGCTAATTATTATGCGGCCAATACCTTAATGGGACACGGGTATACAATACCTAACTCCTATTAACCTAAGTATATATCATCATCATCATCACCGTTTTACGTCCGTTCTTCCACGCTAGCATGGGTTAGACGGGTTGTCCTGTTGTGTGCAGTGTCTGGTCGGCTGACCGTGCCTTGCTCATACAGGAACTGATCTGGCTTGATTTCTACAGCTGGATGCCCTTCCTAACACCAACCTCATTTACAGTGAGTGCTGGGTGTTTTTTCGTGGCGCCTACACGTCCACTTTACAGTGTGGGCTGGGTGCTTTTTTGCCGTGGCACCTCCACGACCACCTTGCGGTGGGGGGTGTGGCGGCATATTGTTTATATGCTTCAGCATGTACCCATGGGAGGTCGGGTACTCTGTATTACTGCGTGACGCCAGAAGTCACGGTCGTGTGTCATTGTCTTTGAGAGGTGTAATTGGGTAAGGTTGGCTTTTATCACCTCATCCCAATTATTACTATATATATATATATATATATATATATATATATATAGTAATAATTGTTTCTACTTTAGGCACAAGGCCAGCAATTACCCAGTGCATTACTGGTACTTTATTTCATCGACCCCGTAAGGATGAAAGGCAAAGTCAACCTCGGCAGGATTTGAACTCAGATCGTAAAGGGACGTAACTATGCTGGAAAGCATGGTGTCTGACCCTCTACCGATACTGCCATAGTAATAATAATACTACATGCGAACAAATATCGTCCGCACCCTGTATATATATATATATATATATATATATATATATATATATATATATATATATTTCCATCCTTGGAACTTAACTTAACAACCGGCTCAACCCCGATCTAATCCGCCGTGACCTTTCTCCGAACTTTACACACCTTCCCACACTTTGTCTTTCCTTCCACGCATTACCTCTGTTTGATTTTGTTACCGTACCCCTTTTTTTTTCCGTATATGATTCTTTGCCTGTGTTCCTACAATTGTATTCCATGATTTTTTGTTCACGATCGCCTGTGTCATTACCTTTATGATATTTTGTCTTTAATTTTCCGGTGTTTACTCCCCCCCCCTCCCTACGTTTTTCTGGTTCTTTTTCCCTTCCCCGTCTCTGCCTATCCTTCGCACTCACCCCTTCGTTCACTCCATCCCGCTTCACACCCCCGCCCTCTCATCCCTCCCCCTGCTTTCACCCAACGCCCATCATGGCCAACCTGAGATCCTTTCTCCACCAACTCCATAATCGCCTCAAACTTTTCCTCACCCGCCTCCTTCCACCCTGCTATCTCCCCTCCGCCCTTCAACTCTCCTACCTTCTCTTCGCCAAAACCCGGCACTCCAGCCACATCCATTTCCTCAGCCACTGCCTCCGCCTCCACCTTATCCCCCTTCGCTTCCGTCTACACTTCCACCCCTCCTCCGCTGCCTCCCCATACGCGCAACGTATCCTCACCCGATCCTCACGCCTTCTGATGCGCAACTCCATCCGCGCCTCCCGTTCCACCCTCCGCCTACTTGACCACCAACTGACCCCCACCCTCCTCCGCCTTTACTCCACCTGCCACCCCTTCCTCGCCCAAGCCATCCTCTCCTTCATCCACAACCTCAACCACAACCTCTTCTCGTTCCTCAGCTCCACCAAAGCTCGCAAGCTACACCCCCCCCCCCCCCCATCCACCACCACCCTCCCTTCCCCATACGCCCACCTCTCCCCCCCACCCCCACCCAATCTCCACCCCTCACCACACCCTCCCTTCCCTCCCCTAACACCCAAACCCCACCCCTTGTTGTCACCATACCCCCTGACCTCCCCCTCTCCGCACCTGAGCGCTCACTCCTTAGTAGAGGCCTTCGCTTCATACCCCACACTCCGCTCAGCGACGAGTTCCGCACCCGAACGGAAGTCGAGCGATTCGTGCGACGCACTAAGCTACAGGCACATTTCAGCCGAACGCCACCGGCTCCGGACGCCCCAGACCCGTTTCTCGCCCTGGGCCGACGACCATCTTCTTGGACGCCGGCCCCAGGGCAATTTAGCACCCTGGACGCCTTCGTCGATGCCAGCCGTAGCGCAGTAAATCGTTTCGACTTCCGCCACCGTTCCAAACGGCACAACATCTCACGGGGCGAACTCCTCGCTCTCCGCTCCCTCCGTAGCCGAGATGACATCGTCATCAAACCGGCGGACAAGGGAGGCGCCGTGGTGGTATGGCGCGCGGACCTCTACACGGCCGAAGCCCTCAGGCAGCTCTGTAACCCCCTCTTTTACCGCCCTCTACCCTCCGATCCCACCCCCCTCTACCAACAACAAGTCTCCTCCACCATCAAAGACCTTATCGCCCCCCCCCCCCACGGCTTCCCACCTCATCGTCCGCACACCCCGCACCCCCACCATCTACTTCCTCCCCAAACTCGACAACCCCGGCCGCCCCATCGTCTCCGCTTGCAACTGCCCCACCGAACTCATCTCCGCCTTTCTCGACTCCCTCCTCGCCCCCCTTGTCACCACCCTCCCCTCCCACATCTCTGACACCAACCACGCCCTGCGCCTTTTCGACTCCTTCACCTACCTACCCGGCCCTCAGCCATTCCTCTTCACCCTAGACATCAAGTCCCTCTATACCGTCATCCCCCACGCCGACGGTCTTCGCGCCCTCAAACACTACCTCGACCTTCACCCCTCCCCCATTCCCTCCACTCCCACCCTCCTTCGCCTCGCCGAGCTGGTCCTCACCCTAAATTGTTTCTCCTTCTCGGGTGAGTTTTACCAACAGGTCACGGGGGTAGCCATGGGCACAAGAATGGGCCCGAACTATGCCAACCTTTTTGTTGGCCATGTTGAGGCCCAAATCTTTGCCCAGTACACCGGCCCCACGCCCGAACTGTACGGTCGTTACATTGACGACTGTATCGGAGCCACGACCCTCACCCGAGTACAGCTCGACTCCTTTCTCTCCTTCTTCTGCTCCTTCCACCCCTCCCTCCACTTCACCACCTCTATCTCCACCACCCACGTCCACTTCTTGGACATCTCCGTCGCCTTCGACCCCTCCCACCACTCCCTCGTCACCTCCACCTTCTTCAAACCCACCGACTCCCACTCTTACCTCGACTTCACCTCTTCCCACCTCACCCACACTAAACTCTCCATTCCCTACTCCCAACTTCTCAGGATCCGCCGCCTCTGTAGCCGAGATGCTGACTTCGAGTCCCAGGCCCTTTCCCTAGTCAGCCATTTCATCCGCAGAGGTTAACCCCCCCCCCCCCCCCCTCTCGTCCACACCGCTCTCACCCGCGCCCGTGCTATCTCCCGCTCCACCACCCTCACCCCACGCCACCGCACACACACCCACCGTCTCCCCTTCCCCATCACCTACCACCCATCCACCTTACCCCTCCACCGCACCATCCGCCGCCTCTTCCGACACCTCCAGTCCGACCCCTCCACCTCCCACATCTTCCCAACCCCACCACTCCCCTCCTTCAAACGCGCACGCAATCTCCGCACCATCCTCGTCCACAGCTCCCTACCCCCCAACCCACGCTCCGTTTCTCCCCCCGGTTCCTTCCCCTGTTCTAGGCCCCGCTGCAACACCTGTCCCCACATCACCAACACCACCACCTTCCAGGGTCCCAACGGCCACCCTCTCTCGGTCCGGCATGCCTTCCGCTGCACCTCCTCCAACCTAGTCTACGGACTTCGTTGCACGAGGTGCAGCGCGACTTATGTCGGACAGACGACGCCGCCTGGCGGACCGAGTCACGGAGCA
>OZ024743.1:125340111-125515111 GCA_964016885.1 Eledone cirrhosa
CTCTAACGGTGCCAATCCACTACCCTTTCAATAACTCATTATTTACTAGTTGACGTACCCGGGTAAATAGATAAGAGAAAATTACTGTATTGGATGTTAGTCTGGTTTACAGTATAAGGTGAGTCTGGTGTGTGTATTACAAAAAAAAATAAACAATAAAAAAAATCTTCCAGTTACACAATTCTTCGTTTTACCGTTCATGCATAGTATATGAAGATTTCTAGGTGTTGCCAACCATGAACAACCTACATGGGTAAAAAGCAATTCTCTTGTATTCAATTCTACAACTCTGAGCCTGAACTTTATTTACGGTCATAGCAAAACTGCCTCTAACGGGGAACTGAAGTCTTGAGAATTTGAATGGCAGCTCGGAAGGGGTAAGAGGAATCTTAGGAATAAATGCATTTTCTCGTTGATGGTTGCCTCCAAGAATATTGACCTCTAGATGATGGTTCATCATCCTCCTGGCTTTAAAGTGAGTCATTGCATAGAAGTAGAGGGTCCACGTTTCTCAAAAGTATGATGGAAGTCCATATCTTTTATATTATATATAGATAATTGTATATAAAGTGTGTGTGTGTGTGTGTGTGTGTGTGTGTGTGTGTGTGTGTGTGTGTGTAAACCACCGTCCGAATCGTGTTTAAATCTCTGTATCTGATTAAGTAATTACATGAAGATGTGTGTGTATGACACTAAGGCGTAACGTGCGTAACAAACACGCAAACACACACTCGTATACAAAATGTGACGTCGTCGTGTTATAAAATATCCGTTTACTTATAGTTGTCTATAGTAGATTACTTTAGATAAAGTGTTATATTGTTTTAATCCAGATGGAAATAAGAATATGTTGTCACTCCCAGGGTTTAGTACTATTAATTTGTAAAATTTGATTTGTTCGAGCTGTTTGGGAATGCATAAGGAAGGGACAGACAGAGAGACAAAGAATTTTATATAGAGAGATTCAGACAAGTTTGCGAGATGACTCGGAGACAGTAACGACGCCCAAAGATAAGACATGGAAGGACTTTGGGCTTAAGCTGGAATCCGACTTTAGATCAGCAAATATTGTTTTGACAAACCATCCGCCGACTTCGTAATAAGAAGCCTTCCTCCACACCTGCTACCAAGAACGCATCTGGGGTTCTCTCTTCGGTGAGGGGGAGAGAATACTTTGCTGATCTCCTAAACCTGATCGCAACAGCATCTGATATACACGAGATGCATCTGGGAGTGATGACTAATCTCTTGGAGGCTGAGGTCACAAGAGCAATTAATGAGCTCAAATGTGGCAAGGCTGCTGGGGAGGGGGGGGGATATGAAATCCGACTCGAGATGTTAAAAGCCTTAAATAGAGTAGGTATTCTCTGGTTGACTCATGTGTGTCAGGTAGTCTAGATCTCTGGAAAGGCACGTAAACAATGGTAATTGCAAATGATAATACCAATTTTTCAAAAAGGGAGATAAGAGAGATTGTTCCAATTACATAGGGATCTCCTTGTTAAGCCTCTCCAGTAAAGTCTAAGCAAATTGGAGATGCTGATAGTTAATTCAATTAGATAGTAAATTATGTAAAAAGCAGATGAAATATAGAATAAATATATATGAAGGCACATGGCTTAGTGGTTAGAGCATTGGCCTTGCAATCGAAAGGTTGTGAGTTCAATTCTCAGACCGGGTGATGTGTTGTTTCCTTGTGCAAGACACTTTATTTCACATTGCTCCAGTTTACTCAGCTGTAGAAATGAGATGATAGGGACTGGGGTCCATATCATTCCACTGCAAAGTAGTCATAGAGGTGCCACGGCAAAAAAGCACCCAGCACTCACTGTAAATGAGATTGGTGTTAGCAAGGGCATCCAGCTGTAGAAATCAAGCCAGAATCAGTTCCCGTCCCACCCTTGCAAGCAGGGAAAAAGCGGACGTAAAATGAAATGATGATGATGATATTTTCATGGTAAATGCTTTATCCCACATAATTATTTCACATAATATCGAATCTATGAGATTTTGAAAGTATTTATTTTGAGAACAATACCTTAACATCAGTTTGAATGACCAGTTACAGCCAGTTTCAACAGAAAGAGGTAGAGAATTCTGGCCGGTTTGGGCCAGTTTAAACATTAAAGGGTTAAACCATAGTGTACAAGAAATCAAATGAAATAGAGGTGCAGAGACACTTGTGTCCCCCCCTAGCTGATACATTCACTAGTATTTATGGTTTTCACAAAGATGTTCATTCAAACTGGTGAAATTTCATGTGGTAAGAATACAATCAACATCTGTTGTGCAGTAAAATTATACTATCACCTAGTCAAGTTTAATATCCAAGCAGCAGCCAATGGTTACCTGGTATTGCAACAAACAAAATAGTCAAGTCTCAATTCCAAGCAACAATCAAAGTGTGTTTATTACCTAGTATGTTGACAAACCACATAGATATATCTCATTTCCAACCAACAAAGGATTTTTATCATATAGTATGGCAAAAAAAAACACATAATCACGCCTCATTTCCAACCAACAAAGGCTATTTATGATCTAGTATGGTTACAAACCACATAGTCAAGTTTCATTTCCAACCAAACATTTAGGAGGCATGTTAGGTGTAACAAATACAAATAAACAATCCCACTAGTTTTGAAAGATTTATCAACTTAATATCTCTTAATTGTATAGCCAGCCTGAAGGTTACCATGAAAACATTTATCATAGAAGATAAAATTCTATGAATTACTAGAGCCAAGTTTAACATGATGACAAAATATAGTTCTGGGTTTCATCCTACTATGCAGCACACTAGACAAATGTCTTCTACTTTAAATTTGGGTTGGCCAAAGCTTTACAAGTGAATTTCGATAGATAGAAACTGTCTGGCAGCCATCAGAGAAAACATTCCGGTTTTAGGATGATAGACTAAATATGTTGCCCCAGTTAACATCATTATCTGGCCCTTAGGTACATTTAGCAGCACACACTGTTGTAAATATTCAGGCTAGGTCTCCAATATGATTCTTCTCTTCCTCTTACCAGTCTCGGAAGAACCTGCAAAGAAATAATAAGCATTCCCTTTTTTTCCTCAGACAAAACATAAATAAATAAAAAGGAAATTTGTTATAAAATTGTTTTTATTGTATAATTTAAAATATATTTATACATATATATATTGGTATTTGTTGTTGTTGTTGGTGACATACACGCAGTCTAAATATTTATTCATGGTGTTTCCTCTAATATTGTAAAGAGTCCACTCTGATACAAAGAATTCATTTCTCACATCACCATGTGTATAGAGACTACCACAAATAAATCAAGAATTGCCACACTGCAATTACAACTTTGATGAATTGCATAAAAAAAAAATATATATATATATATATATATATATATTGTTATACTTTGGGAAGGTCATGCTGACAATAAAAACACACACACCTGTTGGTTTTCACTTCAATTTATTATAAATTTCCAGTTGGTTGGTTGCTTGATTCAATAACCAGATGGTTGTTTATATATTGTCAAAGCTCTTTCGTCACACATACTGTGACTGGGTTTTTATTTTGTGTCTCTCCTTTGTTCTGTCCTACACCATCTTGTTTTTGTGTGTTGACAACACACAAACCAACCAACTAGCTGGAAATTTATAAATTCAAGTGAAAACCAACAGGTGCATGTACTGTTATTTGCAGCAAGACACTCCCAAACTATAACAATATCTGTTTCAACACATGCTTTCAGATAAGAAATCTTGCAAAACGAATTCAAAAACGAAGTATATATATGTGTGTGTGTGTGATGCCCCAGCATGGACTCAGCCTGTCAGCTGGAATATGTAACAGAATAATATATACATATATATATACTTCTTGTTGAAATATTGTTCACGTTCTTGGGGAATCTTTTGAGTCTTGATTAGAAGTAAAGTCATAAGGCTTCCACCAGTTTGAAAACTGTAAGACTTTCTGTCGTTGAACTTCAAACTTCTCATTACGGCTTTTACGGAAAAGATACGTATCAGCATCAATCATACCTCCAATAATTTCCTGTGTTCCAAGAAGTAGAGGGTAAAAATATATCAGAAACTATCATTATCAAAGTACTTGGAAGTAAACAAATTTGTCAATATATACATATTTTTTAAATGGTAAATACATATTTGTACAAAAACTGTACAAGATTCAGTGGAAAGTGTGTAAATAAATAAACATACTGACAAATGTAAAAATATCTTTTTTTTTACAGACTAAAATAGAGTGTATATGCTGGCTCAAGTTTCCATTCTAGTTGGAGTCACCCTCAGAAACTGTGTACAACTCTATCATTCCACAGAGAAATACTCAATTAATGACTTTATAAGCAAACCAAATAAGGCAGATAAGCAAATTGGAGATGCTGATAGTTAATTCAATTAGATAGTAAATTATGTAAAAAGCAGATGAAATATAGAATAAATATATATATGAAGGCACATGGCTTAGTGGTTAGAGCATTGGCCTTGCAATCGAAAGGTTGTGAGTTCAATTCTCAGACCGGGTGATGTGTTGTTTCCTTGTGCAAGACACTTTATTTCACATTGCTCCAGTTTACTCAGCTGTAGAAATGAGATGATAGGGACTGGGGTCCATATCATTCCACTGCAAATTAGTCATAGAGGTGCCACGGCAAAAAAGCACCCAGCACTCACTGTAAATGAGATTGGTGTTAGCAAGGGCATCCAGCTGTAGAAATCAAGCCAGAATCAGTTCCCGTCCCACCCTTGCAAGCAGGGAAAAAGCGGACGTAAAATGAAATGATGATGATGATATTTTCATGGTAAATGCTTTATCCCACATAATTATTTCACATAATATCGAATCTATGAGATTTTGAAAGTATTTATTTTGAGAACAATACCTTAACATCAGTTTGAATGACCAGTTACAGCCAGTTTCAACAGAAAGAGGTAGAGAATTCTGGCCGGTTTGGGCCAGTTTAAACATTAAAGGGTTAAACCATAGTGTACAAGAAATCAAATGAAATAGAGGTGCAGAGACACTTGTGTCCCCCCCTAGCTGATACATTCACTAGTATTTATGGTTTTCACAAAGATGTTCATTCAAACTGGTGAAATTTCATGTGGTAAGAATACAATCAACATCTGTTGTGCAGTAAAATTATACTATCACCTAGTCAAGTTTAATATCCAAGCAGCAGCCAATGGTTACCTGGTATTGCAACAAACAAAATAGTCAAGTCTCAATTCCAAGCAACAATCAAAGTGTGTTTATTACCTAGTATGTTGACAAACCACATAGATATATCTCATTTCCAACCAACAAAGGATTTTTATCATATAGTATGGCAAAAAAAAACACATAATCACGCCTCATTTCCAACCAACAAAGGCTATTTATGATCTAGTATGGTTACAAACCACATAGTCAAGTTTCATTTCCAACCAAACATTTAGGAGGCATGTTAGGTGTAACAAATACAAATAAACAATCCCACTAGTTTTGAAAGATTTATCAACTTAATATCTCTTAATTGTATAGCCAGCCTGAAGGTTACCATGAAAACATTTATCATAGAAGATAAAATTCTATGAATTACTAGAGCCAAGTTTAACATGATGACAAAATATAGTTCTGGGTTTCATCCTACTATGCAGCACACTAGACAAATGTCTTCTACTTTAAATTTGGGTTGGCCAAAGCTTTACAAGTGAATTTCGATAGATAGAAACTGTCTGGCAGCCATCAGAGAAAACATTCCGGTTTTAGGATGATAGACTAAATATGTTGCCCCAGTTAACATCATTATCTGGCCCTTAGGTACATTTAGCAGCACACACTGTTGTAAATATTCAGGCTAGGTCTCCAATATGATTCTTCTCTTCCTCTTACCAGTCTCGGAAGAACCTGCAAAGAAATAATAAGCATTCCCTTTTTTTCCTCAGACAAAACATAAATAAATAAAAAGGAAATTTGTTATAAAATTGTTTTTATTGTATAATTTAAAATATATTTATACATATATATATTGGTATTTGTTGTTGTTGTTGGTGACATACACGCAGTCTAAATATTTATTCATGGTGTTTCCTCTAATATTGTAAAGAGTCCACTCTGATACAAAGAATTCATTTCTCACATCACCATGTGTATAGAGACTACCACAAATAAATCAAGAATTGCCACACTGCAATTACAACTTTGATGAATTGCATAAAAAAAAAATATATATATATATATATATATATATATTGTTATACTTTGGGAAGGTCATGCTGACAATAAAAACACACACACCTGTTGGTTTTCACTTCAATTTATTATAAATTTCCAGTTGGTTGGTTGCTTGATTCAATAACCAGATGGTTGTTTATATATTGTCAAAGCTCTTTCGTCACACATACTGTGACTGGGTTTTTATTTTGTGTCTCTCCTTTGTTCTGTCCTACACCATCTTGTTTTTGTGTGTTGACAACACACAAACCAACCAACTAGCTGGAAATTTATAAATTCAAGTGAAAACCAACAGGTGCATGTACTGTTATTTGCAGCAAGACACTCCCAAACTATAACAATATCTGTTTCAACACATGCTTTCAGATAAGAAATCTTGCAAAACGAATTCAAAAACGAAGTATATATATGTGTGTGTGTGTGATGCCCCAGCATGGACTCAGCCTGTCAGCTGGAATATGTAACAGAATAATATATACATATATATATACTTCTTGTTGAAATATTGTTCACGTTCTTGGGGAATCTTTTGAGTCTTGATTAGAAGTAAAGTCATAAGGCTTCCACCAGTTTGAAAACTGTAAGACTTTCTGTCGTTGAACTTCAAACTTCTCATTACGGCTTTTACGGAAAAGATACGTATCAGCATCAATCATACCTCCAATAATTTCCTGTGTTCCAAGAAGTAGAGGGTAAAAATATATCAGAAACTATCATTATCAAAGTACTTGGAAGTAAACAAATTTGTCAATATATACATATTTTTTAAATGGTAAATACATATTTGTACAAAAACTGTACAAGATTCAGTGGAAAGTGTGTAAATAAATAAACATACTGACAAATGTAAAAATATCTTTTTTTTTACAGACTAAAATAGAGTGTATATGCTGGCTCAAGTTTCCATTCTAGTTGGAGTCACCCTCAGAAACTGTGTACAACTCTATCATTCCACAGAGAAATACTCAATTAATGACTTTATAAGCAAACCAAATAAGGCAGATAAGCAAATTGGAGATGCTGATAGTTAATTCAATTAGATAGTAAATTATGTAAAAAGCAGATGAAATATAGAATAAATATATATATGAAGGCACATGGCTTAGTGGTTAGAGCATTGGCCTTGCAATCGAAAGGTTGTGAGTTCAATTCTCAGACCGGGTGATGTGTTGTTTCCTTGTGCAAGACACTTTATTTCACATTGCTCCAGTTTACTCAGCTGTAGAAATGAGATGATAGGGACTGGGGTCCATATCATTCCACTGCAAATTAGTCATAGAGGTGCCACGGCAAAAAAGCACCCAGCACTCACTGTAAATGAGATTGGTGTTAGCAAGGGCATCCAGCTGTAGAAATCAAGCCAGAATCAGTTCCCGTCCCACCCTTGCAAGCAGGGAAAAAGCGGACGTAAAATGAAATGATGATGATGATATTTTCATGGTAAATGCTTTATCCCACATAATTATTTCACATAATATCGAATCTATGAGATTTTGAAAGTATTTATTTTGAGAACAATACCTTAACATCAGTTTGAATGACCAGTTACAGCCAGTTTCAACAGAAAGAGGTAGAGAATTCTGGCCGGTTTGGGCCAGTTTAAACATTAAAGGGTTAAACCATAGTGTACAAGAAATCAAATGAAATAGAGGTGCAGAGACACTTGTGTCCCCCCCCCCCCCCTAGCTGATACATTCACTAGTATTTATGGTTTTCACAAAGATGTTCATTCAAACTGGTGAAATTTCATGTGGTAAGAATACAATCAACATCTGTTGTGCAGTAAAATTATACTATCACCTAGTCAAGTTTAATATCCAAGCAGCAGCCAATGGTTACCTGGTATTGCAACAAACAAAATAGTCAAGTCTCAATTCCAAGCAACAATCAAAGTTTGTTTATTACCTAGTATGTTGACAAACCACATAGATATATCTCATTTCCAACCAATAAAGGATTTTTATCATATAGTTTGGCAAAAAAAACACATAATCAAGCCTCATTTCCAACCAACAAAGGCTATTTATGATCTAGTATGGTTACAAACCACATAGTCAAGTCTCATTTCCAACCAAACATTTAGGAGGCATGTTAGGTGTAACAAATACAAATAAACAATCCCACTAGTTTTGAAAGATTTATCAACTTAATATCTCTTAATTGTATAGCCAGCCTGAAGGTTACCATGAAAACATTTATCATAGAAGATAAAATTCTATGAATTACTAGAGCCAAGTTTAACATGATGACAAAATATAGTTCTGGGTTTCATCCTACTATGCAGCACACTAGACAAATGTCTTCTACTTTAAATTTGGGTTGGCCAAAGCTTTACAAGTGAATTTCGATAGATAGAAACTGTCTGGCAGCCATCAGAGAAAACATTCCGGTTTTAGGATGATAGACTAAATATGTTGCCCCAGTTAACATCATTATCTGGCCCTTAGGTACATTTAGCAGCACACACTGTTGTAAATATTCAGGCTAGGTCTCCAATATGATTCTTCTCTTCCTCTTACCAGTCTCGGAAGAACCTGCAAAGAAATAATAAGCATTCCCTTTTTTTCCTCAGACAAAACATAAATAAATAAAGAGGAAATTTGTTATAAAATTGTTTTTATTGTATAATTTAAAATAAATTTATACATATATATATTGGTATTTGTTGTTGTTGTTGGTGACATACACGCAGTCTAAATATTTATTCATGGTGTTTCCTCTAATATTGTAAAGAGTCCACTCTGATACAAAGAATTCATTTCTCACATCACCATGTGTATAGAGACTACCACAAATAAATCAAGAATTGCCACACTGCAATTACAACTTTGATGAATTGCATAAAAAAAAAATATATATATATATATATATATATATATTGTTATACTTTGGGAAGGTCATGCTGACAATAAAAACACACACACCTGTTGGTTTTCACTTCAATTTATTATAAATTTCCAGTTGGTTGGTTGCTTGATTCAATAACCAGATGGTTGTTTATATATTGTCAAAGCTCTTTCGTCACACATACTGTGACTGGGTTTTTATTTTGTGTCTCTCCTTTGTTCTGTCCTACACCATCTTGTTTTTGTGTGTTGACAACACACAAACCAACCAACTAGCTGGAAATTTATAAATTCAAGTGAAAACCAACAGGTGCATGTACTGTTATTTGCAGCAAGACACTCCCAAACTATAACAATATCTGTTTCAACACATGCTTTCAGATAAGAAATCTTGCAAAACGAATTCAAAAACGAAGTATATATATGTGTGTGTGTGTGATGCCCCAGCATGGACTCAGCCTGTCAGCTGGAATATGTAATAGAATAATATATACATATATATATACTTCTTGTTGAAATATTGTTCACGTTCTTGGGGAATCTTTTGAGTCTTGATTAGAAGTAAAGTCATAAGGCTTCCACCAGTTTGAAAACTGTAAGACTTTCTGTCGTTGAACTTCAAACTTCTCATTTCGGCTTTTACGGAAAAGATACGGATCAGCATCAATCATACCTCCAATGATTTCCTGTGTTCCAAGAAGTAGACGGTAAAAATATATCAGAAACTATCATTATCAAAGTACTTGGAAGTAAACAAATTTGTCAATATATACATATTTTTTAAATGGTAAATACATATTTGTACAAAAACTGTACAAGATTCAGTGGAAAGTGTGTAAATAAATAAACATACTGACAAATGTAAAAATATCTTTTTTTTTACAGACTAAAATAGAGTGAATATGCTGGCTCAAGTTTCCATTCTAGTTGGAGTCACCCTCAGAAACTGTGTACAACTCTATCATTCCACAGAGAAATACTCAATTAATGACTTTATAAGCAAACCAAATAAGGCAGATAAGCAAATTGGAGATGCTGATAGTTAATTCAATTAGATAGTAAATTATGTAAAAAGCAGATGAAATATAGAATAAATATATATATGAAGGCACATGGCTTAGTGGTTAGAGCATTGGCCTTGCAATCGAAAGGTTGTGAGTTCAATTCTCAGACCGGGTGATGTGTTGTTTCCTTGTGCAAGACACTTTATTTCACATTGCTCCAGTTTACTCAGCTGTAGAAATGAGATGATAGGGACTGGGGTCCATATCATTCCACTGCAAAGTAGTCATAGAGGTGCCACGGCAAAAAAGCACCCAGCACTCACTGTAAATGAGATTGGTGTTAGCAAGGGCATCCAGCTGTAGAAATCAAGCCAGAATCAGTTCCCGTCCCACCCTTGCAAGCAGGGAAAAAGCGGACGTAAAATGAAATGATGATGATGATATTTTCATGGTAAATGCTTTATCCCACATAATTATTTCACATAATATCGAATCTATGAGATTTTGAAAGTATTTATTTTGAGAACAATACCTTAACATCAGTTTGAATGACCAGTTACAGCCAGTTTCAACAGAAAGAGGTAGAGAATTCTGGCCGGTTTGGGCCAGTTTAAACATTAAAGGGTTAAACCATAGTGTACAAGAAATCAAATGAAATAGAGGTGCAGAGACACTTGTGTCCCCCCCCCCCCCCCCCCTAGCTGATACATTCACTAGTATTTATGGTTTTCACAAAGATGTTCATTCAAACTGGTGAAATTTCATGTGGTAAGAATACAATCAACATCTGTTGTGCAGTAAAATTATACTATCACCTAGTCAAGTTTAATATCCAAGCAGCAGCCAATGGTTACCTGGTATTGCAACAAACAAAATAGTCAAGTCTCAATTCCAAGCAACAATCAAAGTGTGTTTATTACCTAGTATGTTGACAAACCACATAGATATATCTCATTTCCAACCAATAAAGGATTTTTATCATATAGTTTGGCAAAAAAAACACATAATCAAGCCTCATTTCCAACCAACAAAGGCTATTTATGATCTAGTATGGTTACAAACCACATAGTCAAGTCTCATTTCCAACCAAACATTTAGGAGGCATGTTAGGTGTAACAAATACAAATAAACAATCCCACTAGTTTTGAAAGATTTATCAACTTAATATCTCTTAATTGTATAGCCAGCCTGAAGGTTACCATGAAAACATTTATCATAGAAGATAAAATTCTATGAATTACTAGAGCCAAGTTTAACATGATGACAAAATATAGTTCTGGGTTTCATCCTACTATGCAGCACACTAGACAAATGTCTTCTACTTTAAATTTGGGTTGGCCAAAGCTTTACAAGTGAATTTCGATAGATAGAAACTGTCTGGCAGCCATCAGAGAAAACATTCCGGTTTTAGGATGATAGACTAAATATGTTGCCCCAGTTAACATCATTATCTGGCCCTTAGGTACATTTAGCAGCACACACTGTTGTAAATATTCAGGCTAGGTCTCCAATATGATTCTTCTCTTCCTCTTACCAGTCTCGGAAGAACCTGCAAAGAAATAATAAGCATTCCCTTTTTTTCCTCAGACAAAACATAAATAAATAAAAAGGAAATTTGTTATAAAATTGTTTTTATTGTATAATTTAAAATAAATTTATACATATATATATTGGTATTTGTTGTTGTTGTTGGTGACATACACGCAGTCTAAATATTTATTCATGGTGTTTCCTCTAATATTGTAAAGAGTCCACTCTGATACAAAGAATTCATTTCTCACATCACCATGTGTATAGAGACTACCACAAATAAATCAAGAATTGCCACACTGCAATTACAACTTTGATGAATTGCATAAAAAAAATATATATATATATATATATATATATATATTGTTATACTTTGGGAAGGTCATGCTGACAATAAAAACACACACACCTGTTGGTTTTCACTTCAATTTATTATAAATTTCCAGTTGGTTGGTTGCTTGATTCAATAACCAGATGGTTGTTTATATATTGTCAAAGCTCTTTCGTCACACATACTGTGACTGGGTTTTTATTTTGTGTCTCTCCTTTGTTCTGTCCTACACCATCTTGTTTTTGTGTGTTGACAACACACAAACCAACCAACTAGCTGGAAATTTATAAATTCAAGTGAAAACCAACAGGTGCATGTACTGTTATTTGCAGCAAGACACTCCCAAACTATAACAATATCTGTTTCAACACATGCTTTCAGATAAGAAATCTTGCAAAACGAATTCAAAAACGAAGTATATATATGTGTGTGTGTGTGATGCCCCAGCATGGACTCAGCCTGTCAGCTGGAATATGTAATAGAATAATATATACATATATATATACTTCTTGTTGAAATATTGTTCACGTTCTTGGGGAATCTTTTGAGTCTTGATTAGAAGTAAAGTCATAAGGCTTCCACCAGTTTGAAAACTGTAAGACTTTCTGTCGTTGAACTTCAAACTTCTCATTTCGGCTTTTACGGAAAAGATACGGATCAGCATCAATCATACCTCCAATGATTTCCTGTGTTCCAAGAAGTAGACGGTAAAAATATATCAGAAACTATCATTATCAAAGTACTTGGAAGTAAACAAATTTGTCAATATATACATATTTTTTAAATGGTAAATACATATTTGTACAAAAACTGTACAAGATTCAGTGGAAAGTGTGTAAATAAATAAACATACTGACAAATGTAAAAATATCTTTTTTTTTACAGACTAAAATAGAGTGAATATGCTGGCTCAAGTTTCCATTCTAGTTGGAGTCACCCTCAGAAACTGTGTACAACTCTATCATTCCACAGAGAAATACTCAATTAATGACTTTATAAGCAAACCAAATAAGGCAGATAAGCAAATTGGAGATGCTGATAGTTAATTCAATTAGATAGTAAATTATGTAAAAAGCAGATGAAATATAGAATAAATATATATATGAAGGCACATGGCTTAGTGGTTAGAGCATTGGCCTTGCAATCGAAAGGTTGTGAGTTCAATTCTCAGACCGGGTGATGTGTTGTTTCCTTGTGCAAGACACTTTATTTCACATTGCTCCAGTTTACTCAGCTGTAGAAATGAGATGATAGGGACTGGGGTCCATATCATTCCACTGCAAAGTAGTCATAGAGGTGCCACGGCAAAAAAGCACCCAGCACTCACTGTAAATGAGATTGGTGTTAGCAAGGGCATCCAGCTGTAGAAATCAAGCCAGAATCAGTTCCCGTCCCACCCTTGCAAGCAGGGAAAAAGCGGACGTAAAATGAAATGATGATGATGATATTTTCATGGTAAATGCTTTATCCCACATAATTATTTCACATAATATCGAATCTATGAGATTTTGAAAGTATTTATTTTGAGAACAATACCTTAACATCAGTTTGAATGACCAGTTACAGCCAGTTTCAACAGAAAGAGGTAGAGAATTCTGGCCGGTTTGGGCCAGTTTAAACATTAAAGGGTTAAACCATAGTGTACAAGAAATCAAATGAAATAGAGGTGCAGAGACACTTGTGTCCCCCCCCCCCCTAGCTGATACATTCACTAGTATTTATGGTTTTCACAAAGATGTTCATTCAAACTGGTGAAATTTCATGTGGTAAGAATACAATCAACATCTGTTGTGCAGTAAAATTATACTATCACCTAGTCAAGTTTAATATCCAAGCAGCAGCCAATGGTTACCTGGTATTGCAACTAACAAAATAGTCAAGTCTCAATTCCAAGCAACAATCAAAGTTTGTTTATTACCTAGTATGTTGACAAACCACATAGATATATCTCATTTCCAACCAACAAAGGATTTTTATCATATCGTATGGCAAAAAAAAACACATAATCACGCCTCATTTCCAACCAACAAAGGCTATTTATGATCTAGTATGGTTACAAACCACATAGTCAAGTTTCATTTCCAACCAAACATTTAGGAGGCATGTTAGGTGTAACAAATACAAATAAACAATCCCACTAGTTTTGAAAGATTTATCAACTTAATATCTCTTAATTGTATAGCCAGCCTGAAGGTTACCATGAAAACATTTATCATAGAAGATAAAATTCTATGAATTACTAGAGCCAAGTTTAACATGATGACAAAATATAGTTCTGGGTTTCATCCTACTATGCAGCACACTAGACAAATGTCTTCTACTTTAAATTTGGGTTGGCCAAAGCTTTACAAGTGAATTTCGATAGATAGAAACTGTCTGGCAGCCATCAGAGAAAACATTCCGGTTTTAGGATGATAGACTAAATATGTTGCCCCAGTTAACATCATTATCTGGCCCTTAGGTACATTTAGCAGCACACACTGTTGTAAATATTCAGGCTAGGTCTCCAATATGATTCTTCTCTTCCTCTTACCAGTCTCGGAAGAACCTGCAAAGAAATAATAAGCATTCCCTTTTTTTCCTCAGACAAAACATAAATAAATAAAAAGGAAATTTGTTATAAAATTGTTTTTATTGTATAATTTAAAATATATTTATACATATATATATTGGTATTTGTTGTTGTTGTTGGTGACATACACGCAGTCTAAATATTTATTCATGGTGTTTCCTCTAATATTGTAAAGAGTCCACTCTGATACAAAGAATTCATTTCTCACATCACCATGTGTATAGAGACTACCACAAATAAATCAAGAATTGCCACACTGCAATTACAACTTTGATGAATTGCATAAAAAAAAAAATATATATATATATATATATATATATATATATATATATATATATATATATATATATATTGTTATACTTTGGGAAGGTCATGCTGACAATAAAAACACACACACCTGTTGGTTTTCACTTCAATTTATTATAAATTTCCAGTTGGTTGGTTGCTTGATTCAATAACCAGATGGTTGTTTATATATTGTCAAAGCTCTTTCGTCACACATACTGTGACTGGGTTTTTATTTTGTGTCTCTCCTTTGTTCTGTCCTACACCATCTTGTTTTTGTGTGTTGACAACACACAAACCAACCAACTAGCTGGAAATTTATAAATTCAAGTGAAAACCAACAGGTGCATGTACTGTTATTTGCAGCAAGACACTCCCAAACTATAACAATATCTGTTTCAACACATGCTTTCAGATAAGAAATCTTGCAAAACGAATTCAAAAACGAAGTATATATATGTGTGTGTGTGTGATGCCCCAGCATGGACTCAGCCTGTCAGCTGGAATATGTAATAGAATAATATATACATATATATATACTTCTTGTTGAAATATTGTTCACGTTCTTGGGGAATCTTTTGAGTCTTGATTAGAAGTAAAGTCATAAGGCTTCCACCAGTTTGAAAACTGTAAGACTTTCTGTCGTTGAACTTCAAACTTCTCATTTCGGCTTTTACGGAAAAGATACGGATCAGCATCAATCATACCTCCAATGATTTCCTGTGTTCCAAGAAGTAGACGGTAAAAATATATCAGAAACTATCATTATCAAAGTACTTGGAAGTAAACAAATTTGTCAATATATACATATTTTTTAAATGGTAAATACATATTTGTACAAAAACTGTACAAGATTCAGTGGAAAGTGTGTAAATAAATAAACATACTGACAAATGTAAAAATATCTTTTTTTTTACAGACTAAAATAGAGTGAATATGCTGGCTCAAGTTTCCATTCTAGTTGGAGTCACCCTCAGAAACTGTGTACAACTCTATCATTCCACAGAGAAATACTCAATTAATGACTTTATAAGCAAACCAAATAAGGCAGATAAGCAAATTGGAGATGCTGATAGTTAATTCAATTAGATAGTAAATTATGTAAAAAGCAGATGAAATATAGAATAAATATATATGAAGGCACATGGCCTAGTGGTTAGAGCATTGGCCTTGCAATCGAAAGGTTGTGAGTTCAATTCTCAGACCGGGTGATGTGTTGTTTCCTTGTGCAAGACACTTTATTTCACATTGCTCCAGTTTACTCAGCTGTAGAAATGAGATGATAGGGACTGGGGTCCATATCATTCCACTGCAAAGTAGTCATAGAGGTCCCACGGCAAAAAAGCACCCAGCACTCACTGTAAATGAGATTGGTGTTAGCAAGGGCATCCAGCTGTAGAAATCAAGCCAGAATCAGTTCCCGTCCCACCCTTGCAAGCAGGGAAAAAGCGGACGTAAAATGAAATGATGATGATGATATTTTCATGGTAAATGCTTTATCCCACATAATTATTTCACATAATATCGAATCTATGAGATTTTGAAAGTATTTATTTTGAGAACAATACCTTAACATCAGTTTGAATGACCAGTTACAGCCAGTTTCAACAGAAAGAGGTAGAGAATTCTGGCCGGTTTGGGCCAGTTTAAACATTAAAGGGTTAAACCATAGTGTACAAGAAATCAAATGAAATAGAGGTGCAGAGACACTTGTCCCCCCCCCCCCCTAGCTGATACATTCACTAGTATTTATGGTTTTCACAAAGATGTTCATTCAAACTGGTGAAATTTCATGTGGTAAGAATACAATCAACATCTGTTGTGCAGTAAAATTATACTATCACCTAGTCAAGTTTAATATCCAAGCAGCAGCCAATGGTTACCTGGTATTGCAACAAACAAAATAGTCAAGTGTCAATTCCAAGCAACAATCAAAGTTTGTTTATTACCTAGTATGTTGACAAACCACATAGATATATCTCATTTCCAACCAATAAAGGATTTTTATCATATAGTTTGGCAAAAAAAACACATAATCAAGCCTCATTTCCAACCAACAAAGGCTATTTATGATCTAGTATGGTTACAAACCACATAGTCAAGTCTCATTTCCAACCAAACATTTAGGAGGCATGTTAGGTGTAACAAATACAAATAAACAATCCCACTAGTTTTGAAAGATTTATCAACTTAATATCTCTTAATTGTATAGCCAGCCTGAAGGTTACCATGAAAACATTTATCATAGAAGATAAAATTCTATGAATTACTAGAGCCAAGTTTAACATGATGACAAAATATAGTTCTGGGTTTCATCCTACTATGCAGCACACTAGACAAATGTCTTCTACTTTAAATTTGGGTTGGCCAAAGCTTTACAAGTGAATTTCGATAGATAGAAACTGTCTGGCAGCCATCAGAGAAAACATTCCGGTTTTAGGATGATAGACTAAATATGTTGCCCCAGTTAACATCATTATCTGGCCCTTAGGTACATTTAGCAGCACACACTGTTGTAAATATTCAGGCTAGGTCTCCAATATGATTCTTCTCTTCCTCTTACCAGTCTCGGAAGAACCTGCAAAGAAATAATAAGCATTCCCTTTTTTTCCTCAGACAAAACATAAATAAATAAAAAGGAAATTTGTTATAAAATTGTTTTTATTGTATAATTTAAAATATATTTATACATATATATATTGGTATTTGTTGTTGTTGTTGGTGACATACACGCAGTCTAAATATTTATTCATGGTGTTTCCTCTAATATTGTAAAGAGTCCACTCTGATACAAAGAATTCATTTCTCACATCACCATGTGTATAGAGACTACCACAAATAAATCAAGAATTGCCACACTGCAATTACAACTTTGATGAATTGCATAAAAAAAAAATATATATATATTGTTATACTTTGGGAAGGTCATGCTGACAATAAAAACACACACACCTGTTGGTTTTCACTTCAATTTATTATAAATTTCCAGTTGGTTGGTTGCTTGATTCAATAACCAGATGGTTGTTTATATATTGTCAAAGCTCTTTCGTCACACATACTGTGACTGGGTTTTTATTTTGTGTCTCTCCTTTGTTCTGTCCTACACCATCTTGTTTTTGTGTGTTGACAACACACAAACCAACCAACTAGCTGGAAATTTATAAATTCAAGTGAAAACCAACAGGTGCATGTACTGTTATTTGCAGCAAGACACTCCCAAACTATAACAATATCTGTTTCAACACATGCTTTCAGATAAGAAATCTTGCAAAACGAATTCAAAAACGAAGTATATATATGTGTGTGTGTGTGATGCCCCAGCATGGACTCAGCCTGTCAGCTGGAATATGTAATAGAATAATATATACATATATATATACTTCTTGTTGAAATATTGTTCACGTTCTTGGGGAATCTTTTGAGTCTTGATTAGAAGTAAAGTCATAAGGCTTCCACCAGTTTGAAAACTGTAAGACTTTCTGTCGTTGAACTTCAAACTTCTCATTTCGGCTTTTACGGAAAAGATACGGATCAGCATCAATCATACCTCCAATGATTTCCTGTGTTCCAAGAAGTAGACGGTAAAAATATATCAGAAACTATCATTATCAAAGTACTTGGAAGTAAACAAATTTGTCAATATATACATATTTTTTAAATGGTAAATACATATTTGTACAAAAACTGTACAAGATTCAGTGGAAAGTGTGTAAATAAATAAACATACTGACAAATGTAAAAATATCTTTTTTTTTACAGACTAAAATAGAGTGAATATGCTGGCTCAAGTTTCCATTCTAGTTGGAGTCACCCTCAGAAACTGTGTACAACTCTATCATTCCACAGAGAAATACTCAATTAATGACTTTATAAGCAAACCAAATAAGGCAGATAAGCAAATTGGAGATGCTGATAGTTAATTCAATTAGATAGTAAATTATGTAAAAAGCAGATGAAATATAGAATAAATATATATGAAGGCACATGGCCTAGTGGTTAGAGCATTGGCCTTGCAATCGAAAGGTTGTGAGTTCAATTCTCAGACCGGGTGATGTGTTGTTTCCTTGTGCAAGACACTTTATTTCACATTGCTCCAGTTTACTCAGCTGTAGAAATGAGATGATAGGGACTGGGGTCCATATCATTCCACTGCAAAGTAGTCATAGAGGTCCCACGGCAAAAAAGCACCCAGCACTCACTGTAAATGAGATTGGTGTTAGCAAGGGCATCCAGCTGTAGAAATCAAGCCAGAATCAGTTCCCGTCCCACCCTTGCAAGCAGGGAAAAAGCGGACGTAAAATGAAATGATGATGATGATATTTTCATGGTAAATGCTTTATCCCACATAATTATTTCACATAATATCGAATCTATGAGATTTTGAAAGTATTTATTTTGAGAACAATACCTTAACATCAGTTTGAATGACCAGTTACAGCCAGTTTCAACAGAAAGAGGTAGAGAATTCTGGCCGGTTTGGGCCAGTTTAAACATTAAAGGGTTAAACCATAGTGTACAAGAAATCAAATGAAATAGAGGTGCAGAGACACTTGTCCCCCCCCCCCCCCCTAGCTGATACATTCACTAGTATTTATGGTTTTCACAAAGATGTTCATTCAAACTGGTGAAATTTCATGTGGTAAGAATACAATCAACATCTGTTGTGCAGTAAAATTATACTATCACCTAGTCAAGTTTAATATCCAAGCAGCAGCCAATGGTTACCTGGTATTGCAACAAACAAAATAGTCAAGTGTCAATTCCAAGCAACAATCAAAGTTTGTTTATTACCTAGTATGTTGACAAACCACATAGATATATCTCATTTCCAACCAATAAAGGATTTTTATCATATAGTTTGGCAAAAAAAACACATAATCAAGCCTCATTTCCAACCAACAAAGGCTATTTATGATCTAGTATGGTTACAAACCACATAGTCAAGTCTCATTTCCAACCAAACATTTAGGAGGCATGTTAGGTGTAACAAATACAAATAAACAATCCCACTAGTTTTGAAAGATTTATCAACTTAATATCTCTTAATTGTATAGCCAGCCTGAAGGTTACCATGAAAACATTTATCATAGAAGATAAAATTCTATGAATTACTAGAGCCAAGTTTAACATGATGACAAAATATAGTTCTGGGTTTCATCCTACTATGCAGCACACTAGACAAATGTCTTCTACTTTAAATTTGGGTTGGCCAAAGCTTTACAAGTGAATTTCGATAGATAGAAACTGTCTGGCAGCCATCAGAGAAAACATTCCGGTTTTAGGATGATAGACTAAATATGTTGCCCCAGTTAACATCATTATCTGGCCCTTAGGTACATTTAGCAGCACACACTGTTGTAAATATTCAGGCTAGGTCTCCAATATGATTCTTCTCTTCCTCTTACCAGTCTCGGAAGAACCTGCAAAGAAATAATAAGCATTCCCTTTTTTTCCTCAGACAAAACATAAATAAATAAAAAGGAAATTTGTTATAAAATTGTTTTTATTGTATAATTTAAAATATATTTATACATATATATATTGGTATTTGTTGTTGTTGTTGGTGACATACACGCAGTCTAAATATTTATTCATGGTGTTTCCTCTAATATTGTAAAGAGTCCACTCTGATACAAAGAATTCATTTCTCACATCACCATGTGTATAGAGACTACCACAAATAAATCAAGAATTGCCACACTGCAATTACAACTTTGATGAATTGCATAAAAAAAAAATATATATATATTGTTATACTTTGGGAAGGTCATGCTGACAATAAAAACACACACACCTGTTGGTTTTCACTTCAATTTATTATAAATTTCCAGTTGGTTGGTTGCTTGATTCAATAACCAGATGGTTGTTTATATATTGTCAAAGCTCTTTCGTCACACATACTGTGACTGGGTTTTTATTTTGTGTCTCTCCTTTGTTCTGTCCTACACCATCTTGTTTTTGTGTGTTGACAACACACAAACCAACCAACTAGCTGGAAATTTATAAATTCAAGTGAAAACCAACAGGTGCATGTACTGTTATTTGCAGCAAGACACTCCCAAACTATAACAATATCTGTTTCAACACATGCTTTCAGATAAGAAATCTTGCAAAACGAATTCAAAAACGAAGTATATATATGTGTGTGTGTGTGATGCCCCAGCATGGACTCAGCCTGTCAGCTGGAATATGTAATAGAATAATATATACATATATATATACTTCTTGTTGAAATATTGTTCACGTTCTTGGGGAATCTTTTGAGTCTTGATTAGAAGTAAAGTCATAAGGCTTCCACCAGTTTGAAAACTGTAAGACTTTCTGTCGTTGAACTTCAAACTTCTCATTTCGGCTTTTACGGAAAAGATACGGATCAGCATCAATCATACCTCCAATGATTTCCTGTGTTCCAAGAAGTAGACGGTAAAAATATATCAGAAACTATCATTATCAAAGTACTTGGAAGTAAACAAATTTGTCAATATATACATATTTTTTAAATGGTAAATACATATTTGTACAAAAACTGTACAAGATTCAGTGGAAAGTGTGTAAATAAATAAACATACTGACAAATGTAAAAATATCTTTTTTTTTACAGACTAAAATAGAGTGAATATGCTGGCTCAAGTTTCCATTCTAGTTGGAGTCACCCTCAGAAACTGTGTACAACTCTATCATTCCACAGAGAAATACTCAATTAATGACTTTATAAGCAAACCAAATAAGGCAGATAAGCAAATTGGAGATGCTGATAGTTAATTCAATTAGATAGTAAATTATGTAAAAAGCAGATGAAATATAGAATAAATATATATATGAAGGCACATGGCTTAGTGGTTAGAGCATTGGCCTTGCAATCGAAAGGTTGTGAGTTCAATTCTCAGACCGGGTGATGTGTTGTTTCCTTGTGCAAGACACTTTATTTCACATTGCTCCAGTTTACTCAGCTGTAGAAATGAGATGATAGGGACTGGGGTCCATATCATTCCACTGCAAAGTAGTCATAGAGGTGCCACGGCAAAAAAGCACCCAGCACTCACTGTAAATGAGATTGGTGTTAGCAAGGGCATCCAGCTGTAGAAATCAAGCCAGAATCAGTTCCCGTCCCACCCTTGCAAGCAGGGAAAAAGCGGACGTAAAATGAAATGATGATGATGATATTTTCATGGTAAATGCTTTATCCCACATAATTATTTCACATAATATCGAATCTATGAGATTTTGAAAGTATTTATTTTGAGAACAATACCTTAACATCAGTTTGAATGACCAGTTACAGCCAGTTTCAACAGAAAGAGGTAGAGAATTCTGGCCGGTTTGGGCCAGTTTAAACATTAAAGGGTTAAACCATAGTGTACAAGAAATCAAATGAAATAGAGGTGCAGAGACACTTGTGTCCCCCCCCCCCTAGCTGATACATTCACTAGTATTTATGGTTTTCACAAAGATGTTCATTCAAACTGGTGAAATTTCATGTGGTAAGAATACAATCAACATCTGTTGTGCAGTAAAATTATACTATCACCTAGTCAAGTTTAATATCCAAGCAGCAGCCAATGGTTACCTGGTATTGCAACTAACAAAATAGTCAAGTCTCAATTCCAAGCAACAATCAAAGTTTGTTTATTACCTAGTATGTTGACAAACCACATAGATATATCTCATTTCCAACCAACAAAGGATTTTTATCATATCGTATGGCAAAAAAAAACACATAATCACGCCTCATTTCCAACCAACAAAGGCTATTTATGATCTAGTATGGTTACAAACCACATAGTCAAGTTTCATTTCCAACCAAACATTTAGGAGGCATGTTAGGTGTAACAAATACAAATAAACAATCCCACTAGTTTTGAAAGATTTATCAACTTAATATCTCTTAATTGTATAGCCAGCCTGAAGGTTACCATGAAAACATTTATCATAGAAGATAAAATTCTATGAATTACTAGAGCCAAGTTTAACATGATGACAAAATATAGTTCTGGGTTTCATCCTACTATGCAGCACACTAGACAAATGTCTTCTACTTTAAATTTGGGTTGGCCAAAGCTTTACAAGTGAATTTCGATAGATAGAAACTGTCTGGCAGCCATCAGAGAAAACATTCCGGTTTTAGGATGATAGACTAAATATGTTGCCCCAGTTAACATCATTATCTGGCCCTTAGGTACATTTAGCAGCACACACTGTTGTAAATATTCAGGCTAGGTCTCCAATATGATTCTTCTCTTCCTCTTACCAGTCTCGGAAGAACCTGCAAAGAAATAATAAGCATTCCCTTTTTTTCCTCAGACAAAACATAAATAAATAAAAAGGAAATTTGTTATAAAATTGTTTTTATTGTATAATTTAAAATATATTTATACATATATATATTGGTATTTGTTGTTGTTGTTGGTGACATACACGCAGTCTAAATATTTATTCATGGTGTTTCCTCTAATATTGTAAAGAGTCCACTCTGATACAAAGAATTCATTTCTCACATCACCATGTGTATAGAGACTACCACAAATAAATCAAGAATTGCCACACTGCAATTACAACTTTGATGAATTGCATAAAAAAAAATATATATATATATATATATATATATATATATATATATATATATTGTTATACTTTGGGAAGGTCATGCTGACAATAAAAACACACACACCTGTTGGTTTTCACTTCAATTTATTATAAATTTCCAGTTGGTTGGTTGCTTGATTCAATAACCAGATGGTTGTTTATATATTGTCAAAGCTCTTTCGTCACACATACTGTGACTGGGTTTTTATTTTGTGTCTCTCCTTTGTTCTGTCCTACACCATCTTGTTTTTGTGTGTTGACAACACACAAACCAACCAACTAGCTGGAAATTTATAAATTCAAGTGAAAACCAACAGGTGCATGTACTGTTATTTGCAGCAAGACACTCCCAAACTATAACAATATCTGTTTCAACACATGCTTTCAGATAAGAAATCTTGCAAAACGAATTCAAAAACGAAGTATATATATGTGTGTGTGTGTGATGCCCCAGCATGGACTCAGCCTGTCAGCTGGAATATGTAATAGAATAATATATACATATATATATACTTCTTGTTGAAATATTGTTCACGTTCTTGGGGAATCTTTTGAGTCTTGATTAGAAGTAAAGTCATAAGGCTTCCACCAGTTTGAAAACTGTAAGACTTTCTGTCGTTGAACTTCAAACTTCTCATTTCGGCTTTTACGGAAAAGATACGGATCAGCATCAATCATACCTCCAATGATTTCCTGTGTTCCAAGAAGTAGACGGTAAAAATATATCAGAAACTATCATTATCAAAGTACTTGGAAGTAAACAAATTTGTCAATATATACATATTTTTTAAATGGTAAATACATATTTGTACAAAAACTGTACAAGATTCAGTGGAAAGTGTGTAAATAAATAAACATACTGACAAATGTAAAAATATCTTTTTTTTTACAGACTAAAATAGAGTGAATATGCTGGCTCAAGTTTCCATTCTAGTTGGAGTCACCCTCAGAAACTGTGTACAACTCTATCATTCCACAGAGAAATACTCAATTAATGACTTTATAAGCAAACCAAATAAGGCAGATAAGCAAATTGGAGATGCTGATAGTTAATTCAATTAGATAGTAAATTATGTAAAAAGCAGATGAAATATAGAATAAATATATATGAAGGCACATGGCCTAGTGGTTAGAGCATTGGCCTTGCAATCGAAAGGTTGTGAGTTCAATTCTCAGACCGGGTGATGTGTTGTTTCCTTGTGCAAGACACTTTATTTCACATTGCTCCAGTTTACTCAGCTGTAGAAATGAGATGATAGGGACTGGGGTCCATATCATTCCACTGCAAAGTAGTCATAGAGGTCCCACGGCAAAAAAGCACCCAGCACTCACTGTAAATGAGATTGGTGTTAGCAAGGGCATCCAGCTGTAGAAATCAAGCCAGAATCAGTTCCCGTCCCACCCTTGCAAGCAGGGAAAAAGCGGACGTAAAATGAAATGATGATGATGATATTTTCATGGTAAATGCTTTATCCCACATAATTATTTCACATAATATCGAATCTATGAGATTTTGAAAGTATTTATTTTGAGAACAATACCTTAACATCAGTTTGAATGACCAGTTACAGCCAGTTTCAACAGAAAGAGGTAGAGAATTCTGGCCGGTTTGGGCCAGTTTAAACATTAAAGGGTTAAACCATAGTGTACAAGAAATCAAATGAAATAGAGGTGCAGAGACACTTGTGTCCCCCCCCCCCTAGCTGATACATTCACTAGTATTTATGGTTTTCACAAAGATGTTCATTCAAACTGGTGAAATTTCATGTGGTAAGAATACAATCAACATCTGTTGTGCAGTAAAATTATACTATCACCTAGTCAAGTTTAATATCCAAGCAGCAGCCAATGGTTACCTGGTATTGCAACAAACAAAATAGTCAAGTGTCAATTCCAAGCAACAATCAAAGTTTGTTTATTACCTAGTATGTTGACAAACCACATAGATATATCTCATTTCCAACCAATAAAGGATTTTTATCATATAGTTTGGCAAAAAAAACACATAATCAAGCCTCATTTCCAACCAACAAAGGCTATTTATGATCTAGTATGGTTACAAACCACATAGTCAAGTCTCATTTCCAACCAAACATTTAGGAGGCATGTTAGGTGTAACAAATACAAATAAACAATCCCACTAGTTTTGAAAGATTTATCAACTTAATATCTCTTAATTGTATAGCCAGCCTGAAGGTTACCATGAAAACATTTATCATAGAAGATAAAATTCTATGAATTACTAGAGCCAAGTTTAACATGATGACAAAATATAGTTCTGGGTTTCATCCTACTATGCAGCACACTAGACAAATGTCTTCTACTTTAAATTTGGGTTGGCCAAAGCTTTACAAGTGAATTTCGATAGATAGAAACTGTCTGGCAGCCATCAGAGAAAACATTCCGGTTTTAGGATGATAGACTAAATATGTTGCCCCAGTTAACATCATTATCTGGCCCTTAGGTACATTTAGCAGCACACACTGTTGTAAATATTCAGGCTAGGTCTCCAATATGATTCTTCTCTTCCTCTTACCAGTCTCGGAAGAACCTGCAAAGAAATAATAAGCATTCCCTTTTTTTCCTCAGACAAAACATAAATAAATAAAAAGGAAATTTGTTATAAAATTGTTTTTATTGTATAATTTAAAATATATTTATACATATATATATTGGTATTTGTTGTTGTTGTTGGTGACATACACGCAGTCTAAATATTTATTCATGGTGTTTCCTCTAATATTGTAAAGAGTCCACTCTGATACAAAGAATTCATTTCTCACATCACCATGTGTATAGAGACTACCACAAATAAATCAAGAATTGCCACACTGCAATTACAACTTTGATGAATTGCATAAAAAAAAATATATATATATATATATATATATATATATTGTTATACTTTGGGAAGGTCATGCTGACAATAAAAACACACACACCTGTTGGTTTTCACTTCAATTTATTATAAATTTCCAGTTGGTTGGTTGCTTGATTCAATAACCAGATGGTTGTTTATATATTGTCAAAGCTCTTTCGTCACACATACTGTGACTGGGTTTTTATTTTGTGTCTCTCCTTTGTTCTGTCCTACACCATCTTGTTTTTGTGTGTTGACAACACACAAACCAACCAACTAGCTGGAAATTTATAAATTCAAGTGAAAACCAACAGGTGCATGTACTGTTATTTGCAGCAAGACACTCCCAAACTATAACAATATCTGTTTCAACACATGCTTTCAGATAAGAAATCTTGCAAAACGAATTCAAAAACGAAGTATATATATGTGTGTGTGTGTGATGCCCCAGCATGGACTCAGCCTGTCAGCTGGAATATGTAATAGAATAATATATACATATATATATACTTCTTGTTGAAATATTGTTCACGTTCTTGGGGAATCTTTTGAGTCTTGATTAGAAGTAAAGTCATAAGGCTGCCACCAGTTTGAAAACTGTAAGACTTTCTGTCGTTGAACTTCAAACTTCTCATTTCGGCTTTTACGGAAAAGATACGGATCAGCATCAATCATACCTCCAATGATTTCCTGTGTTCCAAGAAGTAGACGGTAAAAATATATCAGAAACTATCATTATCAAAGTACTTGGAAGTAAACAAATTTGTCAATATATACATATTTTTTAAATGGTAAATACATATTTGTACAAAAACTGTACAAGATTCAGTGGAAAGTGTGTAAATAAATAAACATACTGACAAATGTAAAAATATCTTTTTTTTTACAGACTAAAATAGAGTGAATATGCTGGCTCAAGTTTCCATTCTAGTTGGAGTCACCCTCAGAAACTGTGTACAACTCTATCATTCCACAGAGAAATACTCAATTAATGACTTTATAAGCAAACCAAATAAGGCAGATAAGCAAATTGGAGATGCTGATAGTTAATTCAATTAGATAGTAAATTATGTAAAAAGCAGATGAAATATAGAATAAATATATATATGAAGGCACATGGCTTAGTGGTTAGAGCATTGGCCTTGCAATCGAAAGGTTGTGAGTTCAATTCTCAGACCGGGTGATGTGTTGTTTCCTTGTGCAAGACACTTTATTTCACATTGCTCCAGTTTACTCAGCTGTAGAAATGAGATGATAGGGACTGGGGTCCATATCATTCCACTGCAAAGTAGTCATAGAGGTGCCACGGCAAAAAAGCACCCAGCACTCACTGTAAATGAGATTGGTGTTAGCAAGGGCATCCAGCTGTAGAAATCAAGCCAGAATCAGTTCCCGTCCCACCCTTGCAAGCAGGGAAAAAGCGGACGTAAAATGAAATGATGATGATGATATTTTCATGGTAAATGCTTTATCCCACATAATTATTTCACATAATATCGAATCTATGAGATTTTGAAAGTATTTATTTTGAGAACAATACCTTAACATCAGTTTGAATGACCAGTTACAGCCAGTTTCAACAGAAAGAGGTAGAGAATTCTGGCCGGTTTGGGCCAGTTTAAACATTAAAGGGTTAAACCATAGTGTACAAGAAATCAAATGAAATAGAGGTGCAGAGACACTTGTGTCCCCCCCTAGCTGATACATTCACTAGTATTTATGGTTTTCACAAAGATGTTCATTCAAACTGGTGAAATTTCATGTGGTAAGAATACAATCAACATCTGTTGTGCAGTAAAATTATACTATCACCTAGTCAAGTTTAATATCCAAGCAGCAGCCAATGGTTACCTGGTATTGCAACAAACAAAATAGTCAAGTCTCAATTCCAAGCAACAATCAAAGTGTGTTTATTACCTAGTATGTTGACAAACCACATAGATATATCTCATTTCCAACCAATAAAGGATTTTTATCATATAGTTTGGCAAAAAAAACACATAATCAAGCCTCATTTCCAACCAACAAAGGCTATTTATGATCTAGTATGGTTACAAACCACATAGTCAAGTCTCATTTCCAACCAAACATTTAGGAGGCATGTTAGGTGTAACAAATACAAATAAACAATCCCACTAGTTTTGAAAGATTTATCAACTTAATATCTCTTAATTGTATAGCCAGCCTGAAGGTTACCATGAAAACATTTATCATAGAAGATAAAATTCTATGAATTACTAGAGCCAAGTTTAACATGATGACAAAATATAGTTCTGGGTTTCATCCTACTATGCAGCACACTAGACAAATGTCTTCTACTTTAAATTTGGGTTGGCCAAAGCTTTACAAGTGAATTTCGATAGATAGAAACTGTCTGGCAGCCATCAGAGAAAACATTCCGGTTTTAGGATGATAGACTAAATATGTTGCCCCAGTTAACATCATTATCTGGCCCTTAGGTACATTTAGCAGCACACACTGTTGTAAATATTCAGGCTAGGTCTCCAATATGATTCTTCTCTTCCTCTTACCAGTCTCGGAAGAACCTGCAAAGAAATAATAAGCATTCCCTTTTTTTCCTCAGACAAAACATAAATAAATAAAAAGGAAATTTGTTATAAAATTGTTTTTATTGTATAATTTAAAATATATTTATACATATATATATTGGTATTTGTTGTTGTTGTTGGTGACATACACGCAGTCTAAATATTTATTCATGGTGTTTCCTCTAATATTGTAAAGAGTCCACTCTGATACAAAGAATTCATTTCTCACATCACCATGTGTATAGAGACTACCACAAATAAATCAAGAATTGCCACACTGCAATTACAACTTTGATGAATTGCATAAAAAAAAAATATATATATATATATATATATATATATTGTTATACTTTGGGAAGGTCATGCTGACAATAAAAACACACACACCTGTTGGTTTTCACTTCAATTTATTATAAATTTCCAGTTGGTTGGTTGCTTGATTCAATAACCAGATGGTTGTTTATATATTGTCAAAGCTCTTTCGTCACACATACTGTGACTGGGTTTTTATTTTGTGTCTCTCCTTTGTTCTGTCCTACACCATCTTGTTTTTGTGTGTTGACAACACACAAACCAACCAACTAGCTGGAAATTTATAAATTCAAGTGAAAACCAACAGGTGCATGTACTGTTATTTGCAGCAAGACACTCCCAAACTATAACAATATCTGTTTCAACACATGCTTTCAGATAAGAAATCTTGCAAAACGAATTCAAAAACGAAGTATATATATGTGTGTGTGTGTGATGCCCCAGCATGGACTCAGCCTGTCAGCTGGAATATGTAATAGAATAATATATACATATATATATACTTCTTGTTGAAATATTGTTCACGTTCTTGGGGAATCTTTTGAGTCTTGATTAGAAGTAAAGTCATAAGGCTGCCACCAGTTTGAAAACTGTAAGACTTTCTGTCGTTGAACTTCAAACTTCTCATTTCGGCTTTTACGGAAAAGATACGGATCAGCATCAATCATACCTCCAATGATTTCCTGTGTTCCAAGAAGTAGACGGTAAAAATATATCAGAAACTATCATTATCAAAGTACTTGGAAGTAAACAAATTTGTCAATATATACATATTTTTTAAATGGTAAATACATATTTGTACAAAAACTGTACAAGATTCAGTGGAAAGTGTGTAAATAAATAAACATACTGACAAATGTAAAAATATCTTTTTTTTTACAGACTAAAATAGAGTGAATATGCTGGCTCAAGTTTCCATTCTAGTTGGAGTCACCCTCAGAAACTGTGTACAACTCTATCATTCCACAGAGAAATACTCAATTAATGACTTTATAAGCAAACCAAATAAGGCAGATAAGCAAATTGGAGATGCTGATAGTTAATTCAATTAGATAGTAAATTATGTAAAAAGCAGATGAAATATAGAATAAATATATATATGAAGGCACATGGCTTAGTGGTTAGAGCATTGGCCTTGCAATCGAAAGGTTGTGAGTTCAATTCTCAGACCGGGTGATGTGTTGTTTCCTTGTGCAAGACACTTTATTTCACATTGCTCCAGTTTACTCAGCTGTAGAAATGAGATGATAGGGACTGGGGTCCATATCATTCCACTGCAAAGTAGTCATAGAGGTGCCACGGCAAAAAAGCACCCAGCACTCACTGTAAATGAGATTGGTGTTAGCAAGGGCATCCAGCTGTAGAAATCAAGCCAGAATCAGTTCCCGTCCCACCCTTGCAAGCAGGGAAAAAGCGGACGTAAAATGAAATGATGATGATGATATTTTCATGGTAAATGCTTTATCCCACATAATTATTTCACATAATATCGAATCTATGAGATTTTGAAAGTATTTATTTTGAGAACAATACCTTAACATCAGTTTGAATGACCAGTTACAGCCAGTTTCAACAGAAAGAGGTAGAGAATTCTGGCCGGTTTGGGCCAGTTTAAACATTAAAGGGTTAAACCATAGTGTACAAGAAATCAAATGAAATAGAGGTGCAGAGACACTTGTGTCCCCCCCTAGCTGATACATTCACTAGTATTTATGGTTTTCACAAAGATGTTCATTCAAACTGGTGAAATTTCATGTGGTAAGAATACAATCAACATCTGTTGTGCAGTAAAATTATACTATCACCTAGTCAAGTTTAATATCCAAGCAGCAGCCAATGGTTACCTGGTATTGCAACAAACAAAATAGTCAAGTCTCAATTCCAAGCAACAATCAAAGTTTGTTTATTACCTAGTATGTTGACAAACCACATAGATATATCTCATTTCCAACCAACAAAGGATTTTTATCATATAGTATGGCAAAAAAAAACACATAATCACGCCTCATTTCCAACCAACAAAGGCTATTTATGATCTAGTATGGTTACAAACCACATAGTCAAGTTTCATTTCCAACCAAACATTTAGGAGGCATGTTAGGTGTAACAAATACAAATAAACAATCCCACTAGTTTTGAAAGATTTATCAACTTAATATCTCTTAATTGTATAGCCAGCCTGAAGGTTACCATGAAAACATTTATCATAGAAGATAAAATTCTATGAATTACTAGAGCCAAGTTTAACATGATGACAAAATATAGTTCTGGGTTTCATCCTACTATGCAGCACACTAGACAAATGTCTTCTACTTTAAATTTGGGTTGGCCAAAGCTTTACAAGTGAATTTCGATAGATAGAAACTGTCTGGCAGCCATCAGAGAAAACATTCCGGTTTTAGGATGATAGACTAAATATGTTGCCCCAGTTAACATCATTATCTGGCCCTTAGGTACATTTAGCAGCACACACTGTTGTAAATATTCAGGCTAGGTCTCCAATATGATTCTTCTCTTCCTCTTACCAGTCTCGGAAGAACCTGCAAAGAAATAATAAGCATTCCCTTTTTTTCCTCAGACAAAACATAAATAAATAAAAAGGAAATTTGTTATAAAATTGTTTTTATTGTATAATTTAAAATATATTTATACATATATATATTGGTATTTGTTGTTGTTGTTGGTGACATACACGCAGTCTAAATATTTATTCATGGTGTTTCCTCTAATATTGTAAAGAGTCCACTCTGATACAAAGAATTCATTTCTCACATCACCATGTGTATAGAGACTACCACAAATAAATCAAGAATTGCCACACTGCAATTACAACTTTGATGAATTGCATAAAAAAAAAAATATATATATATATATATATATATATATATATATATATATATATATATTGTTATACTTTGGGAAGGTCATGCTGACAATAAAAACACACACACCTGTTGGTTTTCACTTCAATTTATTATAAATTTCCAGTTGGTTGGTTGCTTGATTCAATAACCAGATGGTTGTTTATATATTGTCAAAGCTCTTTCGTCACACATACTGTGACTGGGTTTTTATTTTGTGTCTCTCCTTTGTTCTGTCCTACACCATCTTGTTTTTGTGTGTTGACAACACACAAACCAACCAACTAGCTGGAAATTTATAAATTCAAGTGAAAACCAACAGGTGCATGTACTGTTATTTGCAGCAAGACACTCCCAAACTATAACAATATCTGTTTCAACACATGCTTTCAGATAAGAAATCTTGCAAAACGAATTCAAAAACGAAGTATATATATGTGTGTGTGTGTGATGCCCCAGCATGGACTCAGCCTGTCAGCTGGAATATGTAACAGAATAATATATACATATATATATACTTCTTGTTGAAATATTGTTCACGTTCTTGGGGAATCTTTTGAGTCTTGATTAGAAGTAAAGTCATAAGGCTTCCACCAGTTTGAAAACTGTAAGACTTTCTGTCGTTGAACTTCAAACTTCTCATTACGGCTTTTACGGAAAAGATACGTATCAGCATCAATCATACCTCCAATAATTTCCTGTGTTCCAAGAAGTAGAGGGTAAAAATATATCAGAAACTATCATTATCAAAGTACTTGGAAGTAAACAAATTTGTCAATATATACATATTTTTTAAATGGTAAATACATATTTGTACAAAAACTGTACAAGATTCAGTGGAAAGTGTGTAAATAAATAAACATACTGACAAATGTAAAAATATCTTTTTTTTTACAGACTAAAATAGAGTGTATATGCTGGCTCAAGTTTCCATTCTAGTTGGAGTCACCCTCAGAAACTGTGTACAACTCTATCATTCCACAGAGAAATACTCAATTAATGACTTTATAAGCAAACCAAATAAGGCAGATAAGCAAATTGGAGATGCTGATAGTTAATTCAATTAGATAGTAAATTATGTAAAAAGCAGATGAAATATAGAATAAATATATATATGAAGGCACATGGCTTAGTGGTTAGAGCATTGGCCTTGCAATCGAAAGGTTGTGAGTTCAATTCTCAGACCGGGTGATGTGTTGTTTCCTTGTGCAAGACACTTTATTTCACATTGCTCCAGTTTACTCAGCTGTAGAAATGAGATGATAGGGACTGGGGTCCATATCATTCCACTGCAAAGTAGTCATAGAGGTGCCACGGCAAAAAAGCACCCAGCACTCACTGTAAATGAGATTGGTGTTAGCAAGGGCATCCAGCTGTAGAAATCAAGCCAGAATCAGTTCCCGTCCCACCCTTGCAAGCAGGGAAAAAGCGGACGTAAAATGAAATGATGATGATGATATTTTCATGGTAAATGCTTTATCCCACATAATTATTTCACATAATATCGAATCTATGAGATTTTGAAAGTATTTATTTTGAGAACAATACCTTAACATCAGTTTGAATGACCAGTTACAGCCAGTTTCAACAGAAAGAGGTAGAGAATTCTGGCCGGTTTGGGCCAGTTTAAACATTAAAGGGTTAAACCATAGTGTACAAGAAATCAAATGAAATAGAGGTGCAGAGACACTTGTGTCCCCCCCCTAGCTGATACATTCACTAGTATTTATGGTTTTCACAAAGATGTTCATTCAAACTGGTGAAATTTCATGTGGTAAGAATACAATCAACATCTGTTGTGCAGTAAAATTATACTATCACCTAGTCAAGTTTAATATCCAAGCAGCAGCCAATGGTTACCTGGTATTGCAACAAACAAAATAGTCAAGTGTCAATTCCAAGCAACAATCAAAGTTTGTTTATTACCTAGTATGTTGACAAACCACATAGATATATCTCATTTCCAACCAATAAAGGATTTTTATCATATAGTATGGCAAAAAAAACTCATAATCAAGCCTCATTTCCAACCAACAAAGGCTATTTATGATCTAGTATGGTTACAAACCACATAGTCAAGTCTCATTTCCAACCAAACATTTAGGAGGCATGTTAGGTGTAACAAATACAAATAAACAATCCCACTAGTTTTGAAAGATTTATCAACTTAATATCTCTTAATTGTATAGCCAGCCTGAAGGTTACCATGAAAACATTTATCATAGAAGATAAAATTCTATGAATTACTAGAGCCAAGTTTAACATGATGACAAAATATAGTTCTGGGTTTCATCCTACTATGCAGCACACTAGACAAATGTCTTCTACTTTAAATTTGGGTTGGCCAAAGCTTTACAAGTGAATTTCGATAGATAGAAACTGTCTGGCAGCCATCAGAGAAAACATTCCGGTTTTAGGATGATAGACTAAATATGTTGCCCCAGTTAACATCATTATCTGGCCCTTAGGTACATTTAGCAGCACACACTGTTGTAAATATTCAGGCTAGGTCTCCAATATGATTCTTCTCTTCCTCTTACCAGTCTCGGAAGAACCTGCAAAGAAATAATAAGCATTCCCTTTTTTTCCTCAGACAAAACATAAATAAATAAAAAGGAAATTTGTTATAAAATTGTTTTTATTGTATAATTTAAAATAAATTTATACATATATATATTGGTATTTGTTGTTGTTGTTGGTGACATACACGCAGTCTAAATATTTATTCATGGTGTTTCCTCTAATATTGTAAAGAGTCCACTCTGATACAAAGAATTCATTTCTCACATCACCATGTGTATAGAGACTACCACAAATAAATCAAGAATTGCCACACTGCAATTACAACTTTGATGAATTGCATAAAAAAAAAATATATATATATATATATATATATATATTGTTATACTTTGGGAAGGTCATGCTGACAATAAAAACACACACACCTGTTGGTTTTCACTTCAATTTATTATAAATTTCCAGTTGGTTGGTTGCTTGATTCAATAACCAGATGGTTGTTTATATATTGTCAAAGCTCTTTCGTCACACATACTGTGACTGGGTTTTTATTTTGTGTCTCTCCTTTGTTCTGTCCTACACCATCTTGTTTTTGTGTGTTGACAACACACAAACCAACCAACTAGCTGGAAATTTATAAATTCAAGTGAAAACCAACAGGTGCATGTACTGTTATTTGCAGCAAGACACTCCCAAACTATAACAATATCTGTTTCAACACATGCTTTCAGATAAGAAATCTTGCAAAACGAATTCAAAAACGAAGTATATATATGTGTGTGTGTGTGATGCCCCAGCATGGACTCAGCCTGTCAGCTGGAATATGTAATAGAATAATATATACATATATATATACTTCTTGTTGAAATATTGTTCACGTTCTTGGGGAATCTTTTGAGTCTTGATTAGAAGTAAAGTCATAAGGCTTCCACCAGTTTGAAAACTGTAAGACTTTCTGTCGTTGAACTTCAAACTTCTCATTTCGGCTTTTACGGAAAAGATACGGATCAGCATCAATCATACCTCCAATGATTTCCTGTGTTCCAAGAAGTAGACGGTAAAAATATATCAGAAACTATCATTATCAAAGTACTTGGAAGTAAACAAATTTGTCAATATATACATATTTTTTAAATGGTAAATACATATTTGTACAAAAACTGTACAAGATTCAGTGGAAAGTGTGTAAATAAATAAACATACTGACAAATGTAAAAATATCTTTTTTTTTACAGACTAAAATAGAGTGAATATGCTGGCTCAAGTTTCCATTCTAGTTGGAGTCACCCTCAGAAACTGTGTACAACTCTATCATTCCACAGAGAAATACTCAATTAATGACTTTATAAGCAAACCAAATAAGGCAGATAAGCAAATTGGAGATGCTGATAGTTAATTCAATTAGATAGTAAATTATGTAAAAAGCAGATGAAATATAGAATAAATATATATATGAAGGCACATGGCTTAGTGGTTAGAGCATTGGCCTTGCAATCGAAAGGTTGTGAGTTCAATTCTCAGACCGGGTGATGTGTTGTTTCCTTGTGCAAGACACTTTATTTCACATTGCTCCAGTTTACTCAGCTGTAGAAATGAGATGATAGGGACTGGGGTCCATATCATTCCACTGCAAAGTAGTCATAGAGGTGCCACGGCAAAAAAGCACCCAGCACTCACTGTAAATGAGATTGGTGTTAGCAAGGGCATCCAGCTGTAGAAATCAAGCCAGAATCAGTTCCCGTCCCACCCTTGCAAGCAGGGAAAAAGCGGACGTAAAATGAAATGATGATGATGATATTTTCATGGTAAATGCTTTATCCCACATAATTATTTCACATAATATCGAATCTATGAGATTTTGAAAGTATTTATTTTGAGAACAATACCTTAACATCAGTTTGAATGACCAGTTACAGCCAGTTTCAACAGAAAGAGGTAGAGAATTCTGGCCGGTTTGGGCCAGTTTAAACATTAAAGGGTTAAACCATAGTGTACAAGAAATCAAATGAAATAGAGGTGCAGAGACACTTGTGTCCCCCCCCCCCCCCCCTAGCTGATACATTCACTAGTATTTATGGTTTTCACAAAGATGTTCATTCAAACTGGTGAAATTTCATGTGGTAAGAATACAATCAACATCTGTTGTGCAGTAAAATTATACTATCACCTAGTCAAGTTTAATATCCAAGCAGCAGCCAATGGTTACCTGGTATTGCAACTAACAAAATAGTCAAGTCTCAATTCCAAGCAACAATCAAAGTTTGTTTATTACCTAGTATGTTGACAAACCACATAGATATATCTCATTTCCAACCAACAAAGGATTTTTATCATATCGTATGGCAAAAAAAAACACATAATCACGCCTCATTTCCAACCAACAAAGGCTATTTATGATCTAGTATGGTTACAAACCACATAGTCAAGTTTCATTTCCAACCAAACATTTAGGAGGCATGTTAGGTGTAACAAATACAAATAAACAATCCCACTAGTTTTGAAAGATTTATCAACTTAATATCTCTTAATTGTATAGCCAGCCTGAAGGTTACCATGAAAACATTTATCATAGAAGATAAAATTCTATGAATTACTAGAGCCAAGTTTAACATGATGACAAAATATAGTTCTGGGTTTCATCCTACTATGCAGCACACTAGACAAATGTCTTCTACTTTAAATTTGGGTTGGCCAAAGCTTTACAAGTGAATTTCGATAGATAGAAACTGTCTGGCAGCCATCAGAGAAAACATTCCGGTTTTAGGATGATAGACTAAATATGTTGCCCCAGTTAACATCATTATCTGGCCCTTAGGTACATTTAGCAGCACACACTGTTGTAAATATTCAGGCTAGGTCTCCAATATGATTCTTCTCTTCCTCTTACCAGTCTCGGAAGAACCTGCAAAGAAATAATAAGCATTCCCTTTTTTTCCTCAGACAAAACATAAATAAATAAAAAGGAAATTTGTTATAAAATTGTTTTTATTGTATAATTTAAAATATATTTATACATATATATATTGGTATTTGTTGTTGTTGTTGGTGACATACACGCAGTCTAAATATTTATTCATGGTGTTTCCTCTAATATTGTAAAGAGTCCACTCTGATACAAAGAATTCATTTCTCACATCACCATGTGTATAGAGACTACCACAAATAAATCAAGAATTGCCACACTGCAATTACAACTTTGATGAATTGCATAAAAAAATATATATATATATATATATATATATATATATATATATATATATATATATTGTTATACTTTGGGAAGGTCATGCTGACAATAAAAACACACACACCTGTTGGTTTTCACTTCAATTTATTATAAATTTCCAGTTGGTTGGTTGCTTGATTCAATAACCAGATGGTTGTTTATATATTGTCAAAGCTCTTTCGTCACACATACTGTGACTGGGTTTTTATTTTGTGTCTCTCCTTTGTTCTGTCCTACACCATCTTGTTTTTGTGTGTTGACAACACACAAACCAACCAACTAGCTGGAAATTTATAAATTCAAGTGAAAACCAACAGGTGCATGTACTGTTATTTGCAGCAAGACACTCCCAAACTATAACAATATCTGTTTCAACACATGCTTTCAGATAAGAAATCTTGCAAAACGAATTCAAAAACGAAGTATATATATGTGTGTGTGTGTGATGCCCCAGCATGGACTCAGCCTGTCAGCTGGAATATGTAATAGAATAATATATACATATATATATACTTCTTGTTGAAATATTGTTCACGTTCTTGGAGAATCTTTTGAGTCTTGATTAGAAGTAAAGTCATAAGGCTTCCACCAGTTTGAAAACTGTAAGACTTTCTGTCGTTGAACTTCAAACTTCTCATTTCGGCTTTTACGGAAAAGATACGGATCAGCATCAATCATACCTCCAATGATTTCCTGTGTTCCAAGAAGTAGACGGTAAAAATATATCAGAAACTATCATTATCAAAGTACTTGGAAGTAAACAAATTTGTCAATATATACATATTTTTTAAATGGTAAATACATATTTGTACAAAAACTGTACAAGATTCAGTGGAAAGTGTGTAAATAAATAAACATACTGACAAATGTAAAAATATCTTTTTTTTTACAGACTAAAATAGAGTGAATATGCTGGCTCAAGTTTCCATTCTAGTTGGAGTCACCCTCAGAAACTGTGTACAACTCTATCATTCCACAGAGAAATACTCAATTAATGACTTTATAAGCAAACCAAATAAGGCAGATAAGCAAATTGGAGATGCTGATAGTTAATTCAATTAGATAGTAAATTATGTAAAAAGCAGATGAAATATAGAATAAATATATATATGAAGGCACATGGCTTAGTGGTTAGAGCATTGGCCTTGCAATCGAAAGGTTGTGAGTTCAATTCTCAGACCGGGTGATGTGTTGTTTCCTTGTGCAAGACACTTTATTTCACATTGCTCCAGTTTACTCAGCTGTAGAAATGAGATGATAGGGACTGGGGTCCATATCATTCCACTGCAAAGTAGTCATAGAGGTGCCACGGCAAAAAAGCACCCAGCACTCACTGTAAATGAGATTGGTGTTAGCAAGGGCATCCAGCTGTAGAAATCAAGCCAGAATCAGTTCCCGTCCCACCCTTGCAAGCAGGGAAAAAGCGGACGTAAAATGAAATGATGATGATGATATTTTCATGGTAAATGCTTTATCCCACATAATTATTTCACATAATATCGAATCTATGAGATTTTGAAAGTATTTATTTTGAGAACAATACCTTAACATCAGTTTGAATGACCAGTTACAGCCAGTTTCAACAGAAAGAGGTAGAGAATTCTGGCCGGTTTGGGCCAGTTTAAACATTAAAGGGTTAAACCATAGTGTACAAGAAATCAAATGAAATAGAGGTGCAGAGACACTTGTGTCCCCCCCCCCCTAGCTGATACATTCACTAGTATTTATGGTTTTCACAAAGATGTTCATTCAAACTGGTGAAATTTCATGTGGTAAGAATACAATCAACATCTGTTGTGCAGTAAAATTATACTATCACCTAGTCAAGTTTAATATCCAAGCAGCAGCCAATGGTTACCTGGTATTGCAACTAACAAAATAGTCAAGTCTCAATTCCAAGCAACAATCAAAGTTTGTTTATTACCTAGTATGTTGACAAACCACATAGATATATCTCATTTCCAACCAACAAAGGATTTTTATCATATCGTATGGCAAAAAAAAACACATAATCACGCCTCATTTCCAACCAACAAAGGCTATTTATGATCTAGTATGGTTACAAACCACATAGTCAAGTTTCATTTCCAACCAAACATTTAGGAGGCATGTTAGGTGTAACAAATACAAATAAACAATCCCACTAGTTTTGAAAGATTTATCAACTTAATATCTCTTAATTGTATAGCCAGCCTGAAGGTTACCATGAAAACATTTATCATAGAAGATAAAATTCTATGAATTACTAGAGCCAAGTTTAACATGATGACAAAATATAGTTCTGGGTTTCATCCTACTATGCAGCACACTAGACAAATGTCTTCTACTTTAAATTTGGGTTGGCCAAAGCTTTACAAGTGAATTTCGATAGATAGAAACTGTCTGGCAGCCATCAGAGAAAACATTCCGGTTTTAGGATGATAGACTAAATATGTTGCCCCAGTTAACATCATTATCTGGCCCTTAGGTACATTTAGCAGCACACACTGTTGTAAATATTCAGGCTAGGTCTCCAATATGATTCTTCTCTTCCTCTTACCAGTCTCGGAAGAACCTGCAAAGAAATAATAAGCATTCCCTTTTTTTCCTCAGACAAAACATAAATAAATAAAAAGGAAATTTGTTATAAAATTGTTTTTATTGTATAATTTAAAATATATTTATACATATATATATTGGTATTTGTTGTTGTTGTTGGTGACATACACGCAGTCTAAATATTTATTCATGGTGTTTCCTCTAATATTGTAAAGAGTCCACTCTGATACAAAGAATTCATTTCTCACATCACCATGTGTATAGAGACTACCACAAATAAATCAAGAATTGCCACACTGCAATTACAACTTTGATGAATTGCATAAAAAAAAATATATATATATATATATATATATATATATATATATATATATATATATTGTTATACTTTGGGAAGGTCATGCTGACAATAAAAACACACACACCTGTTGGTTTTCACTTCAATTTATTATAAATTTCCAGTTGGTTGGTTGCTTGATTCAATAACCAGATGGTTGTTTATATATTGTCAAAGCTCTTTCGTCACACATACTGTGACTGGGTTTTTATTTTGTGTCTCTCCTTTGTTCTGTCCTACACCATCTTGTTTTTGTGTGTTGACAACACACAAACCAACCAACTAGCTGGAAATTTATAAATTCAAGTGAAAACCAACAGGTGCATGTACTGTTATTTGCAGCAAGACACTCCCAAACTATAACAATATCTGTTTCAACACATGCTTTCAGATAAGAAATCTTGCAAAACGAATTCAAAAACGAAGTATATATATGTGTGTGTGTGTGATGCCCCAGCATGGACTCAGCCTGTCAGCTGGAATATGTAATAGAATAATATATACATATATATATACTTCTTGTTGAAATATTGTTCACGTTCTTGGAGAATCTTTTGAGTCTTGATTAGAAGTAAAGTCATAAGGCTTCCACCAGTTTGAAAACTGTAAGACTTTCTGTCGTTGAACTTCAAACTTCTCATTTCGGCTTTTACGGAAAAGATACGGATCAGCATCAATCATACCTCCAATGATTTCCTGTGTTCCAAGAAGTAGACGGTAAAAATATATCAGAAACTATCATTATCAAAGTACTTGGAAGTAAACAAATTTGTCAATATATACATATTTTTTAAATGGTAAATACATATTTGTACAAAAACTGTACAAGATTCAGTGGAAAGTGTGTAAATAAATAAACATACTGACAAATGTAAAAATATCTTTTTTTTTACAGACTAAAATAGAGTGAATATGCTGGCTCAAGTTTCCATTCTAGTTGGAGTCACCCTCAGAAACTGTGTACAACTCTATCATTCCACAGAGAAATACTCAATTAATGACTTTATAAGCAAACCAAATAAGGCAGATAAGCAAATTGGAGATGCTGATAGTTAATTCAATTAGATAGTAAATTATGTAAAAAGCAGATGAAATATAGAATAAATATATATGAAGGCACATGGCCTAGTGGTTAGAGCATTGGCCTTGCAATCGAAAGGTTGTGAGTTCAATTCTCAGACCGGGTGATGTGTTGTTTCCTTGTGCAAGACACTTTATTTCACATTGCTCCAGTTTACTCAGCTGTAGAAATGAGATGATAGGGACTGGGGTCCATATCATTCCACTGCAAAGTAGTCATAGAGGTCCCACGGCAAAAAAGCACCCAGCACTCACTGTAAATGAGATTGGTGTTAGCAAGGGCATCCAGCTGTAGAAATCAAGCCAGAATCAGTTCCCGTCCCACCCTTGCAAGCAGGGAAAAAGCGGACGTAAAATGAAATGATGATGATGATATTTTCATGGTAAATGCTTTATCCCACATAATTATTTCACATAATATCGAATCTATGAGATTTTGAAAGTATTTATTTTGAGAACAATACCTTAACATCAGTTTGAATGACCAGTTACAGCCAGTTTCAACAGAAAGAGGTAGAGAATTCTGGCCGGTTTGGGCCAGTTTAAACATTAAAGGGTTAAACCATAGTGTACAAGAAATCAAATGAAATAGAGGTGCAGAGACACTTGTGTCCCCCCCCCCCCCCCCCCCCCCCCTAGCTGATACATTCACTAGTATTTATGGTTTTCACAAAGATGTTCATTCAAACTGGTGAAATTTCATGTGGTAAGAATACAATCAACATCTGTTGTGCAGTAAAATTATACTATCACCTAGTCAAGTTTAATATCCAAGCAGCAGCCAATGGTTACCTGGTATTGCAACAAACAAAATAGTCAAGTCTCAATTCCAAGCAACAATCAAAGTTTGTTTATTACCTAGTATGTTGACAAACCACATAGATATATCTCATTTCCAACCAATAAAGGATTTTTATCATATAGTTTGGCAAAAAAAACACATAATCAAGCCTCATTTCCAACCAACAAAGGCTATTTATGATCTAGTATGGTTACAAACCACATAGTCAAGTCTCATTTCCAACCAAACATTTAGGAGGCATGTTAGGTGTAACAAATACAAATAAACAATCCCACTAGTTTTGAAAGATTTATCAACTTAATATCTCTTAATTGTATAGCCAGCCTGAAGGTTACCATGAAAACATTTATCATAGAAGATAAAATTCTATGAATTACTAGAGCCAAGTTTAACATGATGACAAAATATAGTTCTGGGTTTCATCCTACTATGCAGCACACTAGACAAATGTCTTCTACTTTAAATTTGGGTTGGCCAAAGCTTTACAAGTGAATTTCGATAGATAGAAACTGTCTGGCAGCCATCAGAGAAAACATTCCGGTTTTAGGATGATAGACTAAATATGTTGCCCCAGTTAACATCATTATCTGGCCCTTAGGTACATTTAGCAGCACACACTGTTGTAAATATTCAGGCTAGGTCTCCAATATGATTCTTCTCTTCCTCTTACCAGTCTCGGAAGAACCTGCAAAGAAATAATAAGCATTCCCTTTTTTTCCTCAGACAAAACATAAATAAATAAAAAGGAAATTTGTTATAAAATTGTTTTTATTGTATAATTTAAAATATATTTATACATATATATATTGGTATTTGTTGTTGTTGTTGGTGACATACACGCAGTCTAAATATTTATTCATGGTGTTTCCTCTAATATTGTAAAGAGTCCACTCTGATACAAAGAATTCATTTCTCACATCACCATGTGTATAGAGACTACCACAAATAAATCAAGAATTGCCACACTGCAATTACAACTTTGATGAATTGCATAAAAAAAAATATATATATATATATATATATATATATATTGTTATACTTTGGGAAGGTCATGCTGACAATAAAAACACACACACCTGTTGGTTTTCACTTCAATTTATTATAAATTTCCAGTTGGTTGGTTGCTTGATTCAATAACCAGATGGTTGTTTATATATTGTCAAAGCTCTTTCGTCACACATACTGTGACTGGGTTTTTATTTTGTGTCTCTCCTTTGTTCTGTCCTACACCATCTTGTTTTTGTGTGTTGACAACACACAAACCAACCAACTAGCTGGAAATTTATAAATTCAAGTGAAAACCAACAGGTGCATGTACTGTTATTTGCAGCAAGACACTCCCAAACTATAACAATATCTGTTTCAACACATGCTTTCAGATAAGAAATCTTGCAAAACGAATTCAAAAACGAAGTATATATATGTGTGTGTGTGTGATGCCCCAGCATGGACTCAGCCTGTCAGCTGGAATATGTAATAGAATAATATATACATATATATATACTTCTTGTTGAAATATTGTTCACGTTCTTGGGGAATCTTTTGAGTCTTGATTAGAAGTAAAGTCATAAGGCTTCCACCAGTTTGAAAACTGTAAGACTTTCTGTCGTTGAACTTCAAACTTCTCATTTCGGCTTTTACGGAAAAGATACGGATCAGCATCAATCATACCTCCAATGATTTCCTGTGTTCCAAGAAGTAGACGGTAAAAATATATCAGAAACTATCATTATCAAAGTACTTGGAAGTAAACAAATTTGTCAATATATACATATTTTTTAAATGGTAAATACATATTTGTACAAAAACTGTACAAGATTCAGTGGAAAGTGTGTAAATAAATAAACATACTGACAAATGTAAAAATATCTTTTTTTTTACAGACTAAAATAGAGTGAATATGCTGGCTCAAGTTTCCATTCTAGTTGGAGTCACCCTCAGAAACTGTGTACAACTCTATCATTCCACAGAGAAATACTCAATTAATGACTTTATAAGCAAACCAAATAAGGCAGATAAGCAAATTGGAGATGCTGATAGTTAATTCAATTAGATAGTAAATTATGTAAAAAGCAGATGAAATATAGAATAAATATATATATGAAGGCACATGGCTTAGTGGTTAGAGCATTGGCCTTGCAATCGAAAGGTTGTGAGTTCAATTCTCAGACCGGGTGATGTGTTGTTTCCTTGTGCAAGACACTTTATTTCACATTGCTCCAGTTTACTCAGCTGTAGAAATGAGATGATAGGGACTGGGGTCCATATCATTCCACTGCAAAGTAGTCATAGAGGTGCCACGGCAAAAAAGCACCCAGCACTCACTGTAATGAGATTGGTGTTAGCAAGGGCATCCAGCTGTAGAAATCAAGCCAGAATCAGTTCCCGTCCCACCCTTGCAAGCAGGGAAAAAGCGGACGTAAAATGAAATGATGATGATGATATTTTCATGGTAAATGCTTTATCCCACATAATTATTTCACATAATATCGAATCTATGAGATTTTGAAAGTATTTATTTTGAGAACAATACCTTAACATCAGTTTGAATGACCAGTTACAGCCAGTTTCAACAGAAAGAGGTAGAGAATTCTGGCCGGTTTGGGCCAGTTTAAACATTAAAGGGTTAAACCATAGTGTACAAGAAATCAAATGAAATAGAGGTGCAGAGACACTTGTGTCCCCCCCCCCCCCCCCTAGCTGATACATTCACTAGTATTTATGGTTTTCACAAAGATGTTCATTCAAACTGGTGAAATTTCATGTGGTAAGAATACAATCAACATCTGTTGTGCAGTAAAATTATACTATCACCTAGTCAAGTTTAATATCCAAGCAGCAGCCAATGGTTACCTGGTATTGCAACAAACAAAATAGTCAAGTGTCAATTCCAAGCAACAATCAAAGTTTGTTTATTACCTAGTATGTTGACAAACCACATAGATATATCTCATTTCCAACCAATAAAGGATTTTTATCATATAGTATGGCAAAAAAAACTCATAATCAAGCCTCATTTCCAACCAACAAAGGCTATTTATGATCTAGTATGGTTACAAACCACATAGTCAAGTCTCATTTCCAACCAAACATTTAGGAGGCATGTTAGGTGTAACAAATACAAATAAACAATCCCACTAGTTTTGAAAGATTTATCAACTTAATATCTCTTAATTGTATAGCCAGCCTGAAGGTTACCATGAAAACATTTATCATAGAAGATAAAATTCTATGAATTACTAGAGCCAAGTTTAACATGATGACAAAATATAGTTCTGGGTTTCATCCTACTATGCAGCACACTAGACAAATGTCTTCTACTTTAAATTTGGGTTGGCCAAAGCTTTACAAGTGAATTTCGATAGATAGAAACTGTCTGGCAGCCATCAGAGAAAACATTCCGGTTTTAGGATGATAGACTAAATATGTTGCCCCAGTTAACATCATTATCTGGCCCTTAGGTACATTTAGCAGCACACACTGTTGTAAATATTCAGGCTAGGTCTCCAATATGATTCTTCTCTTCCTCTTACCAGTCTCGGAAGAACCTGCAAAGAAATAATAAGCATTCCCTTTTTTTCCTCAGACAAAACATAAATAAATAAAAAGGAAATTTGTTATAAATTTGTTTTTATTGTATAATTTAAAATAAATTTATACATATATATATTGGTATTTGTTGTTGTTGTTGGTGACATACACGCAGTCTAAATATTTATTCATGGTGTTTCCTCTAATATTGTAAAGAGTCCACTCTGATACAAAGAATTCATTTCTCACATCACCATGTGTATAGAGACTACCACAAATAAATCAAGAATTGCCACACTGCAATTACAACTTTGATGAATTGCATAAAAAAAAATATATATATATATATATATATATATATATATATATATATATTGTTATACTTTGGGAAGGTCATGCTGGCAATAAAAACACACACGCCTGTTGGTTTTCACTTCAATTTATTATAAATTTCCAGTTGGTTGGTTGCTTGATTCAATAACCAGATGGTTGTTTATATATTGTCAAATCTCTTTCATCACACATACTGTGACCTCCTCAGTGACTGGGTTTTTATTTTGTGTCTCTCCTTTGTTCTGTCCTACACCATCTTGTTTTTGTGTGTTGACAACACACGAACCAACCAACTAACTAGCTGGAAATTTATAAATTCAAGTGAAAACCAACAGGTGCATGTGCTGTTATTTGCAGCAAGATACTCCCAAACTATAACAATATCTGTTTCAACACATGCTTTCAGATAAGAAATCTTGCAAAACGAATTCAAAAACGAAGTATATATATGTGTGTGTGTGTGATGCCCCAGCATGGACTCAGCCTGTCAGCTGGAATATGTAATAGAATAATATATACATATATATATACTTCTTGTTGAAATATTGTTCACGTTCTTGGGGAATCTTTTGAGTCTTGATTAGAAGTAAAGTCATAAGGCTTCCACCAGTTTGAAAACTGTAAGACTTTCTGTCGTTGAACTTCAAACTTCTCATTTCGGCTTTTACGGAAAAGATACGGATCAGCATCAATCATACCTCCAATGATTTCCTGTGTTCCAAGAAGTAGACGGTAAAAATATATCAGAAACTATCATTATCAAAGTACTTGGAAGTAAACAAATTTGTCAATATATACATATTTTTTAAATGGTAAATACATATTTGTACAAAAACTGTACAAGATTCAGTGGAAAGTGTGTAAATAAATAAACATACTGACAAATGTAAAAATATCTTTTTTTTTACAGACTAAAATAGAGTGAATATGCTGGCTCAAGTTTCCATTCTAGTTGGAGTCACCCTCAGAAACTGTGTACAACTCTATCATTCCACAGAGAAATACTCAATTAATGACTTTATAAGCAAACCAAATAAGGCAGATAAGCAAATTGGAGATGCTGATAGTTAATTCAATTAGATAGTAAATTATGTAAAAAGCAGATGAAATATAGAATAAATATATATGAAGGCACATGGCTTAGTGGTTAGAGCATTGGCCTTGCAATCGAAAGGTTGTGAGTTCAATTCTCAGACCGGGTGATGTGTTGTTTCCTTGTGCAAGACACTTTATTTCACATTGCTCCAGTTTACTCAGCTGTAGAAATGAGATGATAGGGACTGGGGTCCATATCATTCCACTGCAAAGTAGTCATAGAGGTGCCACGGCAAAAAAGCACCCAGCACTCACTGTAATGAGATTGGTGTTAGCAAGGGCATCCAGCTGTAGAAATCAAGCCAGAATCAGTTCCCGTCCCACCCTTGCAAGCAGGGAAAAAGCGGACGTAAAATGAAATGATGATGATGATATTTTCATGGTAAATGCTTTATCCCACATAATTATTTCACATAATATCGAATCTATGAGATTTTGAAAGTATTTATTTTGAGAACAATACCTTAACATCAGTTTGAATGACCAGTTACAGCCAGTTTCAACAGAAAGAGGTAGAGAATTCTGGCCGGTTTGGGCCAGTTTAAACATTAAAGGGTTAAACCATAGTGTACAAGAAATCAAATGAAATAGAGGTGCAGAGACACTTGTGTCCCCCCCCCCCCCCCCCTAGCTGATACATTCACTAGTATTTATGGTTTTCACAAAGATGTTCATTCAAACTGGTGAAATTTCATGTGGTAAGAATACAATCAACATCTGTTGTGCAGTAAAATTATACTATCACCTAGTCAAGTTTAATATCCAAGCAGCAGCCAATGGTTACCTGGTATTGCAACAAACAAAATAGTCAAGTGTCAATTCCAAGCAACAATCAAAGTTTGTTTATTACCTAGTATGTTGACAAACCACATAGATATATCTCATTTCCAACCAATAAAGGATTTTTATCATATAGTATGGCAAAAAAAACTCATAATCAAGCCTCATTTCCAACCAACAAAGGCTATTTATGATCTAGTATGGTTACAAACCACATAGTCAAGTCTCATTTCCAACCAAACATTTAGGAGGCATGTTAGGTGTAACAAATACAAATAAACAATCCCACTAGTTTTGAAAGATTTATCAACTTAATATCTCTTAATTGTATAGCCAGCCTGAAGGTTACCATGAAAACATTTATCATAGAAGATAAAATTCTATGAATTACTAGAGCCAAGTTTAACATGATGACAAAATATAGTTCTGGGTTTCATCCTACTATGCAGCACACTAGACAAATGTCTTCTACTTTAAATTTGGGTTGGCCAAAGCTTTACAAGTGAATTTCGATAGATAGAAACTGTCTGGCAGCCATCAGAGAAAACATTCCGGTTTTAGGATGATAGACTAAATATGTTGCCCCAGTTAACATCATTATCTGGCCCTTAGGTACATTTAGCAGCACACACTGTTGTAAATATTCAGGCTAGGTCTCCAATATGATTCTTCTCTTCCTCTTACCAGTCTCGGAAGAACCTGCAAAGAAATAATAAGCATTCCCTTTTTTTCCTCAGACAAAACATAAATAAATAAAAAGGAAATTTGTTATAAATTTGTTTTTATTGTATAATTTAAAATAAATTTATACATATATATATTGGTATTTGTTGTTGTTGTTGGTGACATACACGCAGTCTAAATATTTATTCATGGTGTTTCCTCTAATATTGTAAAGAGTCCACTCTGATACAAAGAATTCATTTCTCACATCACCATGTGTATAGAGACTACCACAAATAAATCAAGAATTGCCACACTGCAATTACAACTTTGATGAATTGCATAAAAAAAAATATATATATATATATATATATATATATATATATATATTGTTATACTTTGGGAAGGTCATGCTGGCAATAAAAACACACACGCCTGTTGGTTTTCACTTCAATTTATTATAAATTTCCAGTTGGTTGGTTGCTTGATTCAATAACCAGATGGTTGTTTATATATTGTCAAATCTCTTTCATCACACATACTGTGACCTCCTCAGTGACTGGGTTTTTATTTTGTGTCTCTCCTTTGTTCTGTCCTACACCATCTTGTTTTTGTGTGTTGACAACACACGAACCAACCAACTAACTAGCTGGAAATTTATAAATTCAAGTGAAAACCAACAGGTGCATGTGCTGTTATTTGCAGCAAGATACTCCCAAACTATAACAATATCTGTTTCAACACATGCTTTCAGATAAGAAATCTTGCAAAACGAATTCAAAAACGAAGTATATATATGTGTGTGTGTGTGATGCCCCAGAATGGACTCAGCCTGTCAGCTAGAATATGTAATAGAATAATATATACATATATATATATACTTCTTGTTGAAATATTGTTCACGTTCTTGGGGAATCTTTTGAGTCTTGATTAGAAGTAAAGTCATAAGGCTTCCACCAGTTTGAAAACTGTAAGACTTTCTGTCGTTGAACTTCAAACTTCTCATTTCGGCTTTTACGGAAAAGATACGGATCAGCATCAATCATACCTCCAATAATTTCCTGTGTTCCAAGAAGTAGAGGGTAAAAATATATCAGAAACTATCATTATCAAAGTACTTGGAAGTATTTTACTGACAAATGTAAAAATATCTTTTTTTTTACAGACTAAAATAGAGGGAATATTCTGGCTCAAGTTTCCATTCTAGTTGGAGTCACCCTCAGAAACTGTGTACAACTCTATCATTCCACAGAGAAATACTCAATTAATGACTTTATAAGCAAACCAAATATGGCAGATAAGCAAATTGGAGATGCTGATAGTTAATTCAATTAGATAGTAAATTATGTAAAAAGCAGATGAAATATAGAATAAATATATATATGGAGGCACATGGCTTAGTGGTTAGAGCATTGGCCTTGCAATCGAAAGGTTGTGAGTTCAATTCTCAGACCGGGTGATGTGTTGTTTCCTTGAGCAAGACACTTTATTTCACATTGCTCCAGTTTACTCAGCTGTAGAAATGAGATGATAGGTACTGGGGTCCCTATCATTCCACTGCAAAGTGGTCGTGCAGGTGCCACGGCAAAAAAGCACCCAGCACTCACTGTAAATGAGGTTGGTGTTAGGAAGGGCATCCAGCTGTAGAAATCAAGCCAGAATCAGTTCCCGTCTCACCCTTGCAAGCAGGGAAAAAGCGTACGTAAAATGAAATGATGATGATGATGATGAAATGTATAGAAGCAGTACAAGATTTAACTGAAGCTGTATAAATATGTAAATAAAAACACTGACAAATATAAACATGTATCTTTTTTATGCATTTCTTCATGGATCGAAAAAGTATGAACTATCTGACTCATTTTCCATCCACAAAGAAATACATTAAACCTTTAGTGATATCCGGCCAGAATTCTCTCACTTCCTTCTGTTGAAACTGGCTGTAACTGGCCACTCATACTTATGTTAAGGAATTGTTCTCAAAATATACATCAAAATCTCATAGATTCGATATTATGTGAGATAATTATGTAAAATAAAGCCTTGACTACAAAAATACAATAGTAAATATAGTGTAATATAAATGCGAAAGGGTTATAAAAGGTATGTTTACATATGTCAGTTTATTTATTTACACATTTACACAGCATTAGTTTAATTTTGTTTCTAAACAGATATGTACTTATCATATATCTCAGCTACTTAGTGCACAGTTTAATATTCTTTTATGTCTACTAAAACCAAATCAATAAACTTTGATGGCTTTCCACAAGAAAAGATTTTTTTTTTTTCAGTTAAATTAATAAAAGTTTATTTGGTCACATTTTACTGTTAGTTTTCATTTGCTGGAGATTCTTTCCAGCTTAATCACCTACAGCATACTTTTAAAAAAAGGTAATTTTTGTCCCAGTGTTGTTGATTTACATCGTTAACAGTGGAATTTTGTACCTGATACCAGTTGGTTGGAAAATGATAGCGTCACTAGAAGTTGTCAGAGAGAGTGAGGGGGAGAAGAATTGTTGAAAGATAATTCTATTTATTTAACTAAATAAAATTAACTACACAAAAACCAAATGTTTTATTTGGGGAGGGATGTGGAAGAAGGGGGCTGTATACATGACCTTTGCAAACCCTCCAAAATTGATGCAGCTAAAGTTACAAGTCAACAGCTGCGAGAAAAACATGTGCAGGGAAGGTATTCCAGAGGGCTGACATTCTTGAGAGGAATGACTGGAAATTGTGGTTAGTGTAAGGCCTGGGTGGAGGTCACAATAGAAGTAATGAAAGGAGAAGAGAAAACTAAGTTATGAGTGCTTAAATGGAAATGGCACAAAACCAACCAGCTCTGTGGTGTAGACACCACTAAAATAGTGGTAAAAAGGGCAGGAAAAGGTAACAGCATGTCTGTGGACCAGAGGTTGGAGTGTATTCATGTAAATCAGTGTAGCAGCAACATTGCCACAATCATTATCATCAATATTTAACATATATTTTCCCATGGTAGCATAGGTTGAACAAGTCATTACAGACTAAGTCAATACTCAATCTGATCCAGTCTTTTCAAATGAGCTGGGGGCTCCATCTCACTTATACTGTCCTTACATTTTACAAAATAGTGGTGGTGGTAGTGATGATTGTGATGGTTCTATCATACTTATGTTTCAACTTATCTTTAATCATAAATATTTACAACTTGTTTACAATAACAAGGTCCTCACACATTCCATAAATATAATCCTAATATATTTATATATATATTTATATTTTTATAAGATTTAGATACCTTCTGTACTTAATCTCATTAGTTATTAGGATTATTCATCTAGGTTCTATTCTTTATCTTAATAATCTTTAATACTTGATTTCTATATTATTCTTTTCTCTTGTTACTTTATCTCATGGTAGAGGATATATTTCTATTCAATACAATAGTGAACTTACACTACTTGAGACAATGTCAGTTGCCTTAAAATATATTTTATAGCTGACAAATTCCGTATTAACCAGTCACATAAATTGAGCCAATGAGTGAGCCAAAGCCAATGAAAAAGCCTCGACATGGTTACTCAATTTGCAAGAAATAGCAGCCAAATCTACTTTAGATTACACTGTATAATTTTCTCTCTTGTACACTTTATCAAATTTCTCTTACTATGCTTTCAAAGCATCCACTTCCAAAGCTGTGTCACATAGTTAACAAAAGCTATAAACTACTTCTAGGAAGCCAGATAAGCATTTAAAATAATCTATTTCTCATGAAATCTTAGTGTCCTACTGCTATGGTGCATCTACCACATAGAAAACCTACATTCTTTGTTAGCAGCCTATCTGTGATCCCCCGACATTTCTTATGCATCCATAATTTACACTGAGTATAGAGTATTCTTCCATACTCCTTTCCTGCATATCGAGTTTAGCCATTTTTCCTTGATGGTGTCAGGGATCTCTCTTCTTTCTTGCTAATTAGAATTTAGTCTTTGCTAATTTTTACTTGGAAGCCTTTCAATTCCAGGTTTTTCCATGTCTGGAATTTCTTTACTATAGATTCAACTATATGAACTAGTTCATCAGCATATTGGAGTTTTTATGGACAGCCAGATATAAACTCTTCTGGTATGGCATGGAGGTCTATGATAAACAGAAGGGGACTGAGAACTGAGCCCTGGTGGGTGCTTACATGCATGCTAAATTCATCAGTGTACTCATTGTTAATCCTAGCCTTGTTGACTGCACCCCAATACATGGCTTATACAGCCCTCATAAATCATTCATCTACCCTAGTTTCCTTAATACCTACCAGATTACAGAATATGGTACCCTATCAAAGGCCTTCTCTCGGTCAACAAATCCTAAATAGAGAGGCTTACTCCTAAATGTTTCTCCTGCAGTTGTCTCAAAAGGAAGAGGATATCAGTAGTACTCCTTCCTGGCACGAAACTGAATTGCATCTTATTTAGGATATGTTTTATCTACAATGCATATGTCAAGTTCGATGACTGATCCCCCTTTGAGTCTACTTGGAGTTGGTCCAATTGATCAGGAATGTTCTGATTTCAAATGAAACAGTTCTAGTCTTGTAGAATAAATATGTACCTTCTCCACTAATATATTGAGTACCTTATTTAACTGTGGTTCCCTTCCATTCCTCTTCTGAAAAGCATTCTGAATTATATATATATATATATATATCACAATCAGGTGATAAAATACTCAATATTTATAGTAAAGTTTGCTTATTTCAAATTGATGCTTAATTCCATATAGCTGAAGGCCATAAACAAATGTGGACATAAAAACAAATGTTACTGGATGCCCAGCTGATGTCAAATACAAAGACACATTTGGAAACACACATACATACAAACAATTGCTTCAGCACAGTTTCCATCCACAAAATTTTACACACAAGGCATTGGTCAGCCTAGGCTATAGTAGAAGAAACTTGCCCATGGTTCCACACTGGGATTGAATGCAAAGCCCAAGTGGTGGCAAAGCAAACTTTGTAACCACAGTCATGTCTGCAGTTATAATATTAAAAGAAAGAGGTGAAATATTTTACTAACCTTGCCAAAATTAATTGAAAATCTTTTCTCGTCTTCTATCGCATGAGCAAAACCACCTTGAAGACCAAAATTAACACTGAAGAATGGGAATCCTTTAGGAATCTATAAAGTAAAATAAAATTTTCTTAAAATACTTTAGTGATGATGATGATATATATATATACTAGACATGAAAAATGCGCAAGCTCAAAGGTGCCACAGAATGTTATAATAAACCTTCAAAAGTGTGGGACTAGAGTTGTTGCTAAAAAATATTGTAATCATTATATATCGTACATTCTGTGGCATCCTTTATAAAAATAGCTTAAACCAACGAAGCCTTTATTTTTACGCTATTTCACTTAGTTAATTCTTAGAGTGTAACATATAAAAATATGATTTACAACTATAAAATAAATTAATTAATATAATAACAGAGCTGCGGAGCTGAAATTTAGGAAATAATGGAGTATCGGATCCTGAGTTGGAGCCAGTCAATTTTTGGCCGACTCCGCAGCCCTGTATAATACATTTCATATTAAAGTTATTAATAAACCTATTTTACACAGCATGCAAATTACCATAAGATATTGATATTAGATATAAGATACAGCGCAATATCTACAGCTGTAAAAGTACGAAAGTGAAGTAATAATAAGTGGCTTAAGGTAATTCCAATATGAAAGTTTGTAGTGATAAAAATTTGATAATGCAATACGATTGTTAATATTATAGTTCTATGAAAATGTAACAATAGATAACTAAATTATTTTACTATTAGTATATTTAAGAAATTATCATTATAGATTTGATCGTTCATATAAGCATCATATTAATTTTCAACACGATTATTTTGTTACTATGAGTATATGATAATAATATTTCGTAATTATTTATAGCTGTTATTACATTAAACATAGATGTATTTATTTTTATATGTTACACTCTAAGAATTAACTAAGTGAAATAGCGTAAAAATAAAGGCTTCGTTGGTTTAAGCTATTTTTATAAAGGATGCCACAGAATGTACGATATATAATGATTACAATATTTTTTAGCAACAACTCTAGTCCCACACTTTTGAAGGTTTATTATAACATTCTGTGGCACCTTTGAGCTTGCGCATTTTTCATGTCTAGTTTAATATTTTTTTAAGGCAACGCTTGTAATAACTCTAGTTAAACAGGATATATATTAATAATAAATTATCGTTGTAATGTAATTAGATTATGTAATTGTTATTATAAATTATCTTATAAATATTAGTGTAAGATGTATAAAAATATTTTCAGACTTTTAATATAAACAACTACAAAAAACAATCAATATTAAATCAATATATTATACATAATAGAAAACATAAAATAAACAATACAAAAACAAAATATTTACATACAATTGCAATTATCAGTGTATATACATTTTCTTTATATTCCCTGAGCAAATTAATAAGATTTGTTTTTATTGTACATAATTTGATGACTTGTTGGAGTGTATTAAAAGATAGCAACAATTTGTGATTAAATTGTTATCTTAAGCAACTCACTTTTTAATAGTTGTTGGCTGAGCGAAATTGTAAAAGCCTATGAGCAAATATAAAAAAAAATACACAAACAACATTTCCTTGTGTTATTACAACATTAGATAAAATAATTGAGCAATGTCGTTATATTTTGCTCTTATTGCACATTAATAGTGTTTCTATTTTTCGGCACAAATCCATTACGGCAGTCCATTACTGGTACTTTATTTTATCGAATTAGTAAGTATGAAAGTCGAAGTTAACCTCGACAGGATTTGAACTTAGAATGCAAAGGACCATAACAATACTGCAAAGCATGGTGTCTGACGCTCTACCAATACTTGTGTTGAGCTGGTCATTAATTTATGGTGGTCGTGCGTGGAGTAGAGCAATCGCTAGTTGAAATATTATGAACAAAACATTTTTATTTGCCGAAGAACATATTTTCAATACTGTTTGTGAATGTGACGAAGGAAATACATTCTGATATGGAACAGTGTACAAAGTGTGTCTGTGAATAACATAATGTTACCTCATGTTGTTGTCAAGACATAATGGATTTCGTATATCCAGTTAGAAGATGAAACCTAGCCATCTCGGATTAGTTATATTTCATGCCATGTGTAAACGTGTTTGAGGATAGCAAAATATGCGTGTTTCTTGTCTGGAAACTTTCTGCTAAACTGATTGGTTTCGTTTTTGGCACTATACAATACTCATCCAACAGATAGCTGTATTGGATCCTTGATTGGTTAATATTTAGGTGAGGGTGCTTGATGCAGAGTTAGTGCAAAATGGATCAATGAGTGTAATAATAATAATGATAATAATAATGAAAATATTGTGTACAATGCTGAGGTGCACTACAACTCATCAAAAGTGCATATATAATACATAGGGTAATATAAAAACGTCAGGAAAAAAGAACAGTGCATGAGTCATGATATACACATATGTGCATGTGTATGGAAGGGGGACATCAGGTGTAGTTTTGGTGTATTTCGGAATGTATGATGGTTTTAAAGGATGCAGTGTGTCATCAGCTAACAACTGATGCAGGAAGTTTGTTCCATCCTTCAGCAACTCTGAGCATGAAGAAATATTTCCTAAAGTCATGGGAGCTGTGTTGTTTTCTGACTTTGTAGGCATGTCCACGTGTTAGACACATGGAGATCAAAAAGGTGTTCGGGGTTGTTGTTGGTCGGATGGTTAATAACTTTGTGGGTGTTTACCAAGTCCATTGCCAGAGGGAAGCAAAATATTCAGGGTATGGTAGGTGTCTGATGGAGGGTATGCGCTTGGTTGCATGTCTCTGAACAGTTTCCAGGAGATCAATGTTCTGAGCAAGATAGGGGTTCCAGACTGATGACGCGAACTCCAAGTGTATTCGTACCATAGATGTATACAGCTTTAAATAGATGGCTGGAGAGCAGCTAATGAAGGTCTTGCTGATTGATGCCAAGTCAATCTTAATAAATTGACTGATTTATCTGTTCACTACTGCTAATCCACCGCTGTTTGTACAATTTTTTAGATAATGTCAATTTGAGCTTGAATCATTGGCGTAATGAAATTTGAAAAGATTATAAGCAAATCTTTTTTAAAATACACAGACAACATTTAACTGTATCGTTGCAACATTAGATCTAATAATGGAGCAACATTTGTGCAGAATTATTGTTTGTGCAATAAGATATTTGCAGATCTGTACTTGGTCTGCTCTTTAGCCAACTCGGTACGTTTAGAAGCTCTACGCTCGGCTTGCTTTTGAGATATAATAGCTGAATTTGCAGATCTATACTTGGCCTGCTTGTTTGCCAACTCATACCGTTTTGAACATCTATACTTGGCCTGTTTTTGTGTTAATTTAGCAAAATTCACAGCTCTATAATCGGCCTGTTTTTGTCTCAACTTCTCCCGATTCCGCATCCGGTAAGCTGCTTTCACATCCAATTTAATACGCCCATCTAGATTATTAGCACAGGAATGTGAACAAGCTTGTGGGACCGCATCATTGTAAGTATATGAACTGCTTGCAACATCAAGACCCAATTCACAAGTGCAGCGTTGCTCATTCACATCGGCAGTGGGGACACCAAAATCAGTGACAGGTCTCGATTCACTCGCGAGATACATCACAGCTACACTATATATTTAAACATATATACAGTGATACCTCGCTACTTGGCGGTTCAACTATCGCGGATTCACGATTTCGCGCATTTTTAGAATATATATATGAACACCTAAAATTTTTCATTAAATCCATTAAAATATTAATAATAAACACAGTTCTAATCATACGCTATATATATATATATATATAAATATAAGTAATTAATACCGTATAAATGGTACAAAGACTGTTTATGTAAAATGTATTTCTCAACAGAGTATTGAATACTTAGGAGAAATTCAAAACGAAGAGTGATAAAATTTCAAGCAAAGAGTTTAATTAGGTAATGACTTACAAATTTGTTTCAGTATATAGACAAAGCCTGAAGCGCTAATTATAATAATTAGTTAATAATATTACAAAATATATTAATATTATATTAAATATATACTGAAACAAATTTGTAAGTCATTACCTAATTAAACTCTTTGCTTGAAATGTTATCATTCTTCGTTTATATATATATATATAAATATATATATATATATATAGAGAGAGAGAGAGAGAGATTTATCTAGTCCTTCGCTCAAGATTAATCTATAAGTTTAGATGTCTGCCTTCGTTTAAGTAAATATTACAGTAAGATTTTTAATATAAACAACTACAAAAAACAATTAATATTAAAACGAAAAAATTATCAATGATAAAAGAAGCGGATGCAACTTTTTTTTTTATAAAGTTATATTCCTGTTTCTTTAAAGAACATTTCATTTTTGTTCTATTGTAGGCGAAATAATGCAATGGTTTAATAGGGAAGATATAACTTACCAATTATGTCTCTAACCGTGTAACGCTTTTTAAGTAGATAACTACAATTGAAAATACTAAAGAAATGGAACCAACAATTCAATTTGAAAGTCGTCTACTTATAGTGACAGTGTATTACTGGTACTTTATTTTATCGACCGTAACGATGAAATGCAAATGCTTAAAATTTAAATTGCCTTAATTCTATCGTCTGCTGTTTCATTAAAGGGAGATTCTCGTCTGTATTTAATTCTATCGTCTACTGTTCCACTAAACAGATATACCTCCACTATCGTCTCGATTTATACATTTTAACTTATAACTTATACACATTTGATTTGAAATATTTTATCTAGTCCCCCCTCTCAATATTATGATGATTTCTTTCGAATGAAACAGTTCTAGTCCTGTAGAAGCCATTTATATATATAATTGAACTGAGTTAAAAATTCACAATATTTATAATTAAATAAGCTCATATATATATGTATGTATTTATCTGTTTATTGTATTATATATAATGTGTGTATATACAGGATGTCCCCCAAAACTATATACACACTTCAACAGCATTCTAATAACTATTGCCTGTACAGGTAATCAAAGTGTCAATCGAATGTTAGTTTCGTGTTTTAACAGTACAAATTTACAATACACACATAACACACATAAAACCAGTGTATATACATACATGAATGTGTATATACAATATATATGTATATATATATAGACACATATATTCACGGTGCAACGGAACATTAAAATATAGATGCGGGAGGGGGGGGGTGTATATATATAGGGGCGCTGGGGATAAAGGAGTGTAAAGCGTGTGTAATTGATATATTGAAGGAGAGGAGCGTGCAGCGATAGAGTAACAAATATATAGAGAGGGGGAGAGATGGTATTGAAGGGGAGGAGTGCAAAGAGTAAGAGAGATATATATAGAGACGGAACAGATAGAGAGAAACAGGCGTAAGTAACAGTGGAAGAGATATATAGAGAGGGGGAAATGTGTTATTGAAGGAGAGGAGTGTAAAGCGAAAGCGTAAGATATATATAGAGAGAGGGGGAATAGTATATATATATATATATATATATCAACACTTACTCTGATTGGTTGAAAATTAGCCAATGACATACGATCACCACCACCACGGCTATCCCCGAAAAATTTATGAAGAAGCTACGCATATATGTTAGAACACGAAAAGTGAACATTCTGTTGTTTCACACTTTTCGTGTTCTAACAGATATACACACACATATATATATAAATAAATATATGTATATACATATATACGAGGTGGTATCAAAATGTTTCCAGACTAGCTCAGTAGCATGCCAACAGATGGCAGCACAGGGTTGTGTGCACAGTTATAAGTCAGTGTACCAAGTGACATCATTATGTATACATTGTGAGTTGTTAAATTGGTGTTTTTCTGATCACGTCCGTGTGCGAGTCTGTGATTACATCATGGACATCAAGTTGGAACAAAGAGCCAATGTGAGGTTTTGTGTTAAACTTGGAAAATTGGCCACAGAGACATTGAACATGCTTCAGCAAGCTTACAGCCATGAGGCAATGAGTTGTTTGTAATGATTCAAGTGGCATAGGCATTGAAAAAATTAGGCAATTTGTGCATGAGGATTGTTGGAAGACGATCAATGACTTTGCTAACATTGTTGGTGTGTCATATGAGTTAGTGCAGGTAATCCTAACGTCTGAACTGAACATGCGGCATTTCGTTGCCAAGTTTGTCCCACGCCTGCTGACACAGGATCAGATGGAAAATCGTGTTGAAGTTTGCCAAGAACTCAAACAGAGTGCAGCGAATTAGCCATCATTAATATCAAGGATCATCACCAGTGATGAGTCTTGGGTTTACAGTATGATCCAGAGACAAAGCAGCATTCAACGCAATAGAAGAGTTCATCATCTTCATGACTGAAGAAGGTGAAATGGAGCCACATTTCTATCAAGTGAATGCTCATCATCGTTTTCAATATCCGCAGCATTGTTCATCGAGAATTTGTCACCCAGGGCTAGATCGTCAAAAGAGAGTTTTACTGTGAAGTTCTGAGGTGTTTGAGGAACATTTGGTGAAAGCGACCGGATCTGTGGCGCATGAAAAACTGCATTCTCCAGGACAACAATGCACCCTGTCACCAAGCACTCATCATCCGTGAGTTTCTCGCTAAGCACAGCATGCCATCACTTCCGCACCCACCCTACTCACCAGATTTAGCTCCTGTGGAATTCTTTCTTTTCCTGAAGATGAAAATCAAGCTCAAAGGTTGCCATTTTTACGCCATTGCCAAGATCCAGCACAAATTGCAGAAGGTTCTCAACAAGCTTACAAAAGATGACTTTGAGGCCATATTCCAGGAGTGGTAGAAACACAGGTATCAGTGCATTGCTGCACAAGAAGACTATTTTGAAGGCAATGGAGTTTAAACTTATGTAAATAAAGTCTGTTTTTAAATAAAGAGCTAGTCCAAAAACTTTTTGACTAACCCTCGTATGTATATATCTATATATAGGGTGCGAACGATATTTGTTCGCAAGATTAGTCTAGGAAAAAATAACACAGTAGTTTTATTTTTTAAGATATATTTATCGAACTTGGGTCAGTTTGCTTTCATGACTTGTTCTTTCGATCTCTCTCGATAAACCCGCCATTGGCTTTGATGACAGCCTCAATGCGGCCTTGGAACCCGCTAAAAGCCTTTGTCAGTGTCCCCCGACTTAGGCCCCTAAAGGCACTTGTGATCCTGGCCTTCAGATCGTCTTTCGTATTGCAGCTAGATCTGTTGGTGTCTTGTTCCACTGCGCCCCAGACAAAGAAGTCGAGGGGGTTGCAGTCAGGCGAGCTGGGAGGCCAAATGTCAGGTGAAGTGTGGTCGACGAAGTTCTCTGACAGCCAGGCTTGGGTCTTTCGGCTGGTATGGCAGGGCGCTGAGTCTTGCTGCCACACGTACGGCCTACCTGCAGCTGCCTGGTCGATCCAGGACTTTACTACCTCGCTCAGAATGCGGATGTAGCCATCGGTGTTCAGCTTGAGGCCCTCAGGGAAGAAGTGAGGTGGCATCACGTCACCTTGACTGCTGACGACACCTAAGACCAATGTGGTCGCTGGAAACTTTGTCTGCATGACTCTGGGCACGTCTTTGGATGAGACAGCGAGCCACCTGTTGTTCTGGGAGTTGATCTTCTGGTCTTGGCAGAAGTTTTTCTCGTCGGAGAAAAACCACAGCATGTCTGGCTCCAGTGGGTGTTTCAAATTGTTGATCAGCTTCTTTGCATGCTTCAGTCGCTTTTCTTGCATTGCCTTTGACAGAAATTGTCCTTTCCTCATCTTGTATGAAATGTAATGAATGTCTTCATGTACCACCAGCCTAATGAGCTTTTCATCCATGCCTTTCTCCCTTGCAATGGCATGCATCAACTTGCTAGGCGTCCTGAAGGCATCAGATCGTCGATCATGTGTTTTCCTCTCTGATGTTGCTTCGTAGTCGAATCCTGAATCTTCCAATTCTTTTCTGACCTTTTCCACCATTCTCCTGCTGACGCTGAGAAAGTCTGAAATTTCCTTATTTGTCCTCCCGGCGCGGATTCCAAGAACTCCGTGTCTCTTCCACAAATTTGGAAGTTCAAAATTATTCATAATCAATTATTCTAAAAGTAAATAATGGAAATATAGTCACTGTTCTTATGAAGACAAGAGTGACAACGGAAGTAAAAAAAATTTGCATAAAATTACCAGTTGAAAATTGTGAACAAATATCATCCACACTCTGTATATATATATACACACATATTTATATATATATATATATATATATATATATATATATATATATATATATATGTATGTATGTATGTATGTATGTGTATATGTATCTATATACACTTCTTATATATGCCTCAGTGCTTGCTTTATGTAAAGACATAGAAACATATTTTTATTAACAAAAGCAAAAACTTCCTAAACTTATTTCACCCATCTCTTTAGCTTCATTTCCAGTGCCAACTGGTATCACCTAGGTAACCGAATGTGGTTCTCACCCCTATAAGTCACCTAAACAACTATAGACTTCCAATCCAATCATCTCCTGGTTTAATACAACCACCTGGCCCTTAGGTGCCTTGAACAGAGCCACTAAATTTCAAGCATTTGGACCAGATTTCCAGTTTGAGGATACCTTCCTCCTCCTTTCTCCCTCACACCCATCCCTGAGGCCTTCAAAATGACCATGAGCACCATCTTTTATTCTCTGACTAAACAGTAAAAAAAAACAACCCATTTTGTGTGCATTGCCTACATAAAAATGAGTTTCTACATACTCCCTTACTGCATATTGTGTTATGCCATTTGTTTGTTATTGATAGACTTTTGGAGTCTCTGCGGTTAACTAGCTGTATCTTTATCTTTTAAATGTTCATCTTCAATACTTTTAAAACAAGCTCAGTCTTTCAAGATTTGAACATCTACATGGCTGCAGTCAAAAGGTTGGAACTGGCAAAAGAGCAAATATATCCTTTAAAAGTATTGTAAACAAAATTACCGATCTTCGTATATCTTTCTTGCTGAGATCCACTAATTTTTTGTTCATATTCCATTCAGTTTCACACTCAAGAATTGCTTTCTGCAATGAAAAAAGAAAAAAAAAAACAGAAATTAACAATCATTGTTTAACGTTCAATTTTTCCTTCTAGTAATGATTGGATAGGTCGTCACTGGCTAAATTAGTAGTTCATCAGTGATACTGACCTCTCAGATAACCTGAGGGGCCATATCTTACTTACATTCCTGCACGCAACAGAGTGCACTGGGTGCAGTTTATCATGGCAATGACACTAATGAAGTTGTCATATCTTTGACACAACTGAAGAGTCCTTCTGACCCTTTACTTGGAAAGTGTTGTATGATTAAATGACCTTCCTAACACCAACTCCTTTACAGGGTGTACTGGGTACCTTTATCATGTAAATCACCAACACTAAGAAGGTTGTCATTTGAATATATCCATGTATGAAATATTTTACTTATTTATCTTTTTGTTTTATATATTTCATATATCAATGTCTGAACAATAACATCATTAGTTACAGGTGTGCAATGGTTCAATCACTGGTACCCTGACATTTCTGGTAATGACAGTCACCAGGGAACATATGTAACTCTGTGTATTTCATTTGGATACAAATTGTTTATCCTCACTTTATTTAGTCATCTGGTGTTTAACCCTTTTGTTACCACTGCTAAGAATTTTTGAATAATTTTGAGAGGTTTAGTAATATAACTAACTTTCTCATTATTAAGGTGGTGTTTGGAGCATAATTTAACAAAGATTCTTACATAAAATTATGATGGAAGATTTTTAGCGCTCTACCTGGCAGTTGTTGGTCTGGAAAAAGCCTTCGACAGAGTGCCCCGTGCTATAATCTGGTGGGCTCTTAGAAAACTAGGAGTAGAGGAGTGGCTTGTGAAGGCTGTACAAGCAATGTATAGAGGAGCAGTCAGCAAAGTTAGGGTTAACAACGACTATAGCGAGGATTTAGTATACAGGTTGGTGTCCATCAGGGCTCTGTTCTTAGCCCTCTCCTGTTTATTATCGTATTGCAGACTATAACAGAGGAGTTTAAGACCAGATACCCATGGAAACTTCTGTACACAGATGATCTTACACTTATAGCTGAATCTATGGTGGAACTAGAGAAGAAATTTCAAACATGGAAGCAGGGTCTAGAAAGAAAGGATCTCAAAGTCAACCTGACAAAGACTAAGGTCCTCGTAAGTAGACAAGAATACAGAACCCAGATCCCCTCAGGGAAGTGGCCTTGCTCAGTATGCAGGAAAGGTGTAGGTAGAAATTCCATCCTCTGCCCCAAATGCAAACTATGAGTACACAAGAGATGTAGTGGGATCTCAGGAAGATTAGTAAGAATGTAGGCTTTACATGTAGCAGTTACATCTACTTGCATAGATTAGAAAAAATGAAGCTTGCATGCTCCAATGAATGTGTAATAGTAATATACGTGAACAGCAAAGCCTAAACAAATTGAGAGAGAAACTAGGCATAAGAAGAATCAAATGCTGTGTGCAGAAGAGATTACGCTGGTATGGACATGTGATGTGTATAAAGGATGACAGCTGCATAGAAAAGTGCAGAGCCTAAAAGTTGATAAAAGCTGATATTGCCCAATTGCACCTCCCAAAGGCAATGACACAGGACCGAGACCTCTGGCATTATGCAGTAATACAGAAGACCTGGCTTCCAACAGGTACAAGCCGAAGCTGAAGCATATAGACAGTATGCTCCCACGCCCTTCCCACTGTAAAGTGGTCATGTAGGTGTCTCGATAAAAAAAATCACCCAGTCTACACTGTAGAGTGGTCGTGTAGGTACCATGATAAAAAGCACCCAGTACTCACTGTAAAAGAGGTTGGTGTTAGGAAGGGCATCCAGCTATAGAAACCAAGCCAAAATCAGTTCTATATGAGCAAGACACAGCACCTGACCTGGCACTGCCCACAACAGGACAACCCGTATAACCCATGCTAGTGAGGAAGAATGGACGTAAAATGATGATGATGATAAATATTCATTAACCACAAACAAAAATAGTCCTATGTTTTAAGGGCTCTGACATTCAAAAGTAATCCAAGAAATTATTTCCATTTAATTATGTCTTAATATATAGTATATAAAGTTTACAGATGCTTTAAAATAAATCAGTTTCTATGTAATGACCATCTCAGCTAAATTTTCTTCATGTAAGCTCTTTGGAATTACAATTTGTTTATGAAATATGTTGGCTTCTGTTAGATAGTTATGTTAAGATGTATAAAATTTCTTTCATTAGCTACCTCCCAATATTCTAATGCTCTTTCCCAAGCTAGCTCATAAATTCTAACTCTCTTTCATTAGCTAGCTCTCAAATTCTACCTCTCTTTCACTAGCTAGCTCCCAAATTCACGTCACTTTCACTAGCTAGCTCCCAAATTCACCTCTCTTTCACTAGCTAGCTCCCAAATTCACGTCACTTTCACTAGCTAGCTCCTAAATTCACCTCTCTTTCACTAGCTAGCTCCCAAATTCACGTCTCTTTCACTAGCTAGCTCCTAAATTCACCTCTCTTTCACTAGCTAGCTCCCAAATTCACGTCTCTTTCACTAGCTAGCTCCTAAATTCACCTCTCTTTCACTAGCTAGCTCCCAAATTCACGTCTCTTTCACTAGCTAGCTCCTAAATTCACCTCTCTTTCACTAGCTAGCTCCCAAATTCACCTCTCTTTCACTAGCTAGCTCCCAAATTCACGTCTCTTTCACTAGCTAGCTCCTAAATTCACCTCTCTTTCACTAGCTAGCTCCCAAATTCACCTCTCTTTCACTAGCTAGCTCCCAAATTCACCTCTCTTTCACTAGCCAATTCCTAAATTGACGTCTCTTTCACTAGCCAGTTCCTAAATTTTACCTCTCTATCAGTAGATACCTCCTAAATTCACCTCTCTTTCACTAGCTAGCTCCCAAAATGCTCTCACAATTCCCATTGCACCCCACTCCACACATTTCCTGGGGGAAAAGTTTGATTTGCTCCCTTTACTAAAACCCAATCTTAGAAGTCTCTTCTCTAGCTATATGTAGTCCATAGATATGTTTTTGTATATGTATACACATATATGTTTACTTTATGTCAAATACGTATATATTTTTATGCGTATGTATATATTTATCTTGGTTGGCATGTACATGCATGTATGGGGAGAGCCTGCATCATACATTCATGTTCATGCAGTTAAGTATGAATATACTCTTACAAATGTTTGATGTTTGGCTGTGTCTTTATCATCATCATCATCGTTTAACGTCTATCTTCCACGCTAGTATGGGTTTAGATGGAAATTGTCCCACGTGAGGCAATATTGGTTGTCTTGCTCGTATAGGACTGTCTGGTGGGTTTTCTACGGCTGGATGCCCTTCCTAACACCAACCACGTTTACAGTGTGGACTGGGAGGTTTTTACCGTGTTACCTACACGGCCACATTACAGCGTGGACTGTGTGTTTTTGTCATGACACCTACACGACCTCATTTATTTAGGACTGGATGTTGTGGCACCAACATGACTTTACAGAGAAAGGGGTGGTGTAGGTGGGGGTGAGGGTAGGGGTAGTGGGATGGAGGTGTATTTTTGGTTAGGAGGTGCCTACTGACTGTAGATTTCGCTTTGTACTTAGGCAAGGTGGATCTTCTGTATTACTGCGTAGCACCAAAGATCTCGGTCCAGTGACATTGTCTTGGAGAGGTGTAAATGTGTAAGGTCGGAATTTATCAAATCGTCCCAGGTTTTTCTGGGTCTGTCTACTCCGTAGCTTCCATCTATTTTTATCGCCCTGCACTTTTTTATACAGCTGTCGTCTTTCATGCGCATCACGTGGCCATACCAACGTAGTCTTCTCTCGAGTAAACAGCATCTGATCCCTCTTATTCCTAATTTCTCACTTAGTTCATTTATGCTTTGCCATTCATGTATATTACTATTACACATCCAGCGGAGCATGCAAGCTTCGTTCCTCTCCAGTCTGCGCAGATCCTCTGCACACAATACCCATGTCTCACTGCCATGTATCATTGCTGTTCGTATGCAGGCATCATACAGTCTGCCTTTCATTTTTAGGGAGAAACCTTTAGCGGCCAATAGTGGTATAAACTCTCTGAACTTTTTCTATCCCGTTCTGACCCTAGCTGTACTTTCAGAGCACCCTCCACCACTGCTGATTTTGTCACCCAGGTAACGGAAGGTGTCCACTATTTCTATAGAACCATCTGGGCAATGGAAGGAGCTAGTATCCTGTGGGCACTTGCTACTTATTGCACCTGAGCACCGGCCACATATAAAATCTATGTTCTTAGTTAGTTTACCTGTGATCCCATTACATCTTTTATGCACCCATACTTTGCATTTGGGACATAAAATGGAGTTTCTGCCTACTCCTTTCCTACACACTGAGCATGGCCATTTCCCAGAGGGGACCAGTGCCCTATTTTCCTTCCTACATACTAGAACTTTAGTCTTAGACAAGTTAATTTTAAGGCCTTTTGATTCTAGGCCATGCTTCCAAGTTTGGAATTTCTTCTCTAGTTCAGCCATTGATTCAGCTATGAGCGTTAGATCATCTGCGTATAGAAGTTCCCATGGGCAGCTGGTCTTGAACTCCTCTGTTATAGCCTGAAGGGCAATAATAAATAGGAGGGGGCTAAGGACACAGAGCCCTGATGAACACCGTCTTTTACGCTAAACTCTTCACTATATTCGTTGTTAATTCTAACCTTGGTGACTGTTTCTTTATACATGGCTTGTATAGCTCTCACAAACCAGTCATCAACACCTAATTTTCTAAGAGCCCACCAGATAATGGAGAAGGGGACTCTGTCAAAGGCTTTCTCCAAGTCAACAAAAGCTAAGTATAGGGTTTACTTTTAGCTAGGTACTTCTCCTGTAGTTGTCGTACAAGGAAAAGAGCGTCTGTGGTACTTTTACCTGACACAAACCCGAACTGCATTATATGTATGTATATATACACAAGTACATAATATGCATGGTTGTGTAAGAGTGAACACATTCTCTATCAGGAAGGAGGAAGTTATTCACAAACCAGAGACCTGTCTAGATGCTTGCAATAGAAAGGAATCTATGAAAAACACTCAAATGCCAGGTGATGATGTTAAACCAGACAACCAAAGATGGTGTCATTGTTGTTGCTTTTATTGTCAGTGCCAACTGGGTACCCTTCCCGCCTCTGACCACATAATAATAAAATAGGAGTGGAACTGTTTTTGTCAGTCAAGCATGGTGCAGAGTTGTATGAATAACACATTTAACATATCATTACCATCACCGTTTTACATCCATTCTTCCACGCTAGCATGGGTTAGATGGGTTGTCCTGTTGTGGGCAATGCCAGGTCAGGTGACCATCTCTTGCTCATATGGAACTAATTTTAGCTTGATTTCTACAGCTGGATGCCCTTCCTAACACCAACCTCATTTACACTGAGTACTAGGTGCTTTTTTTTCCATGGCACCTACACGACCACTTTACAGTGTGGACTGGATGATTTTTTTGTTGTGACACCTACACGACCACTTTAGAGGGGGAGGGGGACATACTGTCTATATGCTTCAGCTTCGACATAAAGGTTTAAAATAATGGCAATGTGATTAGTAGTCCATCATCCTAGCCTGATTATCATTGTTTTCTTAATCATCATCATTAACATTGTTTTTATTGCTGATTTTCCTTGCTGACAAGGATTGAACAGGAATTCTTTTAGGTTGCATAACTCAGAAATGAAGGAGTTGAGCCATGGAGAGTCACTACCTCTTCTCATCAAGAGATCATAGTTCTGGTACTACAGCCATCGGGTACTACAGACATGTGATTAGAATGTCTAAGAAAAGAATTGTTGAACAGATTTTATTGGCAAAGCCAACTGGTAGGAGACTGAGAAGTACAGCACAAATAAAATGGTTGGATAACATCTGTAGGGTCAGCTGGTCTCGCTTGGGGATCCAGCCATATCATTGGAGATGGTTACTTCGATAGGACCCTCTGGAAGGCATATCTGAGAACTATGTCCCCATAACCCTCCCAGGAATAAGTGGGGGAAGAAGAAGAAAAATGCTTTATAGCCAGATGCTTTTCCTAATGCCAACCTTCTTAGTCACCTCTCACAACATGCAGGTATGTGATACACCTATTCTATTGTTCTAAAGACCAGGATATACACAGCATCTTATTCCATTATTATAATTCCATTCCCATCTTGGATATTTTATAAAAAATATTACACCGACCCTAATACATGACTGGTATTTTATTTTATCCACCCTGGAAGGTTACATAGTTAACCTCAGCAAGATTTGAACTAAGAACTTAAAGGGTCATAACTAAATACCACAGGCATTTAGTCTGACACACGAATGATTATGCCAATCCACTAGTATTTGACAAACACTTTATTTTTGTTGATCTCAGCAGAATTTAACTCTTACCCTGCTATATTTCTATGTATGATTTTCAAATAATTTTGAAAGTATTCAACAATTTGGAAAGACTGAGTAATATAACTAACTTTCTCGTAATTAACCCTTTAGCATTTATACCGGCTGTATCCGGCCAAAATTATCTCACCTCTTTCTGCTCAAACTGGCTGTATCTGGCTGCTCATACTGATGTTAAGGTATTGTTCTCAAAATAAATATCAAAATCTCATAGATTCAATATTATGCGAGATAATTATGTGAGGTAAAGCCTTTTCCATGAAAATGTGATAGTAAATATAGAGTAATGTAAATGCTAAAGCGTTAAGTTAGTGTTCAGCCCATAACTTAACAAATGTTCTTACATAAAATTATAATGAGAGATTTTTTTTTCAATAAATATATACACTTTAAAATAAACAGTTTTGTATTCTAGAAAAAGTGGTTGTTTCAGACATTTCAGTATGAAAAGGGTTAATAAATACTGTTAACTCACCTTGAAATACATTGGTGCCATAGCACCATCTTCCATGTCTACAGGTACACACTCAATATGAGCATGAGGAAACCTGTGTAAGTGCATGCTAGTCTCCAGAAATATTGAATCTTTCTTTACTTTTTGAAACATCTTTACTAAAGCTGCCTTGAATGTCTGTAAGTAAAGAATCACCAAAAATTAGTTGATAACATTATTTTGTTAATTGATGACAACAACCACTGTTGCCACTATTTTCCAATGAGTTGGATGGGTATTCTACGCAAAACAATTTGCATATTTCTGAATATTTCATTTTAGAAGATTTTTTTATATTTTAGATAAATAGTAATGGTCCTCATATTGTCAAATATATTTTATATTAATTAAACAAAAATAATAGTCTACAAAAGATTTATTTGGCATGGTTGAATGGGTCATTATGGTCCAAGTCAGAATCATGTCTTGTCCGCTGCAAGGTTAACCCTTTAGCTTTAAAACCGGCTGTATCCAGCCAGAATTATCTCAGCTCTTTCTGTTCAAACTGGCCATAACTTGCTACTCATACTTATGTTAAGATATTGTTTTCAAAATAAATAATATCAAAATCTCATAGATTCGATATTATGCGAGATATTATGTGAGATAAAGCCTTTACCATGAAAATGTAACTTATATACAGGGTGTTTCAAAAAGAATGACCCAATTTTAAACAGCTATATTTATTACAAATTCATGCAGACTCAAACAATTTCATATTCCAGCAAGAGGGAACACCGCCACACTGGCACAAGGAAGTGTGGAGCTTCCTCAATGACATCCTTCCACAACGCTGGATAGGGCGTGCAGGATTTCAAGACAAGGCCTTACACTCATATCCTCCAAGATCTCCAGACATAACACCCTGCTAGTAACGTCGATGAGCTTAAAGGCAGGATAGCAGCAGCAGTAGCTTCAATCGAAAAAAATAGCTTGCGACGTGTGTGGGACAAATTTAGTTATCATCTGATGTCGTCCTTGCAGCTAGTAGAGGACACACTGAGCATTTGTGATAATGCTTTTGAAACTTTGTTTTTGTTAGTATTTTGAACTTTATTTCATTACTGTAAAGCGTTTTTTGTAATAAATATAGCTGTTTAAAATTGGGTCATTCTTTTTGAAACACCCTGTATAATATAAAAGAGAGATGTTTCTTGGTTGGCTGAGCGCAACCAAGATGCCATGGCATATGTAAGAAAATTTGGTTGTCCAGATCTTTTCATTACATTTGCATGCAATCCTACGTGGCCAGGAATTCAAAATGAACTGTTTAAACACCAATATGCAAAATATAGACATGACATCATTGCCAGAGTTTTTAATGAGAAATAGAAGATCTTGATGTGGCTGCTAAAAGATGGACACATCTTTGGCAAACTAAGATGTTGGTTTTACACTATTGAATGGCAGAAAAGAGGTCTTCCTCATTCCCATATACTAATTTGATGTTCAGACCACATTCACTCAGATCAAATCGACAAAATCATAAGCGCCGAATTGCCCGATCCTGACAAAGACTCAGAACTATTTGCCATTATCTCAAAACAAATGATACATGGTCCATGTGGCAGTATCAACCCTAAGGGTGGGTACATGAGAAGTAACAAATGTGAAAAAAGATATCCAAGGCCTTTTCAACAAGAAACCTTAACTGGTGATGATGGATATCCTCAGTACTGACGGAGAAGCCCTCACTGTGGTGGAAAAACTGTTTATCAAGATACGAGGTCAAGACCTTCAGGTTGGTAACAATTGGGTCGTTCCCTACAAAATCCTTGATGCTCACATCAATTGTAAGTACAACACATCAGTTAAGTATGTTTGTAAATATGTCAACAAAGTTAGTGATATGGCAACTTTTACTGTTGGTGGCGATAACCAATTAAATGAAGTTAAAACATACTTAACAAGGAGATATATTTCTAGCAATGAAGCCATGTGAAGAATCTTTGGTTTTGTCATACACAATAGACATCCAGCGGTAGTGAACCTTACAGTCCATTTGGAAAATGGTCACTGAAGAAAATGCACAATTGATTACAGCGTCTCCTCCAGACATAACGCTTACTGCTTTTTTTAAGCTTTGTACAAAAGGCCGGTTATATGATGCCTGTGTGAGATGCGCGATGCTGCACGGTAGTGAGACATGGGCAGCAACTGCAGAGGATATGCGACAGCTGGAGAGAAATGAAGCAAGCATGCTCCGTTGGATGTGTAATGTCAATGTGCGTGAATGACCAAGCATAGATGAGTTGAGAGAGAAACTGGGTATAAGAGGGATAAGCTGTAGTGTGCAGGAGAGAAGACTGTGATGGTATGGACATGTGATGCACATGGAGGATGATCGCTGGGTAAAGAAGTGCCAAGAAATACCAGTAGAAGGAAGATGCAGTAGAGGAAGACCACGAAAAACATGGGCGGAGGTGGTGAGAGCGGACCTCAGATCGCTCAAGTTCACGGAGGAGATGACGAAGGACCGTGACAAGTGGAGAGATGCTGTGCTGAATAGGACCCGTCCCACCCTTGCAAGCAAGGAAAAGCGGACGTAAAATGATGATGATGATGATGATGATGTGGAGAAGATGCCTTTGTTAAAACCTTGCTTTATCATGAGGTTCCCACATTCTACACATGGAATAAAAAGAAATGGAGCAGACAAAAGATTGGCAACCATGTGGATGGCTATCAAGACATCAATGCAAATGATGCAATAGGAAGAGTTTACACAGTCCATCCTAAACATAGGGAATGTTTCCATTTGAGGTTAATCCTTCACACTGTTAGAGGGCCAACATCATTTGAAAATATCAAAATTGTACATGGAACTCCATGTGCAACGTATGCTGAAGCAAGTAAATTACTTGGCCAGCTTGAAGACGGGGAATATTGGAATAAGACATTGGAAGGGGCGGCTGCCACACAAATGTCTAAAAAGCTTCGACAGCTCTTCGCTGTAATGCTCACTACGTGCAATATTTCAGAGCCCTTGAGTCTCTGGGAAAGCTATAGGAAAGACTTGTCGGAAGATATATTGCACAGGATCAAACTTCAAAACACTGGCATTAATGTAGATTTTTCTCCACCTATCTATAATGAAGCTCTGACAGAAATTAACAACCACCTGAGTGAAATTGGCTGGTCCCTTAAGGATTACAGTTTACCAGAACCTGAGGACACAGTTGCATACTCTATTACACAGGATATATTAAAGGAGATGAATTATGACATCAACAAGCTTACACAATATGTCAATGAAAATAAAGAAAAGCTGATTGAAGATCAAAGAATTGCTTATGAAAAAATATTGACAAGTATAGGCCAGAAAGAAGGAGGCCTTTACTTTTTGGATGCTCCAGGAGGAACTGGTAAAACCTTCACAATAAATCTTATATTGGCAAAAGTAAGGCAGCAAAAGCAAATTGCTTTGGCTGTTGCATCAAGTGGTATTGCTGCTACCTTACTTGAAGGAGGCAAAACAGCACACTCAACATTCAAGTTGCCATTGAATGTCACAAGAGAAGAATCTCCTTCGTGCAATATCAAAAAGAACACACCAAAAACAAAGCTTTTAGAGAAATGCTCCGTGATCATATGGGATGAGGCCAATGGCACATAGAAAGTTACTTGAGTCTCTGGACCATTCTTTAAGAGACATTAAAGGATGTAATGAAATTATGGGAGGAGTAACGATTGTGTTTGCTGGTGACTTCAGACAGATTTTCCCCGTCATTTCTAAAGGCACAAGAGCTGATATTGTAAACGCTTGCATCAAAGTCTCAACTATATAGCAACAAGTCCAGCGATTACCCTTGAGGACAAACATGAGAGTGCAGTTGTACAATGATGCAGAAATTGATACATTTGCAAAACAGCTAATTAAACTGGGTGATGGAAATCTGCAACAAGATAAAGATGGAGAAGTCAACCTTCCATTTGGAAATGTCTGTAATACAACAAATGAACTAATTGATCAAGTATTTCCAAATGTTGCCTCAAATTATATCAATCAATCACGGCTGTTTGAGCAAGCGATTTTAATATCAAAACATAATATGGTAAATCAGATCAACCAATGCCTATTGGATACGCTCCCAGGGGAGGTTCATACATGTCTCCATTGACAAGATTGAAAAGGATGACGAAGCTGTTAATTATCCTGTAGAGTTCCTTTATAGTTTGGAACTTCCTGGACTTCCTCCACACAAATTAACACTAAAGATTGGAACTCCCATCATCCTTTTGGGAAACCTGGATCCACCACGTCTATGCAATGGCACACGCTTAACAGTAAGGCAGATGATGAAACATCTCCTAGAGGTCACTATTCTTAGAGGCAATCATCAAGGCGAAAATGCATTTATTCCAAAGATTTCACTTATCCCTTCCTCTACCGAACTACCATTCAAATTCTGAAGACTTCAGTTCCCTATTAGAGCCAGCTTCACTATGACCATAAATAAAGCTCAGGGTCAGAGTCTCCGAGTTCTAGGATTGGATCTGAGAGAATTAGTTTTTACCCATGGGCAGTTATGTGTTGGTTGTTCACGAGTGGGAACATCTAGAAATCTTCATATACTTTGCACGAACGGTAAAACAAAGAATCTGGTGTATCTGGAAGATTTTTTACTTTTTTTGTCACACACACCACAGCCTTGCGTCATACTGTAAACCAGACAATGCATCCAATACAGTCGTTTTCTCTTCTACCTGTCTTCTCTTAACTGTTCACCCGGGTGAAGCCGGGTACCTCAGCTAGTAGTGTATATAAAGTAATGTAAATGCTAAAGGGTTAAAGAAGGGCAATGATGGCCAAAAGATTGAAAGAGAAAAGCATATAATATGAGTGGAAACAGAATGAAAGAAGAGGTACAGTGGTGGGTATATTGTTGGATGGAAATCAAGTAGAAAACAGCATGAACATCATTATCATCATAACCATTTAGCGTCCATTTTATATGTTTGCATGGGTTAGATGTTTCGTCCACGTTGGGAGACAAGTCTGGCCAGAATTGGCCACGACGTACCTTGCTCCGACGAGGACTGTAAATTTGGCCAAGTATTTTTACAGCTAGCTGCTGTTCCTAACACCAACCACATTTACAGTGTGACAGTGTGATGGAATATCAATAGGGATGTGTCATGGTGGGAGAGAGTAAGTGATGGATAGCAACAGATGGTGAGAATAGTAGATGTCAGTTAAGAGTCTCCTAAGGGAAAGAGAGGATGATGGTTAGTGGTAGAGGGTGACAGTATTGAATAATGGCTATCAACAGATATGAGTAATTATAAGTGAAAGCGGTATGTGTCAACTAAGAGTTTTAACAATATTAGAGCCATAAATAGAAATTGTTAATACAATAATAATTTGGGGAAAGGTCAAAGCAGCAAATTAATTGAAGAATATTGTTAATTACATCTGGTAATAGTGAAATTATATATGTCTCCCCCATATCGACCCAATAGAGGGACCAGCAGTGTTAGTCGAGGGGAGTATAATAAGTAAGGCAATCAAGGATATGAAGACGAGTAAGGCGGCTGGGCCTTCGGAAATAGTTGCTGAGATGCTGAAGGCATCTGGCACGGTGGGACACACCATGGTCACCCGCATAGTTAACCAAGTCGTACAGAATGGGGTTGTTCCGAAGGACTGGCATAGCAGCATCATCGTTAACTGTTATAAGGGTAAAGGAGACGCCCTAGATAGGAGTAACTATAGAGGCATTAAATTAATCGACCAGGTCATGAAGGTCACGGAAAAAGTAATAGCACAACTAATCAGAGAGAGAATTGACCTAGATGAAATGCAGTTCGGGTTTGTGTCAGGCAAAAGTACCACAGACGCTCTTTTCATTGTACGACAACTACAGGAGAAGTACCTAGCTAAAGGTAAACCCCTCTACTTAGCTTTTGTCGACTTGGAGAAAGCCTTCGACAGAGTCCCCCGCTCCATTATCTGGTGGGCTCTTAGAAAACTAGGCGTTGATGAATGGCTTGTGAGAGCTATACAAGCCATGTATAAAGAAACAGTCAGCAAGGTTAGAATTAACAACGAATATAGTGAAGAGTTTAGCGTAAAAGTTGGCGTCCATCAGGGCTCTGTTCTCAGCCCCCTACTATTTATTATTGCCCTTCAGGCTATAACAGAGGAGTTCAAGACCAGCTGCCCATGGGAACTCCTATACGCAGACGACCTGACACTCATAGCGGAATCAATGGCCGAGCTAGAGAAGAAATTCCAAACATGGAAGCACGGCCTAGAATCAAAAGGCCTTAAAATTAACCTGGCTAAGACTAAAGTTCTAGTTTGTAGGAAAGAAAATAAGGCGGCGGTCCCTTCTGGGAAATGGTCGTGCTCGGTGTGTAGGAAAGGCGTAGGTAGAAACTCCATTTTATGTCCTAAATGCAAAGTATGGGTGCATAAAAGATGTAGTGGGATCACAGGTAAGCTAACTAAGAACATAGATTTTACATATGGCCGGTGCTCTGGTGCAATAAGTAGCAGCAAGTGCCCACAAAATACTAGCTCTTTCAATTGCGCAGAGGGTTCTATAGAAATAGTGGACAGTTTCCGTTACCTGGGTGATAAAATCAGCAGTGGGGGAGGGTGCTCTGAAAGTACTGTAGCTAGAGTCAGAACTGGTTGGAAAAAGTTCAGAGAGCTTATACCACTATTAGCTGCTAAAGGGTTCTCCCTAAAAATGAAAGGCAGGTTGTACGATGCCTGCATACGAACAGCAATGTTGCATGGCAGTGAGACCTGGGCATTGTGTGCAGAGGATATACGCAGACTAGAGAGGAACGAAGCTTGCATGCTCCGCTGGATGTGTAACAGTAATATACGTGAACGGCAAAGCATAAACGAACTAAGGAAAAAATTAGAAATAAGAGGGATCAGATGTTGTTTACTCGAGAGAAGGCTACGTTGGTATGGACACGTGATGCGCATGAAAGTCGATAGCTGTATAACAAAGTGCAGGGCAATAAAGATAGACGGTAGCCACGGAATAGGCAGACCTAGAAAAACCTGGGACGAGCTGATAAACTCCGACCTCACACACTTACACCTCTCCAAGACAATGTCACTGGACCGAGACCTTTGGCGGTACTCAGTAACAGAGAAGACCCGCCTTACCTAAATACATAGTAAAACCTACTACAGCCAGTAGGCATCTCTAACAAAATACCCTTTTGGCTCTGCTAAAAAGTTATAAAAATTAGCATTTTTGAGGGATAGGGTTATATATACATGCATGCATACATATATATATATATATATATATATATATATATATATATATATACACACACACACACACATATATATATATGTGTGTGTGTGTGTGTGTGCATATGTATATATATATATATATATATATATATATGTGTGTGTGTGTGTGTGTGTGTGTGTGTGTGTGTGTATAGAAAGAGAGTAGACATAAACTCCATTTGAAGTACACAATGACCTGGAAAAGCATTTGACAGAGTACCCCAATCAATTATCTGGTGGCCCTTAAGGAAATTAGGAGTAAAAGAATGGTTGGTGAGAGCAGTGCAAGTCATGTATAGAGGAGCTGTCAACTAAGTGAGAGTAGGAAATAAGTTAAGTGAAGAATTCAAGGTACAAGTTGGAGTTCATCAAGGTTCAATTTGTAGCCCACTACTATTTATTATAGTCCTCCAGGCTATAACAGAGGAGTTTAACACTGGCTGCCCATGGGAACTTCTCTATGCAGATGATTTGGTACTTATAGCTGAATCCAATAAAGACCTAGAAAATAAGTTCTGACCAAGGAAACAGAATTTAGAATCAAAAGGCTTAAGAGTAAACTTAGCCAAAACTAAAGTGCTAGTGGGTAGGAGAGAAGATAGGACCTGTATACCTTCAGGAAAATGGCCCTGCTCAATATGTAGAAAAAGAGTAGGCATAAACTCCATACAATGTACACAATGTTAATCTTGGGTACACAACAGATGTAGTGAGATAACGAGTAAGTTAACAGGAAGGAAAGACTTTGTTTGTAGAGGATGCACATGGGTAATCGAGGGGAAGATAACTAGCGATGTAAGTCTATTCCTGTCACAGGAAGGACCCATAGAAGAGGTTGATAGCTTCTACCATCTAGGGAACATAATTAGCAATGGAGGAGGGTGATCTGAGAGCATAATAGCTCGAATAAGGATAGGATGGAAAAAGTTCAGAGAGCTACTCCCAGTGTTGACCACAAAAGGTTTCTCCCTACGTACAAAAGGATGACTGTATGATGCCTGTCTGCAAAGTAGTGAAAAATGGTCTGTGACTACAGAGGACATGCATAGACTGGAGACAAATGAAGCAACCATACTCCGTTGGATGTGGAATGTAAGTGTGAGAGAAAAGCAGAGCTTGAACGAGCTAAGGGAGAAGCTGGGTTTAAGAGGAATCCAAGGTGGTGTGCAGGAGTCGACTGCATTGGAATGGACAAGTGATGCGCATGGACAATGAGTGATGGGTGAAGAAGTGCCAGGAAATGCCTGTGGAATGAAGCTACAGTAGAGGTAGACCAAGACCTGAGCAGAGATTGTAAGAGCTGACCTCAAATCACTTAGACTCACAGAGGAGATGACGAAGAAACACGACAAGTGGAGAAAGACCATGCTGAGAAGGACCCATTCAACCCAAGCAAGCATGGAAAAACGGACATAAAAACGATGATGATGATAAATGTATATATATATGTGTGCATATAGATATACCGCCAAAAAATGATTACACTCTTTGATTACCTGTACAGGCAATATTTATTAGAATGCTGTTGAAGTATGTATAGATTTGTTTGGGACATCCTGTATATCATCACTGTTTTACGCCCATTCTTCCACGCTAGCATGGGTTAAACAGGTTGTCTTGTTGTGGGCAATGCCAGGTCAGGTGACCTTGTCTTGCTCATATGGAACTGATTTTGACTTGATTTCTACAGCTGGATGCCCTTCCTAACACCAACTTCATTTACAGTGAGTACTGGGTGCTTTTTTGCTGTGGCACCTACACAACCACTTTACAGTGTGAACTGGGTGATTTTTGTCGAGACACCTACATGACCACTTTACAGTGTGAGGGGGGTGGGAGCATACTGTCTATACACTTCAGCTTCGGCTTCTACCTGTGGGAAGTCAGATCTTCTGTATTACTGCGTAACGCCAAAGGTCTCGGTCATGTGTCATTGCCTTTGAGAGATGCAATTGGGCAAGGTCAGCTTTTATTACCTCATCCCAGGTCTTCTTGGGTCTCCCCACTCTACGGCTTCTATCAACGTTTAGTGCTCTGCACCTTTTTATGCAGCTGTCATCCTTCATACACATCACATGTCCATACAAACGTAATCTGCTCTCCTGTACACAGCATTTGATTCTTCTTATGCTTAGGCTCTCTCTCAATTCGTTTATGCTTTGCCATTCACATATATTACTATTGTACATCTATCGGAGCATGCAAGCTTTGTTTCTTTCTAATCTATGCAAGTCTTCTGCACACAATGCGAAGGTATCACTACCATGTAACATTGCTGTTCGTACAGTCTGTCTTTCATTTTGAGGGAAAAGGCCTTTCACAGCTAGCAGTGGTAATAGTTCCTTGAACTTCTTCCATCCCATTCTTACCCTGGACACACACATATGATTTCACTACAACTCCATCATATCAAGAACCACAATAACATTGGTGGCAGTGACAAAAGTTATTAGGTTTTTTTAATTTTATATTCGGTTGAAGCAGAGGGCTGTTCTTTGAGAGAGATGAGCTATAAAGTTCTAGGATTTTTGTAGGGTTGTTGTAGTATTTTATCAATTCCTAACATAAACAGAAATTGATTTCAAAAGAAAGTGTATCTAAACATGTTTAACTGAAATACTGAAACAACATGTGTGTGTGGATAAATTGTATATAAGTTTACATGTGTACATTTAATCAACATACATTTAGTTTTACTGTGTAAATAGATTCTGTGGTCTCCCTCCAGAACAGACTAGAGAACAGCTCTACTAGTTTCACCTGGTTATTGCCAACTTATCATGAATGTTTATTGTACTTGTTCTACAGGGGGAGAATGAGAGAGACTAGCATAAAACTACTTATGAAAAATACAGTGAAAAACAGGCACAAATTTTACAAAAGACCATCATCTTATCAAGATATAGATTTATCCCTCATCTAATTAACTCAATGGCCACTCCATATAAGTGTTGGACTCTGTGGATTTTAGCATTTTGGACAAACATAAAGCAGTATGAAATATATCAATCGAAACACAAGGGTGTATACAGAAAAAGCTTACAACACAATAGTAAATATAACAACACAAAGTATTAGCAGATTAAAAGAGATTAAGGTTAGTCTATTTGAAGAGAGAGACCACACGTAAGTAACATTCACTATAAAAATGAGGGTAGGTAGGATAAATCAACGATGCACTGAGAAAATATTAAGGTATTCAGTACAGTGATTTATAAAATGGGCGGTACTGCCCACCCCCACTCCATGGAGGAGGAGATTGCCTAAGGGGATGGTAGGGTGTGCCAAGGTAAGAAACAGTACTTCCAGATATAAAATAATAACTATGTATTGTCATTTATTGACAGTCACAGCCAAGAAGATTTGGAAACACCTGGAAGGTGACAGAGGGCATATAGATTGATATATCTTGTATATTTCTATGGCACTGTACCTATCTAGCAAATTTTAATGAACAGCAGATGTAAAGGATGATGATGATGATAATGACATTGACAATAAAAACAACGACAACAAATAAAATAACTACTGAGAAAAGACAAAACAAAATTCAAAAAGAAATTATATCTCAGAAGACACAAATTAAGAGGAAGGATTCTGTGCAAGACTTACCCAATTCATACAAGAATGGAAAAATAAACATAAAATAATTGTTTCTACTTTTGGCACAAGGCCAGCAATTATCCCAGTACATTACTGATGCTTTATTTTATTAACCCCGTAAGAATGAAAAGCAAAGTTAACTTCAGTTAACCTGATGCTCTACCAATACTGCCAATAAAAAGAATTACAAATACTATTATTTTGTATGTTGTGTTGTCTACAACATTACATACAAAATGATTTTCTATATTTTGGGGGAGTTGTACTTGTTTGGCAAGTGACTTGATCTGACATTGTGTATTGAACCTAAAACAATTAATTACATTGTGGAAGAACCATATTAGCCATTCAAAAAGCAAGCAAAAATTGTTAAATTCATTTTACATTTATCAATTACTGTATTTGATGGCTTATAAGGCGCACTTTTTTTTTCCAAAAATGTCCCATAAAATCACCCTGGCTAGTGGAGTTCTAATGCTGCAATGGCCCTTAAATTAAACCACAAAGATCTCCACAACTCGGCGATCACTTCTACACCAACAAAGCTACAATTTTATTACATTTTATGATGAATAAAATAAATTATTTTCACTTTCTTTTGTTTTAAAAATGTACTGAATATTTCAACAAAAAATACAATGTAGAGAATAAAGTAAATTTATTTTTACACATCCTTATATTTTAAAAATGTACTAAAACATTGCAACTAGAATTATGATCTAGAGTAATAAAAAAAAAATATGATATACAAACTTTATACCCTTCCCGTGACATTCATAGTTTAAACCCATTTATTTATTTGTTTTTTAAATGCCTGCCCAAATTGAGGTATGTTTTCGCTCTGATCGATCGACAAAATCCCAGACCTCATTTGCTTGCCAAGTGCGGTGGACCTCATCAAATCAGACCAAGGAAACAATGTTTCCATTGGTCTTTCCATTGCTGATACTATCCTAACTCCTGGCAGAAGGATCAACATGAAATAAAGTGTCTTGCTGAAGGACACAACACATCACCCAGTCCGAGAATTGAACTCGCAACCTCACAATTGCTAATCCAACTCTCTAACCACTAAACCACACATCTTCACTTATAAGCAGTCAAATATGGTATTCCTGGTATCAAAATTTTGTGCACTGTTTGCAACCTGGTCATTGGAAGTGTGTTAGTGATCAGGTCACACAAATATTAATGCTAAGAAATAAATGATAGATTTAACAATTTTGTATATTTGAAAAGCTAAAATTATTTTTTCTTTATCATTTTTAGCAACAGTGCCAACATACAATTATGAACACTTCATTTTTTTTTCAATATATTGATTAAGATGTTTGCTTTACAACCCCATGGGTTTAATCCCTTTGCACAGCATATTGTATCTTCTACTGTATCCTCAGATAGACCAATAATGTGCGAGTAGAATTTGATAGATGGAAACTGTGCAGAAGCGTGCGCGCACGCGCGTGTGCGTGTGTGTGAATGTGTGTGTATGTGCCCATGTTTGTGTAAATCAATGTCAAGTTGCATCCTTTTATGTTGAAAAGGCAACTTAGCCATTCAATAAACAGAAGTTGATAAAATAGGTAGTAGAATGAAATAAGTAATGGGGTCAATATGATTGGCTAAAACCCCTCAAGACAATGCCTCCAATGATTGACATCAATCAAATCATATAACGATATATAAAAATGTACACATCTTACCTGCATCTCATACCAGACATCTTCATCCATGGTAGTTGAAGACGTAACATGTTGTATAGGAGCCAGAATACAATGTCCCTCTGTCAGAGAAGGATAATCTGGAAGAGCTAAATACACCTAAATCGACAAAATATAAACAACAATAATTACAGTATCTGTAATTCTAAGCGAGGACTTATCTATTCAAAGTGAGATTAAAAATTTCAAATTGAGATTTTGTGACATAAAAATGAGAATGGTGATTTGGCTATATTGTAAAAGATAAGATAACATAACATCATTTGTAATGTCAACAATGTGTACTTCTCTCATTAATTATAAGTTTTTATCAGTCAAGTGACCATCATGGTCATCATCGTTTAACATCCATTTCCACATCTGCATAGATTAGACAGATTGTCACGCTATGAGACAAGTCAGGTCCAGAGACCATGTCTTACTCAAATGGATCTGTATTTTGGGTTGGTTTCTATGGCTGGATGCTGTTCCTAATGCCAACCACATTACAGTGGTTATAATATCTTATTTTTTCAGCTGTAAGTATGGCAATATCATTGATCCACAATCATAACAATCTATGAACTGATTGCAAGCAACTTTACACATTGATGATTTCTTTGTTCCACATTCACTTGAAGTTGTTTATCAAGGCATTAAAATAAAACAGTTTAAAGAATAATCAGTTTACTTCTTAACCCTTTAGCATTTACATTACTCTATATTTACTATTGTATTTTCACTGTGAAGGCTTTACTTCACATAATTATCACACGTAATATCAAACCTATGAGATTTTGAGATTATTTATTTTGAGAACAATATCTTAACATCAGTTTGAGCAGCCAGTTATGGCCGGTTTGAACAGAAAGAGGTGAGAGAATTCTGACAGGATATGGCCGGTTTAAATGCTTAAGAGTTAAACAATTAGATGCTGCACTGTGTGTGAAAAATCTATTTGTGAAAAGATTTTAGAAGCTGCATGCTTTATCAGATGGAAAATAAGCTATTGCTTCTAACTGATAAAATCTTTGTTGCTACATTTTCTCTGTGAAAAGATGCATTATCTATTCTTGGCTAATCATATCAAGTAAGTTTAGGTTTTGTTTAAGTAACATGAGCTCACTATGAAATTGTTATGTCCCAATTTGATGTCGTACATGCTCATTTTGAAATCACTTTTCTCCCTTTGATATACGCTCACTTTGAACTGATATAAGAATTACAAGTATTACAATGATCTAACATCAGTTTTTTTTTTTTTTGTTCTTCGGTTGTGTCAAGGACATGACAACCTCCCTAATGCCACTACCACAATAAAGTGCACCAGTACGTTCTATAAAGTCATTGATGATAGGAAGGGCATCCAACTGCAGACAACCGGAAAGTATGTGATATGTGCCCCTCCTTGCCTGCCTCTCTGAGAAGACAGTAACTCCAATTAAGTATTGATTTGGTCTGCGACAACATGTCCAACCCATGCTAGCATAGAAAAAAAGATATTAAATGATGATGATAATGTGGTTTAGTCATGTTATTGTGAAGATGTGTGGTCTAGTAATTAAGGTGTTTGGTTCATGAGTTCAATTCCTGGACTGAGCGGCGTGTTGTATTTTTGAGTAAGAGACTTTATTTTGCTTTGCTCCAGTCCACTCAGCTGGAAAAAAACGAGTACCAACAACAGCTAGGTTTAACTCTGTAACAGACTCCTATCCCATCCAGGGGAAAATTGTTTGTCTACAACAACACTGGTGTCAAACTGTTTCTCTTGGACAACATCAATATCATGAAGGGAGACTGGTATAGACAGGTGACAAATGGTCTTCCACAAAAACACTTTGCCTGGGATTGTGCCTTGAAGGGGAACTTTATTGGTGAAAATCCATGGTCAGTCATGATAGTCTCATAATAATAACAGTAATTGTTTCTACTTTAGGCACAAGGCCAGTAATTTTGGGGGAGGGGAAAGTCAATGTAATCAACCCCAGTGCTTAACTGGTACTTCATTTTATCAACACCGTAAGGATGAAAAGCAAAGCTAACTTCGGCAGGATTTGAACTCAGAATGTAAAGGGCTGTAACTTTGTGTTGTGAAGCAGGGTGTCCGACACTCCACCGACTCTGCTGCCAGTCCACTGCCCATAATAATAATAATAATAGTAATAATAATAATGAAAATTATTGTGTAGAGTGCTCAGGTGCACTACAACTCATCAAAAGGTGCATGTATAGTACATAGAATAATGTACAAATGTTCATATGTATGGAGGAGGAATATCAGGTGTAGTGTTGGCGAATTTCGGGAAGTATGGAGGTTTTGAAGGATGCAGTGTCCCAACAGTTACCAATTGATGCATGGTTAATCAAGCTATTGATTTTCGAGTTATGTAATTAGTGTTACCATCAATGTTATATAATGCAGTTGACGACAGAAGTATTGGGAAAATTTGAAATTAAAAATGTATGCATTCCAATGCAAATAACCATAATAATAGTAATTTGCATTGGGGTGCTCACATTTCATATATATAAATATATTTCAAAGTTTACCTAGTCAGTAGGCACCTCTTAACCAAATATACACGCCAACCCACTACCTCTACTCCATCCTCCCACTCCCACCAACACCACCCTTCCTCTGTAAAGTTATATTGATACCACAACATCCAGTCCAAACTAAAAAGGTTGTGTAGGTGTCACGACAAAAAAGCACCCAGTTCACGCTGTAAAGTGGTCATGTAGGAAACACAATAAAAAGGCTCCCAGTCCACACTATGTGGTTGGTGCTAGGATGGGCATCCAGCCGTAGAAAACCTGCCAGATACAGTCCTATACAAGCAAGACATGGTTACCTGATCAATCTTGCCTCAAGTGGGAAAATTCCTCGTCTAACCCATGCTAGCTTGAAAGATAGAAATTAAACGATGATGATGATATTTGAAATATGTGCACCTCAATACAAACGACCATAATTAGGATCATTTCCATGGTTCCAACTACCTATCATCATCATCATTGTTTTACATCAGCTATTCTAAGCTTGCATGGATTGGACATGTCTTTTCCAACACAGCAGCCCTTCACTCATCACAGTCCTTTGTCATCTACGTGAGCTTCAATGATTTGAGATCAGCTCTTGCATCTTCCACCCAGGTCTTCCTTGGTCTACCTCTGCTGCAGCTTCCATCCACAGACACTTCTTAACCCAATGATCAACATCTATATACATCATATGTTCATACCAATATAGTCTTCTCTTCTGCACACTACATCTGATTCCTCTTATAACCAATTTTTCTCTTACCACATCTAGGCTATGTCTTTTATATATATTAACATTGCATATCCATGAAAGCATTCTTGCTTCATTTTTCTCCAGTCTTTGCATATCCTCTGCATACACTGCCCATGTCTCACTACCATGCAACATCGTGCATTACACACAGGCATCTTACAGCCAACCTATTGTTGTCAATAGAGGTAGTAGCTCCCTGAACTTTTTCCATTGTGTTCTTATTTTAGTTACTATGCTCGAAGAACCTCCTCCTCCACTGCTAATTATATAACCTAGATAACAGATGTTATTAACTACTTCTACGGATCCTTCCTGAGATTGGAAAAATTTAATTTCCACGCATGTGTGTGTGTGTGTGTGTGTGTGTGTGTGTGTGTGTGTGTGTGTGTGTGTGTGTGTGTGTGTGTGTGTGTGTGTGTGTGTGTGTGTGTGTGTGTGTGTGTGTGTGTGTGCGCGCGCGTGTGTGTATATATATATATATATATATATATATATCAGCCATATATTCCCTTTGACAACATCGGTGGCATGGAGGAGGGAGATCGGTATGCATGGGTGACTATTGGTATTCTACAAATAACCTTGCCTGAACTTGTGCCTCTAGGTGCAAATACCATTGTCATTCGTGACCGAAGGGGTCCAGTATATATATATATTTGTTTGTAGAAGACCAGCAGTCACCCATGCATACCGGTCTCCCTTCTCCATGCCACCGATGTTGTCCTAGGAAAAGGCAATGGCCGATACAGCTTGGGTAAACAGGAGCAACATGAAATAAAGTGTCTTGCTCAAGGATACAACGCATCACACAGTCTGGGAATTGAACTCACAACCTCACGATTGTAAGTTCAACGCTCTAACCACTAAGCCATCAACCATATACACATTATAAATTATACACATGAAAACTAAAGTGCAACCTTAGATTTCATGATCTGACTAGACTGTATGATTACAATCAGTAATAAGCTAGTGCATCGTCAGGCATCCATTTTGAAATATCTGTACGAGAGCATTATTTTCTTTTTATTGTCCCTCTCGCTATACACACACACACATACACACACATATATATATATATATATATACATATATATATATATATATCATCATCACCACCATCGTTTAACTTCTATCTTCCATGCTAGCATGGTTTAGATGGTTTTGACCCATTTAGTGGAAAGTTGGGTTGGGTGACCGAGTCTTGCTCATATAGGACTGTTTCTGGCTGATTTTCTACGGCTGTATGCCCTTCCTAACGCCAACCACATTTACAGGGTATGCTAGATATATATATTATGGAGGCACATGGCTTAGTGGTTTGAGCATTGAGCTTGCAATCGAAAGGTTTTGAGTTTAATTCTCAGACCGGGTGATGTGTTGTTTCCTTGAGCAAGACACTTTATTTTCACATTGCTCCAGTTGACTCAGCTGTAGAAATGAGATGATAGGGACTGAGGTCCATATCATTCCCCTGCAAAGTGGTCATGTAAGTGCCACGGAAAAAAAGCACCCAGCACTCACTGTAAATGAGGTTGGTGTTAGGAAGGGCATCCAGCTGTAGAAATCAAGCCAAAATCAGTTCCCATATGAGCAAGACAAGGTCAGCCAACCGGGCACTGCTCACAACAGGACAACCCGTCTAACCCATGCTAGCGTGGAAGAATGGATGCAAAACGGTGATGATACATATATAATAGGTGCAGAGAGAGAGAAAGAGAGAAATACATATATACTTATATACACAGGCATGACTGTGGTTAAGAAGTTCAATCCTACTGTGCAACACATTGAGCAAATGCTTTCTATGATAGCTGCAAGTCAGCCAATCACACTGGAGTGAAATTTGATACAGGAAAACTAAAACCTGTCATATATGCCCAGTCAACATTGTAAAATGGCTGTGTTAGTGTCACGACAAAACACACCCAGTCCACACTGTAAAGTGGTCATTTAACATCCATTTTTCCATGCTAGGATGAGTTAGACAAGTTGTCCAGTTGTAAGACAAGTCAGATCAGATGACTGTGACATGCTCATACAGAACTGTTTCTGGATTGGTTTCTACAGCTGGATGCCCTTCCTAATGTCTACTACATTTACAGACTGGGTGCTTTTTATCATGACACCAAAACGACTACTTTACAGCGTGGACTGGGTGCTGTTTATCATGGCACCAAAACAACCACTTTATAGTGTGGGCTGGATGCTTTTTACCATAGCACCAAAATGACTACTTTACAGTGTGGGCTGAGCTCTTTTTGTCATGTCATCAACATGATCACTTTACAATGTGGATAGATATATGTATATATATATATATAAGTATATAGTTGAAAAAGAGGGTAAAGTTCAAAATTGAAGATTATTGGTAAAAAGTAAAGTTAGAAAAGCACCTAAATAAATTTAAAGATTATTTTTTCTTTAATCCAACAGAATAAATATTTTTATATTTGTCACATTAAATGGATTTAAGTTTTATCAAATATTACAAATATTTGATAAAATTGATATTTTATCAAATATTTAAAAAGTTTAATAGTTTGTGGGCTGTTAAACATGGGTAATTTCGCTCAGAGTATCTTCTTATATATATATTGCTACAATAAAATGATAAAATGCACTCTGTAAAGTGTTCATACTGGTGCCACAATAAAAAACAACCATTCCACCCTGTAAAGTGGTAGTGCATGACTCACAATAAAATGCTCCTAGTACACATTATAAAGTGGATAGCATTAGGAAGGGCATCCAGTTACTGAAACAAGGCCAAATACAGAGTATATAAGTAAGATGTACTCATCTGACCAGTCTGGCCATAGTATATGGCCTGTCTAAACCATGCAAACAAAAAAATAGATGTTCAATGGCGATGATATATATGTGTGTGAGTGTGATGTGTGTTAGTGTGTGCGTGTATGTGTATGAGTGTGTGTGTTTTGTTTGTGTATACCAAAGTAAGTTATGCAAATACCTTGTAATAATTACATCACTGAAGGGATATAACTTAATACATTGTTAAACTTAGCCACTCAATAAATAGAGAACGATAAGTATAATTGAGTACAACCACTGAATGTGGCATTGCAGCATGGCCACAGAACAATGACTTGAACTACTAAAAATATATATGAATATTCAAAATGTCTTACTTTTTGTCCAATAGCAACAAGAAGATGCTTTGCAATTTTTTCAAAACAGAATTTACAATCTGCCATAGATTTTGACATTTTCTTATGATCTGCAATGGAAAATGTAATTAAATAGACTTATTATATGAAATGTGTAAATTTAAATTCTGTCTATTTAAATATACATATTTAAAGGCACAAGCATGGGTATAAGTGCAGACATAGTTCTATGGTTTGAAGTTTATTTCGCAATCAGTGGTAGTTTGGGTAAGTGCCTTCTACAATATACCATGTGAATGAAATTGGCAAACAGAAACTATGCAGAAGCCTATCGCGCATACATACACACATACACACACATATACAATAGTACAAATTTGTTATAAATATCCAAGTATCTAGAGCACTCGTTAAGAATAATCAGTTACAATAGTGACATATATAGATACTTAAGTTTCGTTCGGTTGTTTATCCCAACTCATTCAGCCTGTCATAAAAAGAAACATGGATTCCCACTGTGGAGATTTTAGAAAATATAGAGGAGTTCTAAGGATAGGTAATCTTGAAATTATCTAAAAATAGACAAATATCTTGAATAATGTAAGTGAAAAGGGCGGTAACTATAAAAAAAAACAAAAAGGTAGGCAACTTATTTTTTACTAGGAGCCTAGGTGTTAAGTTGAAAAGTTTAAGAAAATAAATTCATGAGGACAATGACTGAAGCAGTCAAGGTGTGTATTTAAGCAGCGTTTCCCTGAAGTCTGTTGCAAGAGTATATTCCACTTCTCCAAGTTACACAGCTGGCAAAATTTTGTTCCATTGACATGGGTGGATCTTTCAGTATCCTCCATTTAATGAAGAACACTGTGTCGTTATTTTTGAGGTTCCACACATGGTTTGTGAGCTGAGTGGCATGTTTTTTGTCAGGATGAGTATCCATAAGGTATTTGTCTATTTATAGATAATTTCAGGATTACCTATCCTTAGACTCTTCTATACTTTCTAAAATCTCCATGATAGGAAGCCATTTTTCTTTTATGACAGGCAGAATGAGTTGGGATAAAAACCCAACGAAACTTAAGTACCTGCACATTGTAACTAATTATATATACATATATATATATATATATATATGTTCACTCTGGATATCCAACCATAGAGATCACGGCCAGAATTTAACATATGAGCCCCAATGCAGTCATCAAACCTGTCTAGCCTTTGAACATGATAACCCATCTAACCCATGCAAGCATGGATAATACACATAATATGGTGATGATGATTCACATATATATAATGGAGTGTGATGTTGGCAACAGCACACTCTATTTCCTTTAATTTGAAGAAAGGCTCCAGGGCACCAAACCTCAAAATATCATGAAATATAACATAAAACAGTTAACTATTATTAGGTGTATTAATGATAATTCCTCGTTTCAGAAATGCAAACAAAGCCATAAAACCTATTTTCACAGAATATACAGATGATAAATTTGCATCTCTATTAAACTAATAGTGATCGGAACTTACCAAATATTGCTCTCGCTTTCTGTAAATCAAATGTTTTAGCATCAGATTGATCTCTGGCAGCACTGGATATAAACATATCATCAACAGAATAGTCATCCGTAGTTTTTTCCACAGACTGAAGGAGGAAAATAAAATATAACATTATGAATATGTATATTGATTTTCATATAAAAATATACAAGAAAGGTAATTCATGGCAAAACACAAACATGTGAAATAAAATAGAGTCTTGAAATGTGTGTGTCCCAACACAAATGACTATAATAATAGCCGATCACTACAAATAAAAGTTGAGAAAATTGGGTAAAATATTCCTAGAGACAAAACAGAGGACGGTAGCATTTTTTTTCGTCTCTGGGAGCGTTTTCCTGACAGTAGTTAACCTGGGGCTATCATAGAAGATTCTTGCTTAAAGTATTGTGCAGTGGTTTGGTGGAGTTCTGCCTCTTTCAATCTGAGTTTAAATCCCACCAAAGTTAACATTGCCCTTTCATACTTCAGAGTCAATAAAATAAAGGGCTGTAATAATCCAGAACAATGGTTTTGTGGAATTGTTAGAGATTTGGATAAAATGTCCTGTGATATTTGTTCCAGCTCTTAGTATTCTGAGTTCAAATCTCATAGTGGTCTACTTGGATGATAGGCTTAATCTACCACACAGTTTAACCCTACTAACTGATCCTTAGTGTCTTCAATGGAGTCACTCTGTTGTAATTATTAAGGCCAGGTCTCCAGTTTGAGAATACTGTCTTCCCTTCCTCTCCCCTTCTCTTGTTCCAAGTTTCAGAGGCCCTGAAAAAGGCCCTTCTCTCCATAACTAAACAATAAAAAAGTAAATTCAATAAATCTGTGATTCAGCAATAACACTGACAAGGATTCCAATTACATAAGTAAAACATATCAATAATATCAATGTAAACCTACCCTGCCAGCAAGCCGAGCAAACATACTGTTCTGGTCTTCTGCTGTACTCATTTTTTCACGTTGGACCTAAAATTAAGCAAGTCAAAATTGAATAAACTGTACATTTTTTAGATATTTCAGAAATTTCATACAAATAAGATTATGCACTAGAAACTAAATGGCATAAAATCAGGAATCTTACTAAATTCTTTAAATCAAATTTATCATCATCATGGAAATATTTCTGACGGTGTCCTCCTTTGCTGTGAGTCTCTATCTGGAAATATAACAAAAAAGGAGCCTTCAGCCTCATGAGATGAAACAAATTTACATTAACCCTTTTGATACCAAACCACCTGAAACCACACCTATTTCTATGACATAAAGATGTTTGTTTTAAAATGTTTAGATTTATCTAAAAAAAACTTCAATCATAATTTTACGTAAAAACTGTTTAGTTAGGCTCTAAACACTAGCTTAATAATAAGAATTTTGATTGTTTTCAAAATTATTTGAAAAACATAGGCAATGTCTTTCATTAGAAAAATAGTAACAAAAGGTTTAAGAACAATTAAGTTAGTTTACAACCTATGGAATATCCATCTAATTCAGTGATTTAAACTGTGATAGAACTGTTGCTTGATCCACTGGAAATAGTAGACAAATCTCCTTCAAATCCCATTCTTAAAAAAAGATGTTATGGTCATGACTGATTCCAAAACATTCATCAACATCTAGTTTTCTAAGTGATCACTAAACTATAGAGTGTGGTACCATGTCAAAACACTTCTTCAATGAATGTTTTAGGGTAGGGGAAAGTCGATTAAATCGACCGCAGTATGTTACTGGTGCTTTATTTTATCGACCTCGTAAGGATGAAACGCAGAGCTAACTTCGGTGGGATTTGAACTCAGAATGTAAAGGACCATAATTCTATGCTGCTAAGCATAATGTCCAATGCTCTACCGATTCTGACAATCCACTGACCTTGCTTTTTGCTAAGAATGCTCCTGGTGAGAGGACATCAATAATATACTGCACCTATTATAAGTTAAATTTTTTAATAATTAGTTAAAAACTATAACTTTACTTGATACTTTTATAACTTGATTCATAAGTTTGATATCTCTGTAGTTGTTTCTTTCTAGAGCAATTCCTTTGCCATTGTAGCAGCTGATGGAGATACTGCTACACCAACCATTGAGAAAGAAGCCCTTCATGATCAAGTGAGTAACTAATGTATATCCTATGTTGCCGATATTTTCAGCATCAATGACAATTTCCAATGGTCTAGATGCTTTCCCTGCATATATACCCTTAATGACAATTTTACCTATAGAGCTGTTGATATCAATGGATATAAAAAGGAATGTTGTTATTGAGATTATACACATACAGACGCACAAATATATATATATATGATGATGATGATATATAAATGGAAAATGGATGAAACAGTGATGATCATGATATATATATATATATATATATATATATATATATATATGATGATGATGATGATATATAAATGAAAAATGGATGAAACAGTGATGATCATGATATATATATGTATATATATCATTTTATCATCATCATTATTTTACGTCTGCTTTTTCCCTGCTTGTAAGGGCGGGACGGGAACTGATTCTGGCTTGATTTCTACAGCCGGATGCCCTTCCTAACACCAACCTCATTTACAGTGAGTGCTGGTTGCTTTTTTTGCCGTGGCGCCTACACGTCCACTTTACAGTGGAATCATTTCTACAGCTGAGTAAACTGGAGCAATGTGAAATAAAGTGTCTTGCTCAAGGAAACAACATATCACCCGGTCTGAGAATTGAACTCACAACCTACGATTGCAAGGCCAATGCTCCAACCACTACGCCATGTGCCTCCATTATATATATATATATATATGCTCTGGTGCAATAAGTAGCAGCAAATGCCAGAAGAATACTAGCTCATTCCATTGCCAGATGGTTCTATAGAAATAGTGGACACTTTCCGTTACCTGGGTGACAAAATCACCAGTGGTGGAGGGTGCTCCGAAGTACTGTAGCTAGAGTCAGAATGGGATGGAAAAAGTTCAGAGAGCTTATACCACTATTGGCCGCTAAAGGTTTCTCTCTAAAACTGAAAGGCAGGCTGTATGATGCCAGCATACAAACAGCGATGTTACATGGCAGTGAGACATGGGCCTTGTATGTAGAGGATCTACGCAGACTGGAGAGGAACGAAGCTTGCATGCTCCGTTGGATGTGTAATAGTAATATACGCGAACGGCAAAGCATAAATGAACTAAGTGAGAAATTAGGAATAAGAGGGATCAGATGCTGCTTACTCGAGAGAAGACTACGTTGGTATGGTCACGTGATGCGCATGAAAGACGACAGCTGTATAAAAAAGTGCAGGGCGATCAAAATAGACGGTAGCTACGGAGTAGGCAGACCCAGAAAAACCTGGGACGACTTGAAAAATTCCGATCTCACACACTTACACCTCTCCAAGACAATGTCACTGGACCGAGATCTTTGGCGCTACGCAGTAATACAGAAGACCTTGCCTAAGTACAAAGCGAAACCTACAGTCAGTAGGCACCTCTTAACCAAAATATATCCCCATCCCATTAACACTACCCCCCACGCCATCTACACCACCCCTTTCTCTGTAAAGTTATGTTGGTACCACAACATCCAGTCCTAAATAAATGAGGTCGTGTAGATGTCACGACAAAAAAAACACACAGTCCACGCTGTAATGTGGCCGTGTAGGTAACACGGTAAAAACCTCCCAGTCCACACTGTAAACGTGGTTGGTGTTAGGAAGGGCATCCAGCCGTAGAAAACCCGCCAGACAGTCCCGAGCAAGACAACCAATCTTGCCTCAAATGGGACAATTCCCGTCCAGACCCATGGTAGCATGGAAGATGGACGTTAAACGATGATGATGGTGATATATATATATATATATATATATAAATTATATATATATATATATATATATGATGATATATAAATGGAAAATGGATGAAACAGTGATGATCATGATATATATCATCATTTCATTTTACATCCGCTTTTTCCCTGCTTGCAAGGGTAGGATAGGAACTGATTCTGGCTTGATTTCTACAGCTGGATGCCCTTCCTAACACCAACCTCATTTACAGTGAGTGCTGGGCGCTTTTTTGCCGTGGCACCTCCACGACCACTTTGCAGTGGAATGATATGGACCCCAGTCCCTGTCATCTCATTTCTACAGCTGAGTAAACTGGAGCAATGTGAAATAAAGTGTCTTGCTCAAGGAAACAGCACATCACCCGGTCTGAGAATTGAACTCACAGCCTTTCGATTGCAAGGCCAATGCTCTAACCACTAAGCCATGTGCCTCCATATATATATATGTATATATAGGTTGATGGCATCACAATACCATGAGGTGCTTCACGTATGCATGGTACTAGAACATCATGCCACACACTTTCCTACTCAATGATAACTGTAGTTAAATAGTTGCAGAGTATTTCATCAATGGAATCGGTAGTGGGAAGCAAAATTGAGAAACAATTATAGGGTAATCAACAAACGTCTAATATGATCGGTGACTAATGATAATCAAATCATTCAATGAAGACATCATTATTGATATATCCCACAAATTAATATGGTCATACACAAAGATTAATATAGCTAACATTAAACAAGCGATAATCAGGTCAGCCCTATCATCATCATCACCATTTAAATGTCCATTTTGCCATGCTGGCATGGGTTAGATGGGTTGCCCAAGTCATGAGAAAGTCTGGCCAATTGGCTGCACCGTATCTTGCTCATAACATATTTATCTTCCTTCCCTACTTCACTTAAGTAATGACTCAGCCTGTGAAGACCCATCCAACCTTTACTAGCAGAGAAAACAGATATTAAATGATGATGATGATGATGATGATATGTGTATATGATTATCATCATCATTCATATCATTACAACTACAATCCACTCTCTGATCAATATTGAGTCAACAAAAAGCTATTCATGTTTGAATGGTATGATATAAAAACAGTAGATTTACTATTTTTTTTCTTTTCTTTTTTCCTGCTGGTACATTTTCTCCAGAGTTCATCATTGGCCAAGCAACACCACTACGGTCAATGTGTGTTAAAAGAACATCTTCTGCTTGGATTTTACTTGATTGCTTTTTCACTGCCTCTTGATTTTGTGCCCGAGCTTCTTTGGCAGCATTTAATTTGGCTTCTAATTCTTTCATTAGATCCTGAAATCAAAGAAAATTACTGTTAATGTCTGATGTTTTATATGATATTTATTTTCACACAACCTTTCTTCAATTATACTTGAGAGAGAGAAAGAGATTGTGTGTCTGTGTGTGTATGATAAATGCTTTTTTTTTTTTTTTTGCAAATACTAAATGAAAACAGCTAATATGAAGGGAAATAACTCCTGCTACAACCTATGTCAAAACAAAATTCTATAAGCTATGTTTGCGTGTTTGGAACCCCTTTTTTAAAAAAATCATAAGCAGTGCTCTTCCTCTCCTGGAGCGAAAGAACACTTCCCATGACTTTTGAAGGATTTTCTAGACTGAAGAAAGTTATGTAGTGGTAAATGCTCAATTTGAACAGTTTTTTTATTTGCTAAGGTCTAGAGCAGGCATAGGCAACCTTTTTGAGAAGTGGGGGCTGCATGAGATATGGCTCATCATCAGGCGAGCCGCAAGCGCTAATTTACATTCGTGCCAACATTAAAAAAAGGGCGGTAACTCAGGTTGTTTTGATTTCTTTCTTCAGAATTCGTACACGTTGTTTTCCTCGATCGTAAAAATGATAAAGATAAATTACGACTGAAAAGTTGGGGTAAAAAAATCAGAAAGATTTCACTTAGATGATTTAGGTGAGCCATTCAGAAAGCTTCCCGGGCAACAGGTTGCCCGTGACTGGTCCAGAAGAAGGGACTGTGCCCGTGAATTTTAAAGGCTCTGCAAAACCCATGAGATTGATGCAGTTGATGTTCGGTTTAAATTGTTAGATTGATTCCTGCAGGAAAAACATGTGCAAGGAGAGAATTCCAGAGGAATCATGTTCTGAGGAGGAAGGACTAAGCGTATTGGCTAGTGCAGTGCCTGGGGGATTAGACACAATAAAGATGATGAGAGGAGGAGAGACAAATGAGGAGTACCTCAGTCGAGGTGACATAATGTCACCCAGTTCTGATGAGCAGAGGCCATATAGTAGCAGTAGAAAAGGTAGAAAGAGTAGTCAAAACATGTATGGGTCAAGATGCAGTCAAGGATGCATGTGTGTCCCAGATGAGGGAGAGTACTCCAGTGGGGATAATGTCTGCAGGACAACTAAGGACAGAGATGAGAATTGGGGTTCCAGTCTGAATGCTTGGTCAGAATGAACATCATTAAAAGCACTAAAGGACAAAATAAGTAGTGGCATTAAATTGGGCTATGTGTTAGGCTTACCACCCATTTAGACATAGTCAGTGTTTTGTCAATATGGAACTTTTTTAAATGGTTAGTCAGGAAAAAAGAGTAATGCCCATGACCCTTTTCAAGGCTTTTGAAAACCTGGGAGGGAGAAAAGAAGGTAGATAAGTATCCTCAAATGAGAGATGTAACTCAAATGCTTGTAACATAATAGATTCAAGGTCCAGGTAGCAGTGTTAAATTGGATGATGGATTAAGTATAAAACCCAAGTAGGCAACAGCAAGATTTGAACTCAGAATGCAAAAAGCACCAGAATAAATACTAACAATTCCATGTAGTTCACTGCTCCGGTACTTTATTTATCTATCTCAGAAAGACAAACAGTAGAGCTGACCTAGACGGAGTTTGAATTCAGAACACAAAGAATTGGAATAAATACTTACAAGGCATTTTGACCAATGCCCCTAACAACTCTGCCAACTTGCCAGTGTGAGCTACAACAGCAACAAAAACAAATATGTTTGGACAACTGTTTCATCCATCTTATCAGTTATAAAAATACTCTTTGCTACTTACTTCATCCCCCATAAGTTCAGCTCTAAGAATTTTTGCCGATATATCATTCATCTGATCTTCAGTGAGGATAACAGCAATTTCTTCTTCTTCTTCTTCCTCATCTTTCATATCCTTCTCTTTTTCTCTGTCGTCTGCACCACTAGCAGAAGATGATGAATTGCTACTGCTGGAGCTTGAATCTTTTCAGAATAGAAGTTAGAAATACCTGTTCAGTTCAATTTTCATTAAAATATAAAAAATAATATAGTTATTCACCACTACCACTAACAATGCTACCCCACTGTTTTAATGTCAATTTTTCACACTTGCATGGGTAAGATGGGTTGTCATGCTTTGAGGCTAAACAAGCAGGTCAGACAACTGTGTCTGGCTCATACATTCCATTTTGACATGGTTTCTACAGCCAGATGCCCTTCCTAAGATCAACCACTTCACAGCGTGTACCAGGTTTATTTTCTCAAGGTACTAATTATTGCAGTGGATTCACAGTATCGGTAGATGGTCGAACACCATGCTTTGCAGCATAGAGTTATGGCGCTTTACAGTCTGAATTAAAATCCCGCCGAGGTTAACTTTGCCTTTCAACCCTTACAGGAGTTGATAAAATAAAGTACCAGTAATGCACTGGGATAATTGCTAGCCTTGTGTCAAAAGTAGAAACAATTATTATTATTATAACAAAAAGCCAGAAGAGCGGCTAAAATTTTGCAAAGTTCAAAATGTTAACCAAGGAGTTAGCGATGAGGTTGGGGCTTGTCATTGGTAGTATAGTAGGTGAGACACAGACATACGCCCTTCCAAAAAGATCCATCCACAACAACCTCTACCTTATGCGATACATAATAGAGAGGGTAACAAAGGAACCTGGCAACAGAGTGAGATAGATGGATGTTACAGATGTGATGAAAGCTTTGTTTAAGATGTACCTAGTTGGATGGAAGCTGGCAGAAAAATGAGAGAGGGAGACCACAAGAAACATGGGTAAGAAAAATGCAGCAGGAAGCAGATGAACAATATTAGGATGATTTAACAGGGAGGGCAAAAGATTAGGGTGTTTAGTGAAAATACTTTGAAGCTTTACAGACCCCTATGAATGCAAAAGGGTTAGAAAAATAACAAGACAAGAAATACTGGTGAATATTTATAACCTACCAGAAGAATATTTTCTTTGCCTTCTAGGCTTACTTCCTACAATGAAACTTTCTTCGGCTTTTTTGACATCCTTTAAATCAAGAGATGGCTGTGATATATTCTGCTTCTTCCACCTTGGAACACTACTAGAGTCAGAATATGAATAATCACGTCTTTTAGAAGTTTCAGGACTATCATCATGTTCAGTGGGTTTAAGAAACTGTGATCTTTTGGAACCAGAAGTTGAATTTCTTTCAAAATATTTCATTGAAGTTTTACCATAATCTGCATTGTGAGAGTTTCTAAATGAATGGGAGACATTACTGTCTTGTGATTTGTCATGGTCATAAGAAGTAGATGATTTGCTGTGATATTTCTGATATGAAATGTCCCTATCTTTATCATAAGAAATACGTCTATGATTATCATCTGATTTTAGTTGAGTATCTGAAGAATATTTATCAGGAGAATTTGGAGATCTAAACATGTTTCTTCTATCTCCAAACCTCTCTCTATTTCTACTTGTAAATTCAGCAGGTTTCTTAGAATCCATATATCTATATTGATAGGAACCGTGCTTCTCTCTTTCAACTTTTTCCGCTTTTCTCATCATTGATTCCAGTTTTTTTAAAGACTTGAAAGAAAAGGACAAAAAACAGATTAAAAAAATATATTTTTGATACTGAAATCAATAAAAATAACAAACATAATATACTATAATTGTTTTTAAGTCTACTTTTCCATGCTTAGATGGGTTGGATGAGACATTTTTAAAGTAATATTTTACAGCTAGATGCCCTCCCCGGTAGAGGCATGTGACCTAGTGGTAAGAGTGTTGGACTTACTATCATAATGTCGTGGGTTCAATTCCTGGACTGGGTTGTGTTCTTGAGCAAAAACACTTCATTTCACATTGTTACACTTTACTCAGCTGAAAATGAGTACCATCAATAGATGAGGTTTACCCCTGTGATGGACTGGCTTTTTGTCCAGGAATAAGTCTTGTACTCTCAGTTTCTTAACACCATGGAAACTAGGATAAGCACCAGCCTGATAAACATCCAGGCTCAAGACAGACTTAGATGCCCTCCCTAAGGCCAACATTTACTTATTTTTAATATTATGGTACTTAATCAACTGATCCTCACCCATCAGACTGCCAAGCTGCAGTACATAAACAAACATTCCCATCTGCAAAAGCTGTGACAATTACAAAGCAAGGACATACATAGGGACAAACACACACACATCTACCATGAGCTTACAAACAGCCTCCATCTTCCAAATTTCACTCACAAAGCCTTTAATGCTATAGTAGAAGGTACTTTCCGTGGGACTGAACCCAAAGCTTTGTAGTTACTAAGTAAATGCACATCAATGAAATAATCTAATGGAAAGGCATGTGTCAATATGTATAGTTCCAGTGATGTTGCACAAGTTGCCAGGATGTTGCTGATTACAGCCTGAACCTGCCTTAGGGATTCCAACTCAAAGATTTTTCCTCAGGGTTGACTCCTGAAGCTTTCTGTATAAGTGTATATAGTCGCAAGGCAGCAGAGGTTTTAAATCAGTGTTTTCCTTCACTTTAGATAAATATAAATACTTTAAAGTAAATAACTTTGTATTGAAGAACTAGAAACAGTTTCAGATCATTTGGCATTAAAAAGGGTTGATAAAAGCCACTTACACCCCATCTTTCTGCAACAACATCTTCTAAACTTTGACCAGTCTCTTCAGCTTGTTCCTGGCATCTTTTATATGACTTCCTCAGCCAAGAAATATGTGGCACAACTGTTTCTTTTTTGTCTTCTTCTGGTAACCCTGTCCCACCATCTTTCCAAAATGGGTTTAGTTCTCGTTCCTGTTGCACTAGCTGACAAAATTGAAAAAAATATTCTATTAATCATATTCTGGATATGTAGAAAATAAATAACCAGATGTTTATAAGGTTTTAACATTTTAAAAAATCATTATCATCATCACTTTACATCCATTTTCCATGTATGTTTATGTCCAACAATTCTTAATAACAGGGTCAACGAGTTCTTGCTGCAAACTACTTGAAAATATAGTTCAGTTAATTAATGAAGAATTCTGAAGGATTTACTAAAATGATTAATTGTTCAATTACTAAAATAGTAATTTAACATATGGTTCTTATATCAAATTCTGTTGTAATACTTTTATTTAAATACAAACCCCTTGAAATGTTGAATTTGGTCCAATAATATATTCTCATAGAATCACACTTTGTTAAAGAAACCCATGTACAAGATATATCATATAAATATTAAGACAGAAGTGAAGAATAAAAAGAAATTAATATGTTGATTTCTTTTTTTGTTGATCACCTTTTGGTGAGTTAAGTGTCATCTGCAAATTCCAGTGAACTGATCCTACACCTCCCAGTATCAATAACACTTCCAGCACAGCTGCGCATATCAATCCTGTTCATGAAGGTTATGAACAGGAGAGGTGAGAGTATGCACTCTTAGCAGAGTCTGACCCACATTAAATAGTTTCAATTTAGCACCATTTATCCGAACACAAATAGTAGAACATTCGTATAGAGATATCAGAGTAACAAGCTGTCCTTCGATCCCATACTCTCGCAGAACCTTCCACAGCAAGTCATGTGGAATGCAGTTGTATGCCTTTTCAAGGTTTACAAAGCAAGCATACACCTCTTGGCAGTACTGCCACGATTCCTCAAAGACCTGCCACAGTGTGAATACTTGCTCGGCTATGCTGTATCCAGGACAAAAGTCACACCGTCAGGTAGCTTGGACTCAACAATCTCCCAACATCTCTTTGCCAGACACTTAGCATGGACTTTACAGAGGAGGCTTACCAAGGAGATCCCTCTATAATTGGAGCAATTTCTCTTGTCTCCCTTTTTGAAAATACAAGCAGCCGAAATGGAGTTCTCTGAGAGCAAAGAATCGCTCCAGGTAAAGCCACTACTTTTCCAAATTGAGAGATCACAGCTTCAGTACTATGGGCATGGGGTTAGAATGCCTCAAAAAAGAATCACTAGACAAATTTTATGGGCAAAACCAACTAGCAGGAGACCTAGATGTAGACACTGAGCAAGATGTTTGGATAACTTCCATGAGCTCGACTGGTCTCACATAGGAATCCAGTCGTGAGATGGTAGTTTCTGATAGGTGTGCTTGAAGAATCTACCCCAACGGAAGAGGTGATTTTTTTTACCTCTAATTTTTTCTTCTCTTCTTCCTTCTTAGCATTTTTCAATTGGTTTTTCTCCTGTCTTATTTGGTGGAGGCTTACAGTTGGCAATGCATCAAATCCCATTTCCATCCAGTCGTCTCTCTACAAAACAGAATATGTATAAAATTATATGATATTGTATGATAACCAGTGTCATTACATTCTCGCTATATATATATTGAATTGGGCTTTCATAGTTCTGCCACCTAAATAGAATACACTTTACTAAGGAAATGTAATAAGACCGAAACATGTCTTATGCTTTTATTTCAGTGACACCCATACTGCATTCTCTAAAATTTCAGTTAATCAATTTTATTGGAGTTATCTATCGCTCTTACTTAATGTTTTTAAATTTCAAAAACTCCACTGGGTTACACAATACATTTTTCTCCAACGTTTTCAATCTTCTACTCTACTAAGGATGAAAGGGTTAAGTAAATAATATACAAACCTTTAATGGTGCAGCTGAAGGAGGTTTTGTTTCAGGAACTTCAGTAGGCTTTTCAACCCATTGGCATTCATTATTTGAACTTTCCTAAATATATATAATAAATAATCTCTTTTTTATAAATTTCAAGTTAATATGAGACAATCATTATCATTTAACATCTGTTTTTTCATATTGGCATAAGCTGGATAAATCATCACAGACCAAGTGAGTACTTAATTAAAGTTACCAGAGGTCACATCTCATTTATACACCTTTCAGTTTTGGCATCTCTTGTCAATTACATTTGAGTGTAGTGGGTGAATTGTTTTATTGTAACACCAGCATTAGAGAGGTTGGTATGCTCTTGATGTAGCTTGAGTCCTCTCAACCCTTTATTAAGCATTGTTTCCACAGCTGAATACCCTTCCTAACACTAACCACTTCACAGTATAAAACAAAAAAAAATTGACAACTAAAAACCATATGAAGGAAATGAAAGCATCACATAATACTGTCCAATAAAGTTTGGGTTTTCATAAAATTCAGCAACAAAGTTAAGTGATGACCTTAATTCAGATGTACTGATCACATTTAAAATCAGTTTAGTCTGTGCACCCCACAATTTAATGGAAAGTGCCATATAGTGGGATGGTACCCCAAACCACATAGTTGCGAAGTGAACTTCTTTACGAGACAGCTATTCCTGCACCGAGTAATAACATATTGTTAGTTGCTAAGCAAAAACAGACCAGTTATAGCAACAGTTCTAGAAATAGCAACTAACATGTTGAACTAAGTAACCATGACAAATTTTTAGAAAGAAATTTAATATTTACCGTATCAGATGATTCTGATTCATGACACCGTTTCTTCTCTTTTTTGTGTTTCTTCTTTTTCTTCTCTTTCTTTGATTTCTTTGACTTAATATGCTGCTCACTCTATAATATCATATAAATTCAATGATTAAAATATGACAAAATACTAACCACATGATAAAGATATTAATATTTCAAGACAGAATTATCACTCTCAATCATCTGGCTTTTATCACCATGACACATCTCAAAATTGTAACATCCACCTTTCAACCTGGACCCCAGTCATTAACACACCCAACAAACATCCTATGAGATGCAATCTCATTGAAGGCCAGTTAAATCTATGCGGGTTTGAGCCATAACTACAAAAGTAACCTTTCAGCCTTAATTTTCATTCATTAAAGTAATAATTATTTCTAACAAGTACAAAGCTTACCAAAGTAGAGAAATAGAATATTGCAATTGCCCTGCTTTTTTTAAGATCTGTTCTTAGCATTAATGAAGCAGTTTCAACTGGTAATTGGAATTGAATTCTGGCATCTCATTGCCTGAGAATAAACTAGTGTATTAAGTCAAAGTATTTTAGAAAAGACATTAATTTACATACTAGAGTTGCTCCAAAATCAATGAATTAGACTAACCAATCACACCAAACATCTGGTATTTTAAACCAATGATTGTGAATGTTCAGAAGAATGAGGTATGGAAATACTATGAGAGGTTTCTGAATTAAGAGAATGCAAAGGAAAGAAAAGAACTACTCCAAAAAGAACCAATGGAAGAACCAACTATTTAAATTGGCAGATATACAGTCAAAATGGCCTTTGAAATCACCGTGCTACAGGAGACCTGTCTAATCCCTGCAATCATGGAAAAAATAGATAGGAAATGATGGTGATAAATGATACTTACTTCTTTATCAATTCTCTCCAATACAGATGGCAACATCCAGTCATCGTATCCTTTTTTTTTAGAAATTTCTTTTTTTCTTTCAACTTTTTCATAATCAGATTTTGCCTTTAAAAAAGATTAATTTTGAAATTCAAAACTACAAAAAAGTAAAATCCATTGTAATAAAATGTTACTATCATTTCTAATGTCAGTTCTATCAACCTACAAAAATTATTTATTATTGTGGATTGGCAATATCGGTAGAGTGTCGGACTCCATGCTTTGCAGCATAGAGTTACGGCCCGTTACGTTCTGAGTTCAAATCCTGTCGAGATTAACTTTGCCTTTCATCCTTACAGGGTCAATAAAACAAAGCACCAGTAATATAGTGGAATAATTGTTGGCCTTGTGCCAAAAGTAGAAACAATTATTATTATTAAACATCCCTTTACATTTGAGTTTAAATTTCACCAAGGTTAGCTTTGCTTTTTTCGCTTATGGGGTCAATAAAATAAAGCACCAGTAATGCACTGGAGTCGATTTAATCAACTTTCCCTACCCTCAAAACTTTTCGATTTGTGTCTAAATCAGAAACCTTTATTATTAAATAAATTATAAATTATTATTATTTTCTCATTCCAACCACTTTTTTTTTTTATCTTAACTAAACTACTATATTATAATCGAGTATGACTTAGCTATAACATGTGCCCATGCAGTCCCAAGCAAACATAGACACCCACTCGACCCTCCCTACTTTAATACAACAGAACATCCAGGATATGACAGCTAGAAAGAAAGAGGGCTGCACCAGCCCTGGGCTGGCATTTTCTTTATTGATCCCAAAAGGATGAAAAGACAATAGACCTCGGTGGGATTTAACCCTTTAGCATTCATATTACTCTATATTTACTATTGTATTTTCACAGTAAAGGCTTTACCTCACATAATATCGAATCTATGAGATTTTGATATTATTTATTTTGAGAACAATACCTTAACATAAGTATGAGGGGGCCAGTTATAGCCAGTTTGGACAGAAAGAGGTGAGAGAATTCTGGCCAGTTTAAATGCTAATGAGTTAAACTCAGAACACAGACTTGAAACGAATATCCAACGCTCTAATGTCTCTGTCAAATTGACTGCCTTTAATAACTCTAAATGCATTACCTTAGGTAAAAATTAATTAAAAGCAATTTAACTAACACACTCCACAAAATTTGTTTAATATATGATGCACAAAACAAATAAGGAAGTTATGAGTTAATGGCTTCACTAGAGCAAACACATCAACTAAATTTTCTCAAAAATTCCTACTGATTCATTTAAATTATCTACATATTGTGTACATTCAGTAGAGATCACTCCAAGTCAAACATTAGGTTCAGGTTTCCAGTTTGAGAATAACTTCCTACTTTCCTCATACCAGTTTTGGAGACCTTAAAATAAATCACAGGCACTGACAAGCTGATGATCACAAGTTGTTGAAGAATCCAACAGGTTTGTCATTGAATCTGTAGCAGTGGGAACTTTCAGCATTCTTGGCCCTACTCAGTTATTGGGGCAAAGTTGGCCACCTACAGCAGTGATCCCCCGTAACTTGGAATGGTTACTTCAACGCGTTTCCGTCATTATCCTCTGGACAGTCTGCTAGGACCATGAGGCGGCTTGCACCTGTGGTTCTACATGCAAGAAAACATTCTCCCACACTGTCCGAACTTGTATCATTGTGGTAGCGATGATTGTGCACTGACCATCCTCATGTGACTAAGCTATAAATTAATTTGGACGTGCAGAATAACCAAGCCACAAGAAAGAAATGGCTTAACATAAAGATAATCATGGTATAAAATTACACTTCTGACATCATGTAAGATTTACAAGCAGTATAACTGATGGAAATGTTGAGGTTGAACACTACTAATATTGAAGCTGCAGGGGGATGGGTTGTGCAGATGTAATTGCCCGGACACGGAAGGTGAAGGGTCAAATCGAGAAATGCGTCTAAAGACTGGGGTACTAACTCAACATTTGTTGCTAATATATATGGATAATTAACGATAGGTTGGTGGATTAGTAAAAGCTTGCGTTATTTAATTATGTCTCTTTATGTTCTGAGCCCACATTCAGTTATGGTTGATAAAATAGGTACCAGTCTAGTACTGGTTCGATATAATCGACTATACAATGACCCGCAAATTTGAGGGTTTGAGACTAGGCTACAAATAAATATGTAACTGCTAACGACAAACGATCTAAAAAGGAAAACATGTAGGAGATTATGATTGTGAAATTACCAAAAATTAAAACAATGTAGAACATTTGAAACGAAAAACAATTTACACGGGTTATCTTGTATTTTATCTGAGGGTTTGTAAACTACATTTGAGAATTAATATAACATACGACTGAGAGAAGGGATTGTTTAGCAATTTATGTGTGTTCGCTGACAAAGGTTTCAGTTCTCACAGTAAAAATCAAGATACCCGTTAATATTACTAATGAAAACTTAAATGAACCTTTTTAATAATATCTTTTCGAGCCTCTCTCAATTGCTCCCGTTCTGCATCTATTGCATAACAACTTTTAAATGCAATTGGTTCCATTTTCAAATTCAATGTTTTCACAGGAAGTAGTTCTTTATACCGGTGTAGCAGGTTACATTTTAAACGGTGTTTAATCAAATATGAAACCAGTTACATTTTTACCTACACGCTAAACTTACGATTTATTGTTATTAATATTTCCTTAATCATTTTCCCCAATCGAAGTTGATGGCTATGGATTCGCAAATTCCTTAATATTTTTATCATATGAGCTTCTTTTCATCTGCTCAACAATGATACATGTATGGAAATCGTTAGGAAATTAATAAGTTCATTTTTTAGTAAATTTTGGATAAAACATCCGTTTCCAGTTCTGTTAGAAATTTCTTTCCCCGTTTTTTTTTTTCGTGTGCTTTCAATTAATTTAACCTCCGAAAGAGTTACAAACGACTTTTTTTTTCCATAAAAAGAGGACAGGGGGATCCTTGGAGTGTTCTTTCAGAGGATTTTATTTTTCTCTTCCATGTTATTTCGTGTGTTTTCAACAAACAAAAATTCGAAATTACACAAAGACTGAAGTGAAGGAGGGTCAAAGTAATGGTGGGAATGAAAGGTTTTGAAAATACCTTATGCTGTTGTAAGACTTCCCTTGTCTTCTTCCTCTGATTGTGAGTGATCCTCCTGATTGCTAACTATTTGATGGTGGCGATCCGAAAGAGGTGGATATAATATGGCTGCCTCAAGAAAGAATTTGTGCAACAGACTGTCTTCATCTTCAATTAAAGTCCTAAACAAATATCTGGCGAGATACTATTGCAGTTATTTCGTGCGAGTATCTGTCCTTTCAACCGACTTTTATATCCCTCCAAAACCTTTCCATATTATTTTTTCTCTCTCCGACAATAGCTTATCTGACTTTAATAGAAAGTATTCATAGCCCAAATGGCGGCCATGGCTCCTGCCATACCCTAGTTATGCTTCTGCTTGGAAATAAGTCCTCCTTGCACATACAGTACAAGCAGGTGTAAAAAGCCGTAGCAGGGACAGTAAAGACGTCCAAAGTTAAGCCATGAGAGGACTTTGGGGTTAAGGTGGAATCCGACTTCAGATCAGTAAATAAAGTGTTCAGTCGACTTTATAATAATAAGTCTTCCTCCTGCTTGCTATCAGGAACCGCTCCAGTAATTCTTGCTCTTAATTCAGCCTCCTGTCTTCCATCACTCAAGAACATGGCCCCGAGATACTTGAATTTCTTCACCTGCTTCAATGGAACTCCATTCACATGTGTGCAGTACACAGACTTCTTTGAGAGGACGAGTGTCTCAACACTGATTTTGATTCCAGCCGTGCAGCACTTGACATCAAACCTATCAAGTGCATGTTGGAAATCAACTTTTGCGAGTTAAGTAATACCATGCAAATTCCAGCCGACTGATCCTACACCTGCCACTCATAATATTACTTCTAACGTCAATCTTGTTCATGAACATAATGAACAGGAGAGTTGACAGTAAGCACCCATGGTGGAGTCCGACACCCACATTAAATGATTTCGATTTAGTACAATTTATCCGAACACAAATACTCGAGAAATTGTACAGAGATATCAGGGTACCATGAAGTTGACCATCAGTTTTGCAGAACCTTCCACAGCAAATCCGCGGACCGCAGTCGTATGCCTTTTTGAGGCCTACAAAGCAAGAATACACACCTTGGTAGTACTGCCATGATTTCTCGATGATCTGCCGTAGTGTGTATATTTGCTCGGCTGTGCTGCGTCCGGGCGAAAACCACACTGTTCATCAGTTAGCTTGGACTCGACAATCTCCCTATATCTCTATTCCAGACACTTAGCATCTTAGCATTCACTTTACTGGGGAGGCTTAACAAGGAAACCTCTCTATAATTGGAACAATGTCTCTTGTCTTCCTTTTTGAAAATTGGGATTATCACTCCCGACTGCCATTGTTTAGGTGCCTTTCCAGAGATCCAGGCTTCCCAGCACACACGAGTTAGCTAGATAATACATTCTCTATTTGAGGCTTCTAGCATCTTGGACTGAATTCCATCATACCCAGCGGCCTTGCCACATTTGAGCTCTTTAACTGCTCTTGTGACCTCAGCCTCTGAGAGATTAGTCACTGCTCCCAGATGCACCTCATGTACATCAAATGTTGTTGAGATCAGCAAAGTACTCTCTCCCCCTCGTGAAGATACAACTCTTTGAAAAGAGAACACCAGATGCGTTCCTGATAGCAGGTGTGAAGGAGGACTTCGTATTACGACGTCGGTGGATGGTCGGCCAGAACACTTTATTTGCTGATCTGAAATCTGATTCCAGCTTAACCCCAAAGTCCTCACATCTCTTAACATTGGATGCCTTTACTGTCTCTGCTACGACTTTTCACACCTGCTTGTGCTGCAAGTGTAAGGAGGGGGGCTTATTTTCAAGCTAAGTTTTGTAGGCTTCCTTCTTTGCTCAAATGACATTTTTGACCTCTTGATTAAAGCAAGGGGTGCTCCTGTCATCACGCGTCACACTAAGCCTCTTTCGCCCACAATATTTAAAAGTTGAAGCAGAAACTGTCGAGCTGAGCAATCTCCACCCTGTTTCATGTCCTCAGTTTGCTGAAGTTCTTTATATTTGGATGCAATAGTATCTGCATACTTAGTCCTGACTTCCTTATCCACCAATACTTCCCACTTTATCCTGTAGGTTGACCTGGACCTTTCAGTTTTGTGGGCTTCTTTGGCTTTAGGTAGTCTCAAGTTACAGATAAATAGATGATCAGTTGACAGCTCAGCCCCTCTCTTAACACGAACATCCAGCACAGAATGAAGAGATCCGAGACAATAAGAAGATCATTTCTCTCCTTTTCTTTTTTTCTTTTTTTTTCTTTTCTTTTTTATTACTTGTCTCACTATATCTTCATGATTACCAACTGTAAGGAGTTCTCGATACTTCCCAGAGTCTGTCATGGCTTACTAGCTCTATACGAGCGTTTGAATTGCATAAATAAATAAATGATCTCTGTTCCTGAATCTCCTTATACCATGTATATTTATGGATGTCTCTGTGCTAGAAGAAGGTATAGGAAAGATGAGAAGTTAAATATTACATATCTTTTTATAACAAGTTGAAATCTTTCAAGGATCTTGTTTTTACAAACAATAAGAAAAATACCTTAGTCGATGAGTTTGTTGCTTCGTACTTGCAGCAACATGCTTCTGACTTCCATCTCTTTAACGCTCAATCCTCTATAAATATAAGTTTATTGTCGACAGTTGATTTTTCATACAGGCAATAGAATATCTCAATAGTAGATATGTCGTAGAAGAACAATTGACACAAAATAGAACATGGTTTGTCGATAACTGTTCTACTTCTTACAGGATTATGGAAGGAATATAGCAGGAGTCAACCTGTAATGTGTCTTCTCGCGTTCACAGTCCTCTTCACCTCCTCTTTTCGTGTACAATGGTTTTTACGAGAAGGTGACAATGTATTCATACGCAACTTACCATTGGTCTGTTTAACCCAATTGCATATGAAAATGTTGCTATTGCGAGGTATGACGTAGTTCCACTACGAAGGTATTCATAATAGAGAGCCCATTGCTAGAAGTCTAATAAGGCCTCACCATTCGTGTTTAGATCGGGATCACCGTTCCTTCCAATTACTCCTTTCCATGTCAGGTGGCCAGTGCCAACATGTACACTGAAGTCTCCCATTAGGATATATGACTCAGTCATAACTATATCTAATGCTGCAGTGACTGCAGCCAGGAAGGACCTGTATTCGGACTCTTTGTTTGGTGCATAAACTTGCACTAACCACAGAAACCTATCTTTCATCCTAAGCTTCATGAGGCAAATCCTCCTTCCTAATGGTGCCTAGTCCATAACACATTCTGACAGCCGGGTGGCTTGTAAGTATCTCCACTCCTGTCTGTGCAGTCATTTCTGGCACCACACCTGAATAGTGGAATTTCCATCATCCATCCAAATCTACAATACCAGAGCCACGGAATTTGAGGAAACCCCGACTATATCAAGCCGGTAGCATCTAGCTTCCTCTACTAGTTCTTGATCCTTACCTGTAAGGGCTGTTATGTTCTAGGTTCCAATTAAGGTTTGCTCCCTTTTGAACCTTCTTTGGGTCTCAGGATATGCAATCTTTATGTGTCAATCCCATGTTTCTCAGGACAGGCCATAAGCCCATTGCCAGTTTTTACAGCATGAAATGGAGACTGCAGTATATTTTCTGAACAGGTCTTTCTACTTAAGACCTGAACGCGGCCCTTATTAAATCGCGCGAAGGACGATACAGTGCGATTCTTTTTGTTACCTTGCAGTTTTGGTGGTCTTTTAGAATATTAGTATCAGTGTATAGATATTATTAAAAATAACAATAATTGCAGGTGCATGTTGTGACATGGTTTTACTTCACAGAAGTCAAATAAATTAATAGAAATAATTTTTACCACATGTTGATGGTCAGTTGATCGCAACTCCCAGACTGGAGCGTGTAGAGAAAGAGAGAGAGAGAAGACAGGAGTCATCTCTTCATAAGACAGGATTCATCTCTAGGGAGAGAAAGCAGGAATCGTCTCTTGAAGGTTGAAGTCGTTCTTTTCAGCTGCGGCATAGGAAGTGAGAGAGAATTGCCTCACGTTCTCAAATATATAGTCCCCATGGGGACGTAACTCCATTTAGTACATGGATGTACCACTAGGGGTCACGACCGTCACAAAGGGACGCTTAGTTCATGGATGTGACACTAGGGGTCACGACCGTCGCAAAGGGATGCAACTCTTATCCGTTTTGAGTTCCAACTGTAAGGGGTCGCTACAGTACCCTCTTCCAGATGATAGGCGAAAAGCCCGAAGGTAATTGTAGCGAACCCACAAGCATGGGTTCCCAGCACAGGCATGAAATATTAACGAAAAGGTACATGTATACATAGTTCAATACAATAAAGAGAAAAACAAAAAAAGGCTCCAGTGGCCAGTTCATATAAAAATAGTTTGGCAGAGTTTTTTGGGCCAGTGGACTCTTCGACCGGAATGGGTTGTGGTCTTGTATATAGGTGAAGGTGGGGCAGAAGGAGCAGGTGTATGCACAAGAGAGAAAGATTGGGGTATTTGTGGCTCGGGTGTATGAGCGTCATTGTGTGCCCTTTTTAGTCTATCCACCGAAATTGTCTCTCTGGACCCCTTAATGCCTACTGTGAAATGTTTGTCAGTACGTGCTAACACATAGTAGGGTCCAGAGTATGGCTGTGTGAGGGGTGGAGTAACGGTGTCGTTTCTGACGAATACATGTGTCCACGAGGCAATATCCCTCGGGACTGCAGCTTTAATAGTTTGTTTCCTGGTATTCATGGGCGGTAAGTCCTGAAAATAGGAGCGCAAACGAGATACGTAGGAAAGAGGGTCATGAAAAGCAAGATCAACAGGGGAAAGCATTTGCCCAGGCAACGCTAGAGGAGCACCATACAGTAATTGGGCCGGGGAGAACCCAAGGTCCTCCTTTATTGATGACCGAATTCCTAATAACACAATAGGAAGGTACTCGCTCCAATGTTGAGAGTCTGGATAGGCGCGAAGAGCGGCCTTTAATTGGCGGTGGAATCGTTCCACCATTCCGTTCGAAGCAGGATGATAAGCTGTGGTCCGAATCCGTTGAGCACCAATGTTCTTTGTCAGCTCAGAGAAGAGATGAGACTCAAATTGTCTACCACGGTCTGTGGTGACTGCTGTTGGTACGCCAAAGCGGGTAATCCACCCTGATACCAACGCACGCGCTATAGTCTCAGCAGTAATATCTTTTAAGGGGATGGCTTCAGGCCATCGCGAAAAACGATCGATGCAGGTCAAGAGGTAAGAATATCCACTACTGAATGGCCAAGGTCCAACGATATCAATGTGGATGTGTTGAAACCGAGCATCTGGAGTACTGAAAGTACCAAGTGAAGTCCGGATGTGTCTGTGGACTTTAGATCTCTGACACTGTGTGCAGGAACGGCACCAGACAGTAATTTCTCGCCTCATATTGGGCCAGAAAAATCTAGCCGTTATGAGCTTTACTGTGGCTGAAATTCCTGGGTGAGAAATGCTCTGCAAAGCAAGGAACACAATTCGACGGTAAGTCTCAGGAACATAAGGTCGTGGTGAATCCGTAGATACATCACATAGAATCTTCCTGTCGGTGGTCGACAAGGGCAGATATTTGAAGATACAAGTCGCAAACTCAGCAGAAAGAGTATCCAATGACTGGAGTGCAGGTTGATCTGCAGCTAAACGACCTAAGTCGATCTCTTGGGATGACGAGATGGAGCTTATTGGCAAACGTGACAATGCGTCTGCAGATATGTTAAGCGAGCCAGCAATGTGCTGGATATCATTTGTAAATTGCGAAACGTAATCCAGGTGCCTTGTCTCTCTCTGGGTGAATATCTGTCGGCTTTAGCCCTCAAAGCGAAGGCCAGAGGTTTGTGGTCAGTTAAAACAGTAAAATTTCTCCCCTCAAGAATATGAGAGAAATGTTTCACCGATAGATATATGTATAATAATTCCCGCCCAAACGTGCTGTAACGCGTTTCTGCTGGTTTCAGCTTCCTTGAGAAAAATGCCAAAGGTTGTTAGTTTCCAGCGTTGAACTGCTGTAAAACTGCTCCCACAGCGGTATCAACACAAAGCGAGAGCTTGGCCTCTGGTACCGGGTGGGCTAGCAAAGATGAACTAGCGAATGCTGTCTTGGCAGTCTGGAAGTCTTTAAGCTATCCTTGTGTCAAGGAAATATCCTCATTCTTCTTACAACGATTTTTCAAAATGTCAGTAAGGGAAGATGGCAAATTAGCACAATGAGGAACGAAATGCCTATAGAAATTGATTAGGCTTAAGAAGTGACGCAACTGGTGAAGTGTAGTAGGCGAAGGTAAATCCTGTATGGCTTGAACTCGCTGGGGAAGCGGGCTAATACCTTCAGCGTCGATGAGGTGGCCTAAAAAATTTAGCGAAGTGGAACCGAAAACACACTTTACGGGATTCACACGAACGCGGTAATCCTGAAGTCGCCGAAATAAAAGATGCATGTGGCGCATATGCTCTTCCGGAGAAGAACTAGTGATGAGAAGATCGTCTATGTATGCATAAACGAAGTCCAGACCACGAGTGACTTCGTCTATGAACCGCTGAAAAGTGCTAGCGGCGTTCCTGAGTCCGAAAGGCATGGTCAAAAATTCGAAGGAGCCGAAAGGAGTTGTAATCACCGTTTTCGGAATATCCTCCTTTCTGACCGGAATTTGGTGGTAGGCTCGCACTAAATCTAGTTTTGAGAAAATCTTACACCCCTGCAATGAAGATGCGAAATCCTGGAGACGGGGGATGGGATACCTATCCAGGACGGTCATAGCATTTAACCTCCTATAATCCCCAGTGGGTCTCCAGTCGCCAGAAGTCTTGGGCACCATGTATAACGGTGAAGCTCAAGGACTCGTAGATGAGCGAATAATGCCCAGCTGCAGCATATGGTTGAACTTGGACCGTGCTACCTTTAATTTGTCCGCCGGTAAGCGGCATAGACGCAAAAACACTGGAGTACCGGTGGTGGAAATGAAATGTTCAGTTGAGTGGGTTGGCTCAGTGACTCAAAAATTTCCATCAGTGAGCTCCGGGAAAGAACCTAAAAACGAATGGCAGCGATGAAGAATATGGGGATGACTGTTGGAGCATTGGCTTTCCGGCCACGAATTGAAAAACCGGTGCTGTCATCCACCAGGCGTTGGCCACGGACGTCCACAGTCAAAGAGAGGTTGTGGAGGAAATCCGCTCCTAAGAAAGGGTATGGCAAATCGGCAACCGTAAAAATCCACTTAAAATCCCTACGAAGATTTAAGAATTTGAGAGGAAGTGAGATTTGTCCGTACATCTTTATAGACGAGTGATTAACGGCCTGCAGAGTAACGGATGACTCCATGGGGGTATCTTTCAGGCAATGGACCGGCCAAATACTACAGGAGGCTCCTGTATCCACGAGGAAACCTCTTCCTGACATAAGGTCCTTAATGAAGAAATGGCGGTTTGGTGGCTTTGTGCTGAGGTCAACTGTCTCCGTTAGCGGACCTCTTTGGCGATTCCCGCCTTATGAAACGAGCAAGGTTGCACGCAGTGGTTCGCGCTCTCGGCAAAACGCTCGTGGTACCAGCATAAAGATGAAGCTGGTGACCTGGGGTGGCGTCTAAAAGAGTGAGATCTCCCGCGGCTGCGCGAGCACCACACCAGACCATCTTCTGGAGCTCCAGGGTGAGTTCCCGAATGGACTTCTGCATCGCCATAATAGCTGAGCTGTCTGTAGGAGCTGCCGCACAGATGGCATGGCCACGTGTGACCTGAGCTGGTTGGGAAACAGCGGCAAGGGCTTCGCTGTCTCCAGCACCCGTGACTTCAAAAACTTTGTCCGCAGAGGCAGCAAGCTTATCCACTGTGCAAGTGTCCCTAATGGGGGCCAAAATTGCCTGTACATTGGTCGGTAGGCGCGATAACAACTGCTTCAACATGGCAGATTCCGCTACCGACTCCTCCGTTAGGTCCTTCATTCGCCTTAGCAGGTTCGATGGGGTGCCATCACCGATATGCTCCAGATGGACCAGAGCCCCTAAATCTTTTCTCTGTGGACTGTGCAGTCAGGCTGAGTAATCTTCCAAAAATTGTCTCAGTTTGGAAAAATATCTCCAACACAAGGGAAAAAGAAAACAAAATCGCTTGTTTTTCTCTGTCAAACAACTGGACAGGAAAAAGAATGCATCCGAGACAATATGTAAAGGAGCGACTAACGGAGCAATGTCATTAATAAGGTATAGGCGGCGAATTCAAAACAAAAACCATTATGGTGGACGATTTCGCACCAAAAACACTTTTGATGGAGAAGAAAGCCGCCATCTTGTCATCCTCAAACATTTTAGCCAGAGAAAAGAAAAGAAGAAAAAACATTCCTACAATTGTTTTGCTAGGAATATTATCTTATTTTATGTGGTTAGAAAAAGCTATCTCACTTACCGCTTTTCACAGGCGCCGCTAAATTCCACTGCAGGTTACTCCTCTTCCACGTGCGTCCAACTGCTTAACACCGGGAGCTGCCCAAAACTCGCGTCCACACCGTGTGCTGGTCATCACTAGAGAGAGGCCCTCTGCTGGCCCTTCCGGTCGAGCATCCTTCCGGCCAAAAGGCCCTTCCGGTCGAGCACTCCCCCGCCTCCGGCCACCGCACGCCACACACCATTCCGGTCGAGCACTCCCTCGCCTCCGGCCACCGCACGCCACACCATACCCACACGCCCCCCTGATCTCAAGGATCAATTTCCCCCTCGTCCCTCTGCATATGAAAGTCTACTGTCCAGGTTGGTGGTCTACGACTTCGTTGCGATCTTCGTATTATTGGGGCAGGGCTCTGGGTTTCCACCTCATCTTGGGTTTCCTCTTCCTCGGAGTCCGTCGACACAGTGATTCTTCTTACATCCAGGACATGACGTGGTACCCCGTCCACGGACACATTGTTCTTTGAATTTACGGCCGTCACCGTTCCCCTTCCCCATTGAGATGTGCAACGTGCATCTGGGGGCTTAACCCAGACTTCTTCGCCCACCTGCACGAATGCACTCTCTCTCCCCACTGGCCGTTGTGGTGGCGTGCATGGGTGCCGCCACTCGTATTTGAATACTGCTCTGTGTGGCACCGATTCCTCGACCTGTCCAACCCGAGGGGACATATTGTACCAGAACACTGCCTCCATTGGTGAGATATGGCCCCGCTCCGCCATTGTCTTGATCGTCCGGTGGTGTCGCTCCACAATTCCATTCCCGCTCGGCCTGTGCGCCGCTCTGAAGAAACGGTCCACCTTCCATCCATCGAGCATCTCCCTCAGTGCCTCCGAGCGGAACGCTGCGCTGTTGTCCATCAGCAGTTCGTCCACAAGGCCCCGCTCCAAGAACACCTCTCTCAACGTCCGCACGATTTCCTCGGCCGTTCCAGTCCTCATCTCCCTCCATATCGCCATTCGACCTGGTCCACAGTCGACCATCGAGAGGTACGTTCCCTGCCGGTAGTGCGTCACATCCACCGCTAATCGCTTCCAGTCGCGATCCACCGGGAGGCTTCCCGTTTCGTGTACACCCGGGGCGGGATCAATGGACTGACATCGGACGCAGCCTCTAACCACCCCCCGAACACTGTGTCTGCTAACGTCCGAGTCGATTCTCCTGGCTAGGAACAGGTTCCTATCCACCCCCATGTGGTGCATGTCATGCAACCCCTTCAGGTCTAACTCGGTCAGCCGACACACGGCAGCTATCTCATCCTCTACCTCCTCCGGCGCTTCCATCCAGGCTTTCTTCACTCTAGTTAAGATGTCCGCCCTATTTTTCTCTGAGGGCACGAACACTACACTCAGCTTCAGGTCGAACTCGGTGGCCAGCTCTCCTAATGTTCCTAGGCGGCGCTTTATCAGCTTCTCCGCCGCGCCTCTCGTTCGCACTCTCTTCTCACTGGTGAGCACTGATCTTACCCATCCGAGTACAGTAGCCGAGTCGGTGCGTATCTCGATGGTGCGCAGCCCCCACCGCAGGGCGAGGTTCACCCCTCTCAATACCGCGTCCAGCTCGGCCACATTGATGTGGCTGCAGTCGTCCTTCTTTTTAAGCCAGGCTGCATCCTCGACCTCAACACCTCCTATCTCCAACGTGACACCCAGCGCTATGCTGCTGGCATCGCACCATACGGTCCCGCTCTGTGATTTGGGAACGTACCAGCGTCCCCGCACTGGGTCGTCGGCCTTCACCTTCGCCACGATCTCCTGCATCATGGCCACCGTCCTCTCTCCCACTCTGTCACTCCAAGTCACCCCTCCCGCTCGTCTCTTGACATAGCTGCATGCCGTCCGGAGCCACTCAGCGATCGGGTAGTGACCCACCAGCTTTCCACACACCGAGAAAAGCTCCCGCCTATTCATACTTGGGCCCAGTTCCGGAACTTCGTTTCCCCTCTGGAACACCAAAACGCCCGTCTTGTCTCGCCGTAGCCTAAGTCCCAGCGCGGCTCCTCCCTCCAATGCTTCTGATAGCTTCGCAGTCAGTCCATACCTCCACAAGTGGCTTGTGACCTCCGCCGTCGACACCACCGACTCGGCCACTAGGATGTCGTCAATATAGGAGTTAGTAGCCCTCTTTATAACCCGGGACTTGCTGCAGTTTCACTGCTATGTCGTCCGGAAATCCATTGATGAACGCCAACCGCACCGTGCGTTCGCATTCCGCCTGGTAAACGGCCAACATAGCCAACCGCCTTATTTCCGCTGCGAAAATGTCGACGCGCTCACCATTCCACCTGATTCTCGCCAGCTTAGCAAACGCTGCAAACGGTCCCTTGGCGAATGCATCCATCAGACGCCTCTCAATCTTCTGCACATCTCTTTGGCTGTGCTCGTCTAACTCAAGGAAGAGTACCAGCGCGTCGCCCTCGAGGTACAATGCCATGAGGCCGGCCACGTCCTCTATCTTCTGCAAGCTTGCGACCAGCCGAACCTTCCGCAGCCAAGCGACAACATCACCTTCCCGGTGAATGCCCTGATAGCTTCGTTCATCCGTAGTCTTGTCACCATCTTCTGGTTTGTCTTGCGGCAAGTGTTTTTTTTTTTTGTTTTTTTTTTCAGTCGCCGAAATAGCTTGTGGTTAGAAAAAGCTATCTCACTTACCGCTTTTCACAGGCGCCGCTAAATTCCACTGCAGGTACTCCTCTTCCACGTGCGTCCAACTGCTTAACACCGGGAGCTGCCCAAACTCGCGTCCACACCGTGTGCTGGTCACCACTAGAGAGAGGCCCTCTGCTGGCCCTTCCGGTCGAGCACTCCCCCGCCTCCGGACACCGCACGCCACACCATACCCACATTTTATTTTTTTTATTTTTTTTGTGTTTGTGTGTAAATAAATGGAATGCTCGCTTTGGACATATGAGGAGTTTGATTGTTAAATGTTACAGATAACGATGCTGAAATCAGGAAAATACAGCCAGATCAAAATGAAGCGTGTTTTTTTAATTTTTTTAATTTTATATACACATAATACCGTTTCCTATTTTTTTTCGGTGTCACCAATTTAGAATATTAGTATCAGTGTATATATATATATTATTAAAAATAACAATAATTGCAGGTGCATGTTGTGACATGGTTTTACTTCACAGAAGTCAAATAAATTAATAGAAATAATTTTTACCACATGTTGATGGTCAGTTGGTCGCAACTCCCAGACTGGAGCGTGTAGAGAAAGAGAGAGAGAGAAGACAGGAGTCATCTCTTCATAAGACAGGATTCATCTCTAGGGAGAGAAAGCAGGAATCGTCTCTTGAAGGTTGAAGTCGTTCTTTTCAGCTGCGGCGTAGCAAGTGAGAGAGAATTGCCTCACGTTCTCAAATATATAGTCCCCATGGGGACGTAACTCCGTTTAGTACATGGATGTACCACTAGGGGTCACGACCGTCACAAAGGGACGCTTAGTTCATGGATGTGACACTAGGGGTCACGACCGTCGCAAAGGGATGCAACTCTTATCCGATCTGAGTTGCTCGCAAAGGGACGCAACTCTTATCCGTTCTGAGTTCCAGCCGTAAGGGGGTTGCTACAGTCTTGTTCGCGTCATTTACCAATCTTGTACTTTCTCAGACCCGCGAAGGCTAGGCTTTTTTGGTCATGAATCTTGAGTGATAGCCCGTAAATACAAACGGCCAAATTGGAGTTCCTCCGAAGGGTCTTTGGAATAATGTTACTCACCGCGGTAAGGTAGTGCCATTGCTTACTACAAACACAACACGCAACCCATCTCAGGAATCGAACCCACGACATTATGATCGTAAGTCTAACACCCTTACCACTAGGCCACGCGCCTCTATTAGGACCAGGTGGTGGTGTGAAACAGGGCGACGGATTAAGTCAACCGGCCAAATAGCCTACAGCGAGATTTGAAACCAGAACGCAAAGAGCAGAAACAGTTATAGTAAGGAATCTCGTCTAACGCTCTAACAATGATACCAATCCACTGCTCTGGAGTATTATTTTATTTCAACGACTCCAGAAAGACGAAATGAAAAGTTGACCATGGCTGGATTTTAACACAGCATGCAGACAGTATGAACAAATACTGCAAAGCATTTTCTCCTGCGTCTAACAATTCCGCCAAATCCATAACCTTGGGCTGGTACTTTATTTTTTTTAAACCGAAATTGAAAAACAAAATTGACTGCGGCAAGATTTGCACTCAAAACTTTTTGATCCATTCAATGGATAAAAGAGTTAAGTTGTACTGAAGAGTTGTATAAATAACATTAAAAATAATAAAAAAAAAGAGAAAGAAAAGGAAAAGGAAAAAAGAAAGAGAAAAGAAAACATACGCAAGCGGGTAATACATCTAGGACGACATACAACAAAAGGCAGGTGAAAAGGGCGGACAAACAAACCGCAACCAGAGAAACAGATAACAATATCGCGAATAATCATTGTGTGTATAGAAACCATGAAGGACAATTGTATTTGTTCAAATATGACCGGAAAAATATTACTTTATAGAAAGGATGAGGAGTTAAATATTACCTATATCTTTTTATAACTGCAAGTTGAAATTCTTCTAAGGATCTTGTTTTTTACAAACGATAAGAGCCACATGGCTTAGTGGTTAGAGCATTGGGCTTGCAATCGAAAGGTTGTGAGTTCAATTCTCAGACCGGGTGATGTGTTGTTTCCTTGAGCAACACACTTTATTTCACATTGCTCCAGTTTACTCAGCTGTAGAAATGAGATGATAGGGACTGGGGTCCATATCATTCCACTGCAAAGTGGTCGTGGAGGTGCCACGGCAAAAAAGCGCCCAGCACTCACTGTATGGGGTTGGTGTTGGGAAGGGCATCCAGCTGTAGAAATGAAGCCAGAATCAGTTCCCGTCCCACCCTTGCAAGCAGGGAAAAGGCGGACGTAAAATGAAATGATGATGATGAATAAGAGAAATACCTTAGTCGATGAGTTGGTTGCTTCTTATGTCACATGCTTCTGACTTCCAGGATATAAATAAATATCTCTTTAACGCTCAAATCTCTATAAATATAATTTTTATTGTCGAAAAGAATATAGTAGGAGTCATTTTGTAATAATTCTTCACACTTCCGTAGTTATCTCTTCGTCTCCCGTGTACTGTAGTTTTTACCCGAGAGTGACACTGTATTCATACGCAATTTACCATTGGTCTGTTTAATCGTATTGCATATGAAAATGTTGCTATTGCGAGGTACGACGTAGTTCCACTACATCACCCTCTGCTTAGACTGGAAAGCAGTCGATAAAAATGAGGAGAAAATGTCTCCTCATAAGTCATGCAAATCATAAATGAAGAAAAAAGAGAAAAAAAGAATAGATTATATGTAAATTGTTTTACAAAGTTTTTTGTGCCAATGAACATGATGACAACTACGAGTTGTCGTGATGTATGTTGAAGATAAAGGAGTGTTTGTATGTGATTGTGGTGCTTGCGATGGTGTTTGTATTGATATATTGTAGGATGGGGAGTATGAGGCTCTGGTGTGAGAGCATCTGTGTAGGCCCGCTTTAGTCTGTCAATAGAAACTGTCTTTATGTCCATTAAAGTCAAAGGTAAAATGTTTGTTTGTACGTGCAAGTGCGCGGTAGGGTCCAGAATAAGGTGGAGTGAGAGGACTTCTCACTGCGTCATTTCTGACAAAAACATGGGTCCACGAGGCAATGTCCCTCTCAACCGAAGATTTAATGGCTTGTTGACTAGTGTTCATAGGAGGCAGAACTTGAAAATACGAACGCAAACGGATCACATAGTGTAAGGTCTTGAGTAGAAAGGTCGACTGGGGCAAGCATCTGCCCTGGCAAAGATAAAGTAGGAGTCATTCAGAAATAATTCTTCACACTTCCGTAGTCATCTCTTCGTGTACTGTGGTTTTTACTCGAGAGTGACACTGTATTCATACGCAATTTACCATTGGTCTGTTTAACGTTATTGCATATGAAAATGTTGCTATTGCGAGATACGACGTAGTTCCTCTACACTTATGTTACTATTTTCTCATTAATAAGTATCTTTCAGCATTGTAACAAAGTAAATTGCAATTAAGAGGCAACAACATAGTCTTGTCTAGCTGTAAATGAACATTTTATAATACTATTAGAATTTCAGCCTTTGCGATCACATTTGTATGTATAAATTTATTGAAAATAGATTACGCCGAACCTATACGAAAAATACACAAGAATTATGAACTTTATTTGTTTGTTTGTAAAAGTAGAATTTTTATTCATAGTTGCACAAACAACATTACAAATCGTTTACAATTCCTTCAGAATGAAAATATAAACAGAGCATATAAATAAATTTACAGTAGAATAACATAACAAATATGTTTTAAATATATACCTAAATAACATTATAAATGCTTCGGTAACACTATAAAGGATGATACAATGAAAGATATATTCTTTTAATGTTACAATATTAAAGAAAATGTAAAGGAAGGGGGTGAACAACGGAGCCAACACCAGAGTAAAAGACAGCAACGTCGCGAGTACTGGACAACCTCTCTAATGATTTTTGAGGCAAGCCAGCACACTCGCAGCGTTACATCGGGTGATGGCGAGGCTGATGCGCTGAAACAGCCAAGCACCTTCGCGAGATTCGCCAGTCACCTCTATTAGGCGAGCCGCCAGTGAGGAAAGGAACCTCGCAGTCAGCGGCCTGACTCCCCCAAACGTCTCGAAAGCCACAGGCTGAAAAATGTAGCTGGCCGACAGATCAGAGTATTTGAGTGTTTTACTCCGCTCGGCTGCAGAAGCTGTGGCTCTCGTCCTAACCGCAGCATCCAGGATGTGGGAAAGAGCAAAAGAGTCACTAACAGTGACGTCCCAGACAAGGCACCTGCCTCTCGACCAGGGGCACAGGGTAAGACCGTCAGGTCTTTTGCCGTCACTTCTGGATAACCCAGATGGTTCCAAGACTGAGGGGATATTCGCCTGGGCCAAAACTCTCTTCAGAATGAGGTTTAGCTGGGTGTGACGCGCGAAATGGCCGGCATTCAGGCGGCAAGAAAGATCATGGAGGCCTGTAGAGTCGAAGAGTTTGCCGCATCGGCACCTCAAACCCATGCAGACGTCAGCTCCCACTCTGAGGGCGATGGAGACACGAAGTTCGTCCAGGCTGAGTAGGCCACCAACGTTGGCCACGGGTAGGGCATCGACCCAGTCGCCTGAGTATTTGGCGCTGGCAGATAGTAAGCGGCACCTTGCAAACTGATCTGACTGGACGAAGAGGGAGTCGAAGGTGGCCTTCGAACTTATGCTGTCCCAAGCTCTCTGACTTCGACTGTCCTCCACCTTCTCGGGAGGAGACAAGCCCAACTCGCTCCATTGCTGGAGAGCTTCACCCAACTCCCTGTTGTAACTAGTCCGTGTTGGAGAGGAGAGGATGCTGCTCACCAGGGTGGAGAAAGCGTTGGGTTAAAGAAATAACAAGAAACATGTTTCATATATGACAATTAAAAGGTGTAAAAAATATAGGCAGGGCCGTGTGATTAAGGAGTTCACTTCGCAACTCTTTTGTTCTGGGTTCAGTTACGCTGCACTTTGAGAAAGTGTCTTCTTTAGTTTTGGGTTGACGAATGCTTTATGGATGTAATTTGTTAGATGAAAACTAGAGAACCTCGTCGTATGTCTGTCGATATTTATGTTAGTGTCTGTATTTTTGTCGCGTAACTTAGTAGTTCGACAAAATAAGTACCAGATTTGAAAAAATAAATACTGGGTGATAAGATCGAATAAATCAAAGTGGTGCTCCTGCATGGTTGCAGTTTAATGACTGAAACCAATAAAAGAGTATATTTGATCTTTTTTTTTTTTTTTATTAATATAAGCTGAGTTTTATATAAAACAATTTCACGTATTGTTGAGTTCAAATCCCACCGAGATTAGCTTTACCTTTCATCCTTACTGAGTCGATGAAATAAGTACCAGTAACACACTAAGGTCGATTTAGTCGACTTCCCCCTCACCCAAAATTGCTGGCGTTGGGCCTAAATCAGAAACCTTTATTTTATATAAGCAACTGTCAAGGTATTCAGCTTGTAAACTAAAATCGTGATTAATTAACGTCTATAAAAATGCTTCAAGTACCATTATATAAAATACAAACTAAGTCAGTTGTCTTAACTTGAAAAAGAAATAGTTATAAACTATTCGATGTTGTTTCTGAAACTAGAGACAGCTGAACTTTCAATAACCAATATTTCAACAGGTTGTTTATAACGTTCACCAAGGAAACGTGACTAAGTTGTTTGTTGTTCTACTTCGGTTGTCCATAGAAACTATCTCCTCAAGTGTTGGTTCAAAATGCCTTGACACTAGACGTACAAAGAAAGACTCGTTTAGAAAAATGTTTTAGAAGGAATATAACTATCTAAATATGCAAGCCATTTATTTTAATCTCAACAAAAGAATCAAATCAATCGAGATATTAGTCACTAATGAAAAAATATTACTAATCATATCAAAATAAATATAGATATTTAATTTTGGAGTAATTTCATTTATATATAATTTAAAAAAAAAATTAAACCATGTTCAAATGCGGGCGTGATCCTTATCCTTTCCCTCGATGTGAAAATGATATGAATTTCTCAGGAATAAAAAAAAAAAAGGTTCGATGATTTTTTTCACTTTCCTTTATTTTATTTTATTATTTATTTATTGCTTTAAACTTTTTACACCTATTTCTAAATGCCAGTCCCAAATAATTGGGGGGTAAAAGGGCGGGGGACAAGCGAGGGTTTGGAATATCGGTAATTTTTCTAGCTTGTCTCCGGTGATATTTTTAAAAATCAGAATTAGTCGTTTAGTTTACATATTGAGACCCCCAACCCATCCTATTTATTTTATAACGTATGGGATTTCTAGTAATGTACTATTTTTTTTTTTTTGTCATGTATAATGTGTTTTAATGTATAAAGAAAATTAATTGTCGCAGGAATGCTGCCACTTAAAATAAATTTCGCCGGAGATAGATTAGCAAAATTTAATAAGGGGGGGGGGGGTGTCTAAAGAATTAATAAGAGGCTGGTGGCGGGGCGATTATTCGAGACCCTAGAGTACGGCGAATGTCTCTATACCAGAAGGGGATGTATCTTTTGTGGTAATTTGACTTTAACTTTTAGAGCTGTTTTTAACAATGTTATCAGAACAATTCAGCTAAACTTCTCCACTTTAACAACAGACATCAGATATATGTGTGTTTTTGATGTTTGTTGGTTGGCATACACACATACACAGAATTATGTACATATATATTGTGTTTTGTTTACTGAATCTTAAAGGTTTCTGAACTTGTCATAAGAGACTCATCACTCTCTCTCGTTTCTAGTCTGTTTCTTTCCTGGCTTTTCTGACTTTCTCTGCTATCTCTGTATGAATGTTATTGTTGCTAAATGGCTACAGAATTCTTCAGAATCTAAGCAACTTGTTATTTTGCTGCCATCTGATATGCTGAAATTTAAAACCTATTAAAATAACATCAACAAATGCGTTATTAATAAATGCTTTTATATTTGTAAAAATTATTTTGAAATATGAACTATACATACATAGATGGACAGATACGTACAAGCAGAGATGGATAGCTAGATAGATAGATAAGTAGATAATGTGTACATTAAAGTTTACCAAAGATTAGTTTGTCAAAGTGTTGGCGAGATAATGAATATCTATAGGAGGGACTGACTCAGGAATCAACAGGTAATTCCTAAGTATAAAAAAAACTGTCATGGGGCTCATTTGCTTCAACATTTTTAGTAGCTGCTTGAGGTTAGCCATTTTGGATAGAAAAATGGGCTTGATAGCTAGATTAGTGATTGGGGTTCCTAGGGAACTCCATGTTGATGAGGGAGGAACCGTGATAGAGGGGTATATATCTAGAGAGTGTGAGAGAGAGAGAGAGATTTCCTGTCTTTTGGAGTGATATCATTGTATGATATCTTCCTATTGAGAGGGTGATAGATTGGCAGTATCAGTAGCGCGTCGGATACCATGCTTTGTAGCATAGAGTTATGACCCTTTACGTTCTGAGTTCAGACACTGGGGCCCATAAAATAAAGCACCAGTACTGCACTGGGGTCGATTTAATCGACTTTCTCCTCCCCCAAAATTGCTGGCCTTGTGCCTAAAGTAGAAACAATTATGTATTCCTATTGCATAATTTGCCACGTTTAAAATACCCAAGACATATTGTGTACCACGATGGCACCCTTACACCATTATCAGTTAAAGGCCATTTACCTCTTTTTATATATGTAAGTGGACAAAAGGGTGGTAGATTGGCAGAATTGTTAGTGTGGTACAAATCCTTTGCAGTATTTTTTTAGGGCTCTTTACGTAATGAGTTCAAATCCCAATTTTACCATTCTTCCTTCCAGGACAATTAAATAAGGTTCCAGTCATCTACTGGGGATTATATAACTGACTGTCCCCATCCCCCAAGTTGCTGATCTTGTGCCTAAATTAGAAACCCTATATATAGATGGAAATAATGGTCATGGTTCCTGATTTGTGTAGGCAATTCAATATAGGAGCAATCGATGGAAGACCCCCCCCCCTACACACACACACCTATCATCTATTGCATGTGTAATACATTTCTAATGAATTATCTTCTTCACCCACTATTCCTGGGAGGGTCGTGAGAGTAGGGTCCTCAAACATTCCTTCCATCAGGTCCTGAAGCAACCCTCTCCAACTGATCCAGGTGGATGCCCAAGTGTGACCAACCAAGCTCATGGATGTTATCTAACCATCTTGCCCTGGGTCTCTTGCCGGTTGATTTTGCCTGTAAAATCTGTCCAGCAATTCTTTCCTGAAACATTCTAACCACATGCCCATAGTATTGAAGCTCAATTCGGAGAAGTAGCATCTCCACCTGGAATGACTTTCTGATCTCTGAGCTATGCACTTTATCAAGTAACGTTACTCCAAAGACCAAGGAATCCCATTTCGGCTGCTTGTATTAGCAATTGTATTCTTTAGGTCACTAATGAATTATGATTTGTTTATTTAATACCTGTTCTGTCCAAGGATGAGAATCTAAATTTAACACTTTTATCAATAGTTTAATTTAAGAGCTCTTTAATTTCACGAGATGAATAGGGAATAGGTGGTAGTTGCATCTGTCCATTACCACAAAAGAAATTGAACAGAGGATTTCTCTGAGAGTTCCTAAAGAATCTTTCCATCAACCACCTGAATGTACACACCATGTTTAGAACATTTCTCATTCATCTTTCCCATTTACTTTATTTCAATTACATCTTTTTTTAAATTGTCAATTGTGTGATGCTTAGAAAGTGTCAGGACAACCATTTTTTAGTATGTTTGAAGCAATTCCTAGTCTCTGTCTTGTATAGAATTCTGAGTTTATCACTGCCAAGGGTGACTTTCATTTTGCTTTTCATTGAAGAAGTATTGTATCTCTCATATATATTTATCTTTGGTTGTTCCTAGCAGATTGTCTGATTACATAGGTGCGACAAATCTGAAACTCATTTGTATCAATATATTTTGTTTTCATTTGGAGGTGAATTTTCTGAACCTGTTAGAAATAGCAGTTAAATCATACTCCATTGTCTTAAAGAAACACTGAATAATATCATCCTAGGTATGTGCTAAAAAGGCAGAATGGTCATGGCCAGAATGACTCTGATCAAAGACATTTCAGCAATGCATTTGTAAAATCTAGAATGATCAAATTGTTTCTGTTAGGCCTTGAACTGTTGTTAAAAGTTGATATTCACAGCTAAGTTTGAAGTAGGATTTGGCAAACATTTTTGGTGGCTGGCCAGATTGAGTATGTTTTTACATTTTGCAGGTCTAGGAAGAAAATGAAACATTGATCATACAAGACAGTGGAAACAGCTTATTTTTTAATAACTTTAACCCTTTAGCATTTAAACTGACTGTATCTGGCTAGAATTCTCTCTCCTCTTTTTGATCAAACTGAAAATACAATAGTAAATGTAGAATAATGTGAATGCAAAAGGGTTAATGCTTCTTGTGGGTAGTAGATTGGCAGAGCAGTTAGAGCATTGGGCAAATGCTTAAGAATATTTGTTTTGGCTCCTTACTTTCTGAGTTCAAATCTTACCGAGCTCAACTTTGTCTGTCATCCTTCCGGGGTTGATAAAATAAGGAACCTGTCAAGTATCAACTAACTCCCCTACAAAAAAATTATTGGCTTTGTGCCAAAGTTAGAAACCATTATAAGAATAAAATAAATGTTCTTTCAGGAACATTTAGGAAAATGAAAGCATTTACTATTTAACTCTTTAGCATTTAAACTGGCCTTATCCAGCCAGAATTCCCTCACCTCTTTCTGTTGAAACTGGCTGTAATCAGCTGCTCATACCTATGTTAAGGTATTGTTCTCAAAATAACTAATATAAAAATCTCATAGATTTGATATTATGTAAGATAAAGCCTTTACTGTGAAAATACAATAGTAAATATAAAGTAATGTAAATGCTAAAGGGTTAAAGTACTGCACCTCAGCTGAGTGAAGTATAAGAAAAATTCTTTCTCACATTTCATTAATACAGCAAACTTCATTTTATGTCTTATGTTTTTTTCACTTTCATTCCCAATGAGAATTGATGTTGATCTACTACGGGTATCATCATCATCACCATTTATGTCTATTTTTTTTCCATGTTTGCATGGGTTAGATATGTCGTCCACATTATGATACAAGTCTGGCCAGTTGGTTATGCTGTACCTTGCTCAAACGGAACTGTATTCTGGCTGGGTTTTTTACAGAAAGATGCCTTTCCTAATGCCAACCATGTTTTCACAGTGGAACTGGGTGGTCTCATTATGAGGAGGGTCTGACCAATTGACTGTGCCATATCCTGCTCACAGCAGAACTATATTTTGGAAGCTGTTTGATCTCATAATAAGGGAGGTCTGGCCAGTTGGCCACACTGTGTTTTCTTTAAAAAACAAAAGCTGGTATGTATTTCTCACAACTAAGTGAAATGAAGTCATATAGAATTAAGTGTTCAGGACATCATCTGTTAAATTTTCACCCTTTTGTTGCCATATTTTTCATGAAAGATACTACCTATGATTTTCAAATAACTTTGAAAATAAGAATTTGGAATGATTTAGTGATATAATTAACTTTTCCAAAACCTTGTGCTTGGATACAACTTAGAAAAGGTTATGATGAAAGGTTTGTATTTAATTATGAATATAAAACCAGGGGTACTTTCAGACGCTTTGATATTAAAACGTAAATCACTTATGTATAATAACATTAGGATATCTATTTTTTATAAGTTAGTCAAAAAAGAAGCCCTTCCCAGATTAATGTAAAAAAAAATATATAACAAATTTGATATTAAAACCCATGAACCTGTTATCCATTTTACTTATATTTCTGTCCGTTTGCCAGATTATTATAGAACTTTAAATATGAGAATCTACTTAATGCTTAATAATGGCCCATGTGAATATGCTACTGGCAAAGTGGGTAACCTGGTACTGTATAAAATATCTAGGATTCTACAGATTACCTGGTTATTCAGATTACCTATTATTTATAAAATAAAATGCTGTCCACATATCCTAGGTATTCTGTAAATTACTTACATAAAATATAATATAAGGTCAATAGAATACATTTATTCAATACCTTACCTTGAAGTTTTAGGCATTCTGTAAAATGTTTCGATATTCTATACCAAAGGTTCTCAACCCATTTCGGCCAAATGCCCCCTTTTGCTCTTCGAAATCATGAAATGTCCCCCTACCCTATTTTTCCATTTTTCAATATACTACTGAGTTTTGATATCAATAGATTACTGGGCCAAATCAAGTTATGTTAGAATCTTTAAAAAAATCTTTAAAAAATACTCGTACGAAGTAAATACAAAAAAGTTTCAGTCCAAAACAAAAGCAAGCTATTTTAAATTGTATATTTTTGAAAAATAGACGTGAATGTTCTCAAAGATTTGATCTCAGTCGAAAGAGCTTTTTCTTTTTAAATTCTATATTTCACTGTTAGCTGTTGTTACAACATTTTGAGTGGATAGACAATTCTACAATTCAAACTGTAAAGTCAAAATACAAAAGATGCAAAATATGAAGAATTTCTTACCTTTCTCTGGAATCGCAAACTCAAGGGAAAAATAGTACCTTGAGAAATAAAGTGCCTCGATCACAAACTTAGTTGCAACGAATGAATTGAGATGCTTAGTGACAGTGAGCAAACAATATTTGTATCCCTTATATATATATATATATATATATATATATATATATATATATATATATATATATATATATATATATACATAGATAGATACACACACACGTACATGCGTGCACGCACATACAAAAAAAAACACACACACACACAAACAAACTTGTGTCTGTGTGTGCCTTGTTTTGGGTACAGAAAGAATTTTGTCTCCAGTTTTTATTGCTGGGTCAAAGGCCAAATAACAACGCCATATATATATATATATATATATATATATATATATATATATATATATAATAGAGAGAGAGAGAGAGAGAGAGATGGGAGAGAGAGAGAAAGAAATGTGTGTGTGTTTGGTACACGTCTATCTTTCTATCTCTCCAAAAAGAAATTTATCTATCTCTCCGACAGGGGCTCAAACATGCGTCCCGCGAACTACTTTTCTTTTATATGATAGAACCAATATTTCAGATTCCATTATAACTGGCGAAAATAAGGTGGTGAGCTGGTGGAATCGTTAGCACATCTTAATTCCGTTTTTACATTTCAAGTTCAAATTCTGCCGATCTCAACTTTGCGTGTCATCCTTTTGGGGTCGATAAATTAAGTACAAGTTGTGAACTAAGATCGATGTAATCGACGGGACCCTAAACCCCAAATTTCATGCCTTGTGCTTATATTAGAAAGGATTATAACTGGTGAAAATGATCACCCACCACCACGTTTGGCCCACTGTGCCCACGTAATGGCCCTTTTATGTCCTTCAGTTTGAGACACCTCTTCTACACACACACATATATATACACTTTACTTTTTTTCTGTCTCTGGACTACGCCCTTGCTGGAGCATCACCTTGGTAAGTTATGGGGACGTCAACAAACTAACAAGCATCGGTGGGAGGGCAAACACAAACACAAAGACACACACAGACATATATACATATATACGACGGGTTTCTTTTAGTTTCATCATCATCATCACCGTTTTACGTCCGTTCTTCCACGCTAACATGGGTTAGACGGGTTGCCTGTTGTGTGCAGTGTCCGGTCGGCTGACCATGCCTTGCTCATATGGGAACTGATTCTGGCTTGATTTCTACAGCTGGATGCCCTTCCTAACACGAACCTCATTTACAGTGAGTGCTGGGTGCTTTTTTATGTGGTGCCTAAACATCCACTTCACAGTGTGGGCTGGGTGCTTTTTTGCCGTGCCACCTCCACGACCACTTTGCAGTGGGAGGGGGTGGGACATATTGTCTATATGCTTCAGCTTCGGCTTGTACACGGGGATTCAGGTCTTCTGTATTACTGCGTGACGCCAGAGGTCATGGTCATGTGTCATCGCCTTTGAGAGGTGTAATTGGGTAAGGTTGGCTTTTATCACCTCATCCCAGGTCTTCTTGGGTCTCCCCACTCCGTGGTTTCCATCAACTTCTAGTGCTCTACACCTTTTTATGCAGTTGTCATCCTTCATATGTCTCACATGTCCATACCAATGCAACCGCCTCTCCTGCACACGGCATTTGATTCCTCTTATGCTCAGTCTCTCTCTCAATTCATTTATGCTTTGCCGTTCGCGTATATTACTATTACACATCCATCGGAGCATGCAGGCTTCGTTTCTTTCTAATCTACGCAAGTCTTCCACAGTCAGCGCCCAGGTCTTACTACCATGTAACATTGTTGTTCGTATACACGCATCATACAGTCTGCCTTTCATTTTGAGAGAAAAGCCTTTTGCAGCTAGCAGTGGCAGTAGCTCCCTGAACTTCTTCCATCCCATTCTTACCCTAGTTATTGTACTTTCCGAACACCCACCTCCACTGCTAATTTGGTCACCTAGGTAGCAGAAGCTGTCTACTGTTTCTACAGAGCCCTCCCAGAGTTTGGTGGTACTTGTTTCCTGTGGCTGTTTGCTACTTGCTGTCCCAACACAGCTGCTACATGTGAAGCTTACATTCTTAATTAAGCTTCCTGAGATACCAGAGATTCAGCTATAAGTGCGAGGTCATCTGCATACAGGAGTTCCCATGGGCATCCGGTTTTAAACTCCTTCGTTATTGCCTGCAGAACTATGATGAACAGGAGAGGGCTAAGAACAGAGCCCTGGTGGACACCGACCTGTATGTTAAATTTCGGTCTGTCAAATCCACTCATAGGGCTTTGGTCGGCCCGGGCAGTGGGACTGAACCTGGAAACATGTGGTTGGGAAGCAAGCTTCTTGTCACACTGTGCATATATATATATATGTGTGTGTGTGTGTGTTATCAAATTGACAATGAAAATAAAAAGAACAAAGTCAAGTTACTTTATAACTTTGATTTTATTTTTATTGTTAATTTAATACCTAATATCTGACTCTGTATCTAGAGAATTAATTCAGCGAAACACAGAACTTCTCTATGGATTTTACAAGATTACATTGAGGTCTATCTACGTACGGACCCTACCACCAGAGGTAGACCAGACTGAAAAAAGAAAAATATATATATATGTGTGTCTGTCTGTGTGTGTGTATAATATATATATATATATGCAAAAGTTTTATTTAAAATTGTTGGGTTACAACAAGTAAATATTTTATAACTGATATAAAGCACTCGACAAGTTTTGGAGTAGATATACGATATTAAACAAATGGAAACTATATTTATAAAACCATATTTATTTCATTATACATATTTCGGGGATACCATATTAAAAATATGGCATGCCTTCTTCAGATAAAATACAATATATAAACAGTTTTATAAATAATTTTGACGTACCATAAATATTGAGCAACCTTTATGTAAGCTTCTTACATAAAGGTTGCTCAATATTTATGGTACGTCAAAATTATTTATAAAACTGTTTATATATTGTATTTTATCTGAAGAAGGCATGCCATATTTTTAATATGGTATCCCCGAAATATGTATAATGAAATAAATATGGTTTTATAAATATAGTTTCCATTTGTTTAATATCGTATATATATATATATATGTCCCACCCTTGCAAGCAGGGAAAAGCGGACGTAAAATGATGATAATGATGAAATGATGATGATATATATATAAATCTACATATATACATACATATATATAAGTATGTATATAGCTATGCATTTGTATATATTCATGCATTTATATTTAAGTGTGTAAGGATGTTGACATCATTTATGTATTTTTGGTAAGGAGAGAATTTTTTGTCTCCAGATTTTATTACCTAGGGAGATTAAATATCACAGCATTTCAACCTCATCAAACACCAACGCTGGCCTGTGTGTGTATATATGTGTGTGTATGTATATGTATGTATGTACGTATGCATGTGTGAGTATGATTGTATGTATGTATATCACCTTTCATCACCATTGCTTCTTTTTCTTGTCGTTTCTGTTGTTCTTGTAACTGTTGTCATAGTTGGTGTTGTCCTTATTTTCATTTCTTTGATTTCTTCCATTTTTCTTTTATCTCCCTAAGGAATTCGTTGACTTCTTTTATTTATTTTTCTTCGTTTTCTTCATTCAAATGCATTCACACTAGCTGTCTCAGAGACATACAAATATCGCTTATAAAACTTACCTAAATAAAGAGCCTTCAGCGCCCCTCTGGAGCTCCGACCCCCCCCCCCCCCCCCCCCCCCGACGGGGGGGGGGCATATGTCCCCTGTTGAGGATCTTTGTTCTATACAATGCCAGTAACATATATAATGTGTTAGTGTGTGTGTTTTGTATCTTCTTCTTCTTCTTCTTCTTCTTCTTCTTCTTCTTCTTCTTCTTCTTCTTCTTCTTCTTCTTCCTGAGAGGGTCATGGGGGTTTATATTTTACAGGACAGACACACATTAAAAAAAATCATCGCGGGCCACTCTGACTGGTCTGGTGGGCCGGATTGTGGCCTGCGGACCGCCTGTTGCACGCCCCTGTTGTTATACATTAATAATTTCTTTTTTTTTTTTTACATATTTTCAGGTGTCTCATCCCAGTAAGACAAATTATAATAGCAATTGTTGGAATGAATTAAATAACCACCAGACATTACAGAACTCTCGGCGGAATGCTTTCCATTCTGATCCTTTGGCTCCAAAGGACAGATTAGATTTTGTTCTTAAGTCACTTTACGACCATGATAAAGATATTTTCAAAGAAACAGCAGAAACTTTGGTGCAGAAAGAAACTATAAGTGAACATCAATGGTATATATATATATATATAAATATGTGTGTGTGTGTATATACATATTGTTATATTCGGGGGGGGGGGGGGGGGTCATGCTCCCAATAAAAACACACACACTAGTTGAGTTTCACTTCAGTATATTATTAGTTGAGTAAGTAATTCATTCATTGGTTAGTTTATTAGCAGTGGAGACTTCTGGTGTCCTTGGCCCTAGGGCCACCTCTCTACTCACCACCATCGGCACAGGGTTGGCAACCTGCGAATTTGAGCCTTGTGGCTCTTCCAGCGCGTCTCCTTCACCATCCTCTCGGGAAACACCTTTCTCTATTCTGTCAGCCGAGGCTGCATGGCAGCCAGCACGTAGGCCCTTATTTGCTCATAATAGTGAGAGATGGGGAGAGCAGAAGGGACAGAGGCAGTGACAGTGGTAGTTTGCTTCCTTTGTGTTTGGACTTGGTGTGTGTGTATATATATATATATATATATATATATATATATATGCTTCATGGACACCCTCACTGAGATATTCTTTCATAATAGAGATTCTAGGACTTCTCCATAGCTGTACATTAATAATTATGTGAACTATTCTGACACTCTTAAAACTGCTTTAAACTTATATGAGAGCAGAAGACATTCAGTAAACTGGTTGGCTGTTTAACTGATAATTGTTAAAGCTCTTTTTTCACACAACCTGTGAGAAGAGACACGGAGGAGCAAGAATTGTCATTGAAAATGTCACAGTGTGTGTGACAAAAGAGTTTAAACAATTAACAATTAAACATCTAACTAGTTAATAAATTAACTAATGAATGAATTACTCAACTAATTATAAACTGTAGTAAAACTCAACTGATGTGTGCATGTGTTTTGGGCAGAATGACGCTCCCAAAATATAACAATATCTGTTTCAACACACATTTTCACATCAAAAATCTTGCAAAACAAATACAAAAACGATGTTTATATGTATATGTATGTGTGTGTGTGTGCATATATATATTGAACATGTATATATATATATCATCATCATCATCAACGTTTAACGTCCGTGTTCCACGCTTGCATGGGTTTGGACGAGGGTAGTCCCACTTGAGGCAAGAGTGATTGTCTTGCTCGCATAGGACTGTCTGGCAGGTTTTCTACAGTTGGATGCCCTTCCTAACACCAACTACATTTACAGTGTGGGTCTGGGAGGTTTTTACCGTGTTGCCTACACGGCCACATTACAGCGTGGACTGTGTGTTTTTTTGTCGTGACACCTACACGATCTCATTTGTTTCGGCCTGGATGGCGCGGCACCAACATAACTTTACATAGAACGGGGTGGTGGTGGTGGTGGGACGGGGTGTATTTTGTTAGAGATGCCTACTGGCTGGAGTAGGTTTTACTATATATTTAGGTAAGGCGGGTCTTCTCTGTTACTGAGTACCGCCAAAGGTCTCGGTCCAGTGACATTGTCTTGGAGAGGTGTAAGTGTGTGATGTCGGAGTTTATCAGCTCGTCCCAGGTTTTTCTAGGTCTGCCTATTCCGTGACTACCGTCTATCTTTATTGCCCTGCACTTTGTTATACAGCTATCGACTTTCATGCGCATCACGTGTCCATACCAACGTAGCCTTCTCTCGAGTAAACAACATCTGATCCCTCTTATCTCTAATTTTTTCCTTAGTTCGTTTATGCTTTGCCGTTCACGTATATTACTGTTACACATCCAGCGGAGCATGCAAGCTTCGTTCCTCTCTAGTCTGCGTATATCCTCTGCACACAATGCCCAGGTCTCACTGCCATGCAGCATTGCTGTTCGTATGCAGGCATCGTACAACCTGCCTTTCATTTTTAGGGAGAACCCTTTAGCAGCTAATAGTGGTATAAGCTCTCTGAACTATTTCCAACCAGTTCTGACTCTAGCTACAGTACTTTCAGAGCACCCTCCCCCACTGCTGATTTTATCGCCCAGGTAACGGAAGCTGTCCACTATTTCTATAGAACCCTCTGCGCAATTGAAAGAGCTAGTATTTTGTGTGCACTTGCTGCTACTTATTGCACCAGAACACCGGCCACATGTAAAATCTATGTTCTTAGTTAGCTTACCTGTGATCCCACTACATCTCTTATGCACCCATACTTTGCATTTAGGACATAAAATGGAGTTTCTACCTACGCCTTTCCTACACACCGAGCACGACCATTTCCCAGAAGGGATCGCCGCCTTGTTTTCTTTCCTACAAACTAGAACTTTGGTCTTAGCCAGGTTAATTTTAAGTCCTTTTGACTCTAGGCCGTGCTTCCATGTTTGGAATTACTTCTCTAGCTCGGCCATTGATTCCGCTATGAGTGTCAGGTCGTCTGCGTATAGGAGTTCCCATGGGCAGCCTGTCTTGAACTCCTCTGTTATAGCCTGAAGGGCAATAATAAATAGTAGGGGGCTGAGAACAGAGCCCTGATGGACGCCAACTTTTACGCTAAATTCTTCACTATATTCGTTGTTAATTCTAACCTTGCTGACTGTTTCTTTATACATGGCTTGTATAGCCCTCACAAGCCATTCGTCAACGCCTAGTTTTCTAAGAGCCCACCAGATAATGGAGCGGGGGACTCTGTCGAAGGCTTTCTCCAAGTCGACAAAAGCTAAGTAGAGGGGTTTACCTTTAGCTAGGTACTTCTCCTGTAGTTGTCGTACTATGAAAAGAGCGTCTGTGGTACTTTTGCCTGACACAAACCTGAACTGCATTTCATCTAGGTCAATTCTCTCTCTGATTAGTTGCGCTATTACTTTTTCCGTGACCTTCATGACCTGGTCGATTAATTTAATGCCTCTATAGTTACTCCTATCTAGGGCGTCTCCTTTACCCTTATAACAGTTAACGATGATGCTGCTATGCCAGTCCTTCGGAACAACCCCATTCTGTACGACTTGGTTAACTATGCGGGTGACCATGGTGTGTCCCACCGTGCCAGATGCCTTCAGCATCTCAGCAACTATTTCCGAAGGCCCAGCCGCCTTACCCGTCTTCATATCCTTGATTGCCTTACTTATTATACTCCCCTCGACTAACACTGCTGGTCCCTCTATTGGGTCGATATGGGGGAGACTGTCTTTCTCCCATTTATTCTCCTCATTTAGTAGCCTTTCATAGTGACACTTCCAAGCTACCTTCTTATCAGCGTCGGTGATGGCAAGTGTGCCATCGTCGTTTAGTACACACTTCTCCCCGACAATATCACGGTTTTCCTTGACGCATTGCCTAGCAATCCTGAACACCTCATGTTTTTGGTCATCGCGTTGTAGAACATGCTTGAACTTTCTTTCCTCAGCTTCCCTTCTTGCTAAGTACACTTGTCTCCTAGCTTCCCTCCTGGCCACTTGATAGTCTTCTCTACTTCCCCCATCCCGCCATACTTTCCAAGCCTGCTTTTTGGCCTTAATTGACCCCTCCACCTTACTGTTCCACCACCATCTTACTCTCCTCCTGCCTACAGGCCTGCTCCAGCCACAGACTTCGTCTGTCGCCAACAGCAGGTTTGCTTTCAGAAATTCCCACTCTCCCTCTATATTGTCCGACTCTAAATGTTCTTCCTTACTGTCGAAAGCATCAAGTAATATGCTTTGAAATTTATTCCTGGCTGTGGGGTCCTTTAGCTTCCATATTTTTCTCCTGAGGATAGTCCTCTTCTGCTGTCGAGTACGTCTCGTCCTGACTATGAGGTCGCTAATTATCAGTCTATGTTGGGAGGTGCATTCTTCATGGGGGAGGGATTTAGTGTTTACAACAGACACTCTGTCACGTCTTCTGGTAAGGATATAATCTACCTGGCTTGTGTGTTCCCCGGATCTATAGGTGATCAGGTGATTGTCACGTTTTTTGAAGTTAGTGTTACAGATAGTTAGGTTATTTGCATCACAGAATTCCAGGATTCTGGAGCCTTCCTCATTTCTAGTACCAAATCCATAGCCTCCATGGATTTCGTCGTAGCCGTCACAATGTTGTCCAACGTGACCATTTAGGTCGCCTGCAATAATTATATAGTCACTGTCGGATATTTGGGAGGTAGTTAGCATCAGTGTCTCATAGAATCTGTCTTTTATAGTGCCGGGCAGTCCGGATTGGGGTGCGTACGCAGATATTACTGTCACCGTAGTTCTATTGAGGACAAGTCGTATTTTAATTATTCTGTCGTTCACTCTATTTACGTCTATTATCTTATCTGCCCACTTTTCTGCTACCATGATTCCTACTCCACCCAGCCCATCGTCGTTTCCCACCCAGAAAAGCTTATAACATCGTTTTTTACCCTCAATGAACCTAGCAGACCCACCCCTCCACCTGGTCTCTTGAATACAACAAACATCGACCTCCTTACGTTCAAGCATTTCTACAACCTCGTTAGCGCGACCCTTTAGGGAGCCTACATTTATGGTACCAACTCTGAAGTTTTGGATTGCGTTTGGGGGTTGGGGGCGGCGGGGGGCGATGGGGTTATGTTAGCCGTCCGCGGTCGAAACAATGAGGAGTGCTCGCATTCTCGTCCAAGAGGTGAATTTGTCTTTATCTTTGGCATTGTCGCTGAGCGTCCAGATTTTTCTCTCTCTCTCCTCCACTCTCCAGGATTCCGCAGTCCATCCATCCATCATATATCGAAAGGCAACCAGGCAAGCGATAGTATAGGCCTCTGGCTTCTGATTGGTCCGCGTAATAATACTGCTGATGCGTGGGGGCTCTGGCTTATGATTGGTCCACGTAATAGCAGTGGTGGTGCGTGGGGGAGGGGTGTTGGGTAGCTAGATAGGAGGTAATGATTGAACATGTATGTGTGTTACATATATTAGATCTTCAACTAAATGAAATACGATTAATTTTCAATGAAGAAATAAAATATTGCTTTACATCAACTAATCTTGGTGAAAAGTGTCTTAACTCTTTCATTACTAAACAATCTGATAGAGGCTCTGGTTCTATGAAACAAAACCACCCATTTTAAATGGTTCCTATTTAAATTAAATTTCCAAACATAATTTGATATATGAACCATATGTTAAATTACTATCTTAATAATGAAATAATTAATAAAATTTCTCAAGAGTGTTCATTAATCAATTGAAATAAAACATTTCATTAGAAATACAGTAATTATGGGTTGGAGGCATTTTTGTGCTTGGAACATAAAAAAAAAAAATACAGTGAACACAAACATATAAAGTCTAAAGTCTGTCGTAAGCCATTTAAGGCTCGCTATGCTGGTGCTTATCTCGGTTTCGTGGTGTGAAGCGACTGAAAGTACAAAACTTCCCCCTGGACAGGACTCCAGTCCATCCCAGCTACTGCTGGTACTGGTACTCATTTTCAGCTGAGTATACTGGAGCAACGTGAAATGAAGTGTTTTTCTTAAGAACAGAGCACGCAATGCAGCCCAGGAATTGAACCCACGACATTATGATCATACCACTAGCCCTCGCGCTTCCACAAACTTAAACATGCAGTGGAAAAATAAAAATAATATATTAGTTGATGACTGATGTAATATTTTTTTCATTACAAATATGGACATTTCACTCTCATTAGGAATCTTCACTAGAACTATAATATATACCTGCTGAATCTGGATGTTTTTGTTTGGGATTGAATGATAGCAGTCTTTTCCTTAAAACTGAATCACAATGAAGATGCCAGGGATATCAGATGAGATATAAATCGTTTTTTGAATAGAAAAACAAAATATTCTTAGAAATATTGGTTTCTTACTCATGCAAAATGGTTGAATTTTTGGGGGGATTGGACTAAATACCTTAGTATTTGTTCTGGCTTACTAAAAAACCCTCCGAGGTCAACTTTACCTTTCATCCTTCCGGGGTGGATAAATGAAGTACCACTCCCGTACTGGAGTCAATTCATCATTATCATCATCATCATTTTACGCCAGCTTTTCCTTGCTTGCAAGGGTGGGATAAGTCCTTTTCAGTGCAGCATCTCTCCATTCGTCATGCTCCTTCATCATCTCTTCTGTCAGCTCTCACCACCTCCGCCCATGTTTTTCATGGTCTTCCTCTACTGCGTCTTCCTTCTACTGGGATTTCTTGGCACTTCTTCACCCAACGGTCATCTTCCATGCACATCACATGGCCATACTAACACAGTCTTCTCTCCCGCACACTACAGTTTATCCCTCTTATACACAGTTTCACTCTTCTTCTATATTTCTTTCTCATTTCCTCTATCTCTCTCCCTCTGCGAAAAATTCAGCTGTGTTCTTATCTGGAGAAAGATGGGTTCCATCAGTCAAGTCAATCATTACCTAAACAACTTTCAGATTATGGTAGCCAAATGAATATGTTGTTATGACTCACATCTGCATAGGTTTACCTGACTTTTTATGAGGTTTTAGCTGATAGGAGGTATCTAGTGGTCCTTGTCCCATCATGTTACAATTTTTATGGTAACAGAAGGCAGAATTTGAACAGAGAATGCAGAATACCAGAACAGAAAGCAATGCTCTAATAATTCCATCAATTCACTGCCCCGAATTAGTAATTTATCAACCCCAAGAGGGTGAAAGGCACAATTTGAACTCAGAATATAGAGATCTAGAATAAATATGACATGGTGTTTCATCCAATGTTCTAATGACACTGCCAGTTGACCACCTTATTTGAATGATCATCTATGGGTATTATTTATGTCTGTGTGGTGTATATTTAACGTATGTGTGTTTATTATATGTATAATTGTATAAGGGCGGTGGAATGGCAGTATCGGTAGAGGGTCGGATGCCATGCTTTGACGCATAGAGTTACGGCCCTTGCCATTCTGAGTTCAAATCCCGCCGAGGTTAACTTTACCTTTCATCCTTACGGGGTCGATAAAATAAAGTACCAGTAATGTACCGGGTAATTGCTGGCCTTGTGCCAAAAGTAGAAACAATTATATCTATAATTGTATATTATGAATATTATTTCTATGAATATAGGCGGTGGATTGGCAGTATCGGTAGAGGGTCGGATGCCATGCTTTCCAGCATAGTTACGTCCCTTAACGATCTGAGTTCAAATCCCGCTGAGGTTGACTTTGCCTTTCATCCTTACGGGGTCGATAAAATAAAGTACCAGTAATGCACTGGGTAATTGCTGGCCTTGTGCCAAAAAGTAGAAACAATTATTTCTATGAATATTGATTATATTGTATGTTGTGTTATTTTTGTGAAGTTCTGTTTTATAATGAAGATTGAGATCACCGTAAATAGTATTACAGTATTTATAAGAAAGGTTAGTGTAGCTAGAAGAAAATAAACACTGTTTTCATTGAGTGGTTAAAGTATTAATGATATACATTATCATCAAACTTTTTAACATCTATTTTTATATGCTAGCATAGGTCAGATGAATCAATTGTACAGAACATCACCATTTATTGTGTCTTATTATATTGGAAACCCAGAATCCTAAAATCTGACCTCACCACTTTTTCCCATGTTTTCTATTGTCACCTTCCATAGTTACCTTTCACATGACATTACAGAATACTCATTGTCTATTCACATCACATATCCATACTTGGGTGCTAGACATAAACTGCCCAATTCATCCAATAGATTTCCATACAATTACCGTCTACCCAAATTCTTTCTCAAGATTATGGTAAATAGAGTGGCCCAAGATGCCAAGTTGTGGGACCAAACCCAGGATCTCATGATTGTGAAACAAACTTCTTAATCACTCAGCCAAGCCCCATCCACATCTGATGTGAATAGATAAATGCTTGTTTAAAATACCTAAATCATGAAATTTGTGTTAGATTTGAAAAATAATGAAACAATATTTCTAAATGAAATAATAATCTTAAAAGTTATTTTAATTATTATATATATATATTTTTTTTGTTTTAAAGGTTTTAAGTTAATATTAACTACTGGGTTATGGTTGGGTTAGGAACTTTTAAGTAAATATTTGAATATATATATATATATAAGTAATACAGAAGACCCGACTTCCCACGGGTACAAGCCGAAGCTGAAGCATATAGACAATATGCCCCCATCCCCCTCCCACTGCAAAGTGGTCGTGGAGGTGCCATGGCAAAAAAGCACCCAGACCACACTGTAAAGTGGTCCTGTAGGCGCCACAGGAAAAAAGCACCCAGCACTCACTGTAAATGAGGTTGGTGTTAGGAAGGGCATCCAGCTGTAGAAATCAAGCCAGAATCAGTTCCCATATGAGCAAGACAAGGTCAGCTTACCAGACACTGCCCACAACAGGACAACCCGTCTAACCCATGCTAGCGTGAAAGAACGGACATAAAACGGTGATGATGATGATGATGATGATAAATATATATTTTAAAAATTGTTATTCATACTAGCCCAGCCTATATTATAAACCTATTTGTCATAGCCACTGTTAATTATTCCACTGTTAATTATTAAGTAATCTTTCCAATGCATTCTCATGAAAAGTTTGTCATGCTGATATGATCTTTATTATTATACAGTATCGGTAGAGGGTTGGACGCCATGTTTTCTAGCATAGTTACGTCCCTTTACAGTCTGAGTTCAAATCCCGCCGAGGTTAACTTTGCCTTTCATCCTCACGGCGTCGATAAAATTAAGTACCAGTAATGTACTGGGTCATTGCTGGCCTTGTGCCTAAAGTAGAAACAATTATTATATTTGTCTCATAATTGAAATAATTTCTAATTAATATCTAGTCGAAAACTAAAGAACCGTGAAAAGCAACCTGAGAAATTACCTATGCCGATGGATCATCCATTAAGAATTATACCGCCTAAGAAGATGGAAAATTTCAACAGTGTCAAATTAGCCATTGGTCAGTATCTCTCTATGTTGCTTTATTTCATTTCAGCTAGTTTGGAATAATATTAATAATGATGCTCTCTTTTATTTTACATTATTTTATGCCTTAAGTCAGAGGAGGAAGGACAGTGCCATGGCCTTACCACAGAGCCTCCAAGATTGGTTGAGGAAAGGAAGGAAGAAGACACAATTTATGGGGTATCTTCAAACAAGAAACCTGATCTGAATGCTTGTAACAGAGTGCTCTACTAAAAGCACCTGAGGACCAGTTGGGGGTGTTAAACTGGGCAATTGATTAAGTTTACCACCAATTATAAGTACAAGAAGGCTATGCTTTGTTGAGGAGGTCAAAATAAGTCTGAAATATGTCCAAAATTGTCTTCCATACTTGATAAAATAATGACAATATTACTAGGCAGTCTGAGTTCAAATCTCGCCGAGGTTAACTTTGCCTTTCATTCTTACGAGGTCGATAAAATAAAGTACCAGTAATGCACTGGATAATTGCTGGCCTTGTTCCAAACGTAGAAACAATTATTTTTTCAATGAGTACTTATTTTTATTTAGTTTTTCCATACTCTATGCATTAAATTAACTTATTATATACTTGGATTTGGGTAAAGATGTTTTGTTAATATAGACAATATTTTGAATTAAGATTAATAGTTGTGATGTGTGTAATTAGTTTCAATGAAGATATCATAAAAGTTATAACAACAAAAATGGTAGAAATGTAAGTATATAGAAGAGGACTGCATGTTGCTTTAAAAGTTATGTTGCTTTCAAGTTGGTAAATCCTTTTGTGCAAGGAATCAAAATGACTAGTTGCAGTTCAGGAGGCTAGAAAGCTTACAATGCACAACTTCTGCAATTCTTGGTTTTTACTGCCATGGACACCTTTCATTTAAATTTTCCCACAAACAATTATGCCACCCACCCTCCACCAGATTGTTATAAGGTGAGAGTAACAATCGAAAGAGAGAAATGTTTGTACTTGGAGAACAATGGATACCCAATAGTGTGTGTATATTATGTTTTTAACAAAGTACTTGAAATTTTGAAATTAGTTCACAGACTCCCAGTACTAGCTTTGCCAACCTCCAAGAGTCTGTGAACCCCAGGCTAGAAACCAACACCATTCTAGATCAACACATTCTTCTTGGAGTTTTCTCACTGGAAATATTATCTGTGTGATTTCATATCCTATACAAATTGAAATTTTATTCTGCTTAGTTTATTTCTTTTACACTCGTATTTTCCCTTAACAGAAGATTATAAGGAAAATTTCAAACTTAAAATATCAGTGTAATATCTATGAAAGTGTAGTTTTGGTTTGTCCACTACAAGATATTTAATTTAACTTGATGATAAAATTATTAAAACATTCTCACTTACAAACTAAAACTGATTCTTTCTTTGCTTATTATATTCTTTGTTTAAATCAAGTAATATTTCTAGGAAACATATGACTGCCACAAGTTTGATGATTGTCAATATTACCACAAGCGAGAAAATCCATCACTGTTTTCTAATTTCTCTAATTCTTCTTATGATTATTGTTTTATTTTTCTCAGTTGTTTGAATATGTTGTGTTTATCTATCTACTACTAGGACCTCAGCCCCACTGTGGCTCAGGCTGTATCTTTGGACGGAAGCCTAAATTTATTAAGGACATCAAAATATCAAAAGAGAAATAGTAGTCTGTATCAACAATATTTTATATAAGAGCACTGAATTTCTGCATATTTTTCTGTTCCATGAATTTTGAAAGCAACTTCACACACATTTGAATAAGCTTTGATTGCATTTTACTTTAAAAATAATCATAACAACAACAATTATATGTAAAATATATACTGTCTTCTACATAGATACCTGTATTTATATAGATGTACACTCTGCAAAGTGACTGGCATAAGGAAGGACATCCAGTTGTAGAAACTTAGCCAAAAAATTGGGTAGAGAAATATAGGGTTATTGAAAAAAATTAAATTTTAGTTAAAACTTTCATAATTGTATTTTTAATGAAATATGCCCTATTTCAATAAATAATGAAGATTTTGGAGGGATTTATTGAAATTATCAATTATTTCATTACTAAGATGACATTATGGTTCTTATATAAAATGTTAGAAGATTTTATTTTAAATAGGAACCCTTTAAAATGGATTGCTCTGTTTCATAGAACCAGAGCCATGTTGGTATCAAAAGGGTTAAACATATAAAACTCAGGTGATATAAAGTTATGTGATGGAAAGGAAGTAAAAAGGAAAAGAATTGTTTTCCAGAAAATGAAGTAATGGCATGTAATGAAGTAATGGCATGTAATGAAGTAATTTGTCTTAATCAACAATGAAATTATTGATGAAATGAACAAAAAGTAGACAGGCTGGAAAGAAGCCATTTTACAAGCCAGCCATGCATAAAACCCTTCAAGTGAAGCATAAATGTTTATGTATTTCATCATTTATTTTTTACATCTGCTTTCCATGCTGGCATGAGTTGGTGAGGTTGTTACAGTCCAAATCTGTTCTTATTTGAAGTTACTATCCTTCTCGACAGGTTAGAGGATCACAACTCATGTTCCATATTTGGCATGGTCTACATGGCTGGTTGCCCTTCCTAACACTAACTATTTTACAAGGTGTATTGGGTGCATATTACCATGATATTAGTACTAAAGCAGTTGACATGTCCTTTGTTGTTTCACTTCGATCACCAACCACTTTACAGTGTGCACTAGGTGCATTTTATGATAACATCAGCACTAGTGAGGTTGTCTTGAAGCTTGCTAGATTATAGAATACTCACTATGCAAGCATTATTTCCATTTATTCGAGCACATTTCATTTTCATTCTATACTTATCCTTTCAATATACTCAGAAAATTAATTTAAAACAAAACTAACTACCAAAGAACGCTTTCATATCCATAATGAGCAGCTATTATACTGTGTGTATCTGGTTTTGAATAGGTAAACCATATTTCTACGTATAAGCAGTGAATTAGTAGTGCTGTTAGAACTTTGAATAGAATGCTTTGTGGTATTCATTCTGCCTCTCAATGCACAGAGTTCAAAACCCACAAAGGTCAACTTTGCCTTTCATCCTTTCAAGGTTGATAAAAAAAACAAGTACCAATCCAATACTAGGGTTGATTTTACCTCTATATCTGTTTTTCACTTCTCTCTATCACTCACGTTTCTTCTTTGGAGGAAATTAGATGTGTTCACACCTGGAGAGGGGATGGGCTTTGCCAGGTTAAAAAAATGTTTAAGTCATGCCATATGCCACTACAGCACCCCTTTGATTCTATCCAGAGTTATGGGTCCATACATACAATGTTATGTATCATAAAAGGTGACAAAAAGTTGGTGCCAAGAAGGGCATTTGACTTTAGGACATCACCTCAAAATGACCCTATGATGAGTATGAAGCCTATTAGCAGCTCCGGGACAAATGGCTTTAGAACACTTCTCCTTCTTGTTTTGCTGTTGTTGTTGTTGTTGTTGTTGTGTTGTTGTTGTAATGGACTGTTATTACACCCTTTGCTCTTAATAGGCCACATTAGGCAACAGAATGTGAAGTTCCTTTCTGGTTTTATCACCAACTTCATTATAACCATCTTTAGTCATATCACTATTTGTCCCACATTACTACCACATGTTTGAGTGTCAACCTACGGAGATATCATTTATTCACATTTTTCAAATTTTTTGCATGTCTCTTTATATATATATTTCTATTAATAACTTTTAAGTGTTATTCTACATAAAACGTAGCAACTGTTGAGTCTATCATCTTTCTTCTGCACATTGTTTTTTTGTGTGTTTCTACAAATTATTATGTCATATCAGGTGAGTATTGTTAATCTATGTGTTCTTATAATCAATAATGAATATTTCCAAACATACACATATATACTCATACATAAAGACGCTTACAAATATACAAATATGCTTATATATACACAAACATATGCTCTCCCTAAACATACATGCATGTATATATATATATATATATATATATATATATATATATATATATATTCATGCCATGCACACATACATATTCCTAATATATACATATATAACTATAAGTGGATGACTAGATACACACACAGAAATAACAATTAAGTATGTACATGCAAAATATTTAAGGTATGTAAATTTATTTTTTCACATTAATTATATTGTTTCTTTGTTGTTTGCATGCTTTTTCTGTTTATATATACTATCAGTTAAGAAGATATATATATATATATATATATATATATGTATATGTATACAGTAATATATGAGGTTATAGTGTAATAGTTCATTATTTTCATTGGTAAGATGAGTTAAGCTCATAGCAATGTATAAATAAATAATAATAATAATAGTAATTGTTGGTCTTATTGCCGGATGGCTGAAACAGGTAAAAGAGTAAAAGAGTAATCATCATCATCATCATCAGCGTCGAACATTATGCTTCACAGCATAGAGTTACGGCCCTTTACGGTCTGAGTTCAAATCCCACCAATGTTAACTTTGCCTTTCATCCTTACGGGGGTCAATAAAATAAAGTACCAGTAATGCACTGGGATAATTGCTGGCCTTGTGCCAAAAGTAGGAACAATTATTATATATGGGTGGACGGTTGACAGAATCATTAGATTGTCAGACAAAATACTTTGCTGTATTTATTACATCTCTTTACATTCTGAATTGTAATGGTTAACTTAGGCTTTCCTAAGGTCAACTTAGCCTTTCCTTCTTCTGAGGGTCAATAAAATAAAGTACTTTATTTTGTATATATATTGCAATCAGCCTAATCAACTGTTCACTCCTTCCCCAAAATTGCTGGCCTTGTGCCTAAATTAGAAGCCATTATTATATTATTTTGTAATGTTTTGTCTTTCAGAATCGTACCATACTCAAATAACAAACCGAGGATATTATCGCAAACCTGATGGCGGGTTTTTCTCTACATAACACATTTTGAAATTCAGTTCTGTACAACTACAGATATCAGAATAATTTCAAATTATTTCTTCAACCGAAACATATCTTACTTTCCAGGGAAAATATAACATTCAAAGTAAAATGTTATTTGGATAGAGGCTTAAATTGGAATAAAATACAATTTTATACAATGAAATGAAATACTATAGACATTATATTTTACTGAAATTTTATTCTTGTCCTCCTCCTCTTTCAATCTTTTCTATATTTCATCTACCTGTCACTCACCTTGTGGATTGTCTCTCTGTTGACCACTGGCCACTGGTCTCTATCCTCTGAGGCATTTTTGCTAATCACTGTCTTTGACAGCATTTAGTTGTTTTAACAGCTGTTTTAGCGATCTAAAACAAAGAATGTCTGTCTGTCTGTCTGTCTGACTCCCTAATACTCAAGAACCACCCAAACGATTTTTTTCAAACTTTACACATGTAATACTTATGGTCCTGTGAGTGTTTTGAGCAAAAGATATTTCGAATTTTCAATGCCCTAGGGACCGCATTAGGCGATTTAGCGATCTCTCTCTATAATTCTTAGTCTGTCTTTTTAGATAGATACATAGATATAACGTTGCACCCTTATAATATCTGTCTGTATGTCTGGCTGTCTGCATTACGACATTATGACGTCGCTATCTGTGTGTGTGTATATATGTATATATAGCATGTGTGTAAATATATATAGTGTGTAACGTTTTTCGAAATATTTACTTCTACGTTCACACATTGATTATTTTAGTTTCAGAAGATCCCATTAAAGGTGTAAGCAGCGATTCTTTGCTTAAACTTTATATATGATGCCTGTGTGAGATGCGTGATGCTGCATGGTAGTGAGACATGGGCAGCAACTGCAGAGCATATGCGACGGCTGGAGAGAAATGAAGCAAGTATGCTCTGTTGGATGTGCAATGTCAATGTGCGTGAACGACCAAGCATAGACGAGTTGAGAAAGAAACTGGGTATAAGAGGGATAAGTTGTGGTGTGCAGGAGAGAAGACTGAGATGGTATGGACATGTGATGCGCATGGAGGATGACCGCTGGGTAAAGTAGTCCCAAGAAATCCCAGTAGAAGGAAGACGCAGTAGAGGTAGACCATGAAAAACTAGGGCGGAGGTGGTGAGAGCAGACCTCAGATCGCTGTAACTCACGGAGGAAATGACGAAGGACCATGACAAGTGGAGAGATGCTGTGCTAAATAGGACCCGTCCAACCCTTGCAAGCAGGGAAAGCGGACGTAAAATGATGATGATGATGATGATGATAATTATATATTCGTGGACAGATATTTTTGCATACACAATAACAAAATATAAACAAGCGTATTTATTTAACGAAGCTTGATAAGGATAAATATATATCAAATATATAAGAGCTCTAGAGCAAATCCCGAGCAACGCCGGGCCATTCTGCAAGTATGTATTAAAATTTTTTTTAATAGGTTCATAATTACATATATATATATGTGTGTGTGAGAGGGACCATCATCATTATCACCACCATTATTTTTCTTTTGTTTTTTTTTCATGTTGGCATGAGTAGGATGAAACTTTTGGTGGGTAGATTTCTATGGTCAGATATTCTTCTTGACACCAAATTTTGGTTATTGTTGTTGTTGCTTTCTTCTTAAATAAGGTACTAATCTTTGGATGTCAAACTGCTAAGATGGTTGACTTTTGTTTATGTGGGACAAACATCACCAATAGATAGATAGAGAGGCAGACAGATGATAAAGTTCATAGTTATAAGCTAAAATGGAGAGGAAATGTACCAGAATTGCAACTTGATAAGAAACTGGCTGGTGGATAATGCTTAATACATAAGTTTTGTATGTATGTGTTTTGTAAGTCACCCATAAAATAGCCAGGCTTTTGGCAACGTGTTGATACACATTATACTAATCCTAGTTTACAAAGATTAGAAGTAATTGGCTTTAAATAATTATGAGACCAGCCACTGAATAATTATTTTCTTTTCTAAAATCAGATCATTGTTTGTTTATAACACTGACACATTGATTGGATATCAGTAAAAGTGATTATTTATTAATTTGTTTTCTGGCAAAGTTTACTGTAACAAAACTGGACCTGCTACTATAGGTAAGAAATCAGCAAGTTTTATCATCTTGCACCTTAAAAAGCCCAATTGTTCACAAAATCTATATATCTTTTTTTCTTTATCTGGTTTCAGTCTGACTGAAACCATGCTAGGATACCACATTTAGTCAATTATATTGACCCCCAGTGTATGTTTTTTTAATGTATGGTACTTATTACATTGACCTCTATTTGTCACACTTTTAAGTTACAATACATAAACAAACAGCACTGGCTGCTAAGCTGTGTAGACGTACACACACACACACAAGCACCCACATTAACTTGTGTATTAAGCAACTAAAATATTTGATGAATATATATTTGTAAATATACAGCACAGTATTAATTGAGATTGCATGAATGTATATCTAAATATACTCATTGAACATATAGTCATGTATCATATCAAATTGATGTATTTGCTTGTAAATGAAAAATATGATAAACATCCTTAATCAATGTTCAACCCTTATTAGGTCACATCAAAGGAAATCTATATCAGCAATAAACCACAAAGATATACATATCTGATGGCCTTATAATGCCTACCAAATTTAGTAACCATGAAATGGAGGTACTAATTTGGATATTTGAAATGAGTAAAACTAGCTGTCAAGTTTAACCCATCCTGAGAGAAGCAACCATCTATAAGACTGTCTTAATCAGAAGTCATTTACTGTCGACAAAAGGCATATTAAATAGCATAATCATAAATGTTGGTGGGGTGAGGTCGCTGTCATGTGATTGTGTGTTTTGTCAGATACGCAGGTATTTTAAGAGGTGTCTGGGATGTTCCATTATGTTGGGAGAATGGATGTTTAGGGAGAAAATCTTTTGAATTCAGCACATCACGTCCTCCTGTGGTTTTGAAGTTTATTCCCCTGGCACAATTGTCTTTCTTTTATTCATTTGGACCTTTATAGCTGAATAGCTGCTTGAGCAGATGAAGTTTGTTCTTAATTTCCATCAGTTTCAGCTATTTTCTCTGTTTCCTGTATTATGGGTGAATCGGTGGAATCTTCAACTATCGGACTTTTGGAATGCAAATTATTTTTCATTTGAATTGCTGAACTGCCACTTGGGCCAGGACTTTTGACAGATGGTTTGAATAGATAAACTTCACCTTGATTTTCTTCTGTTGGTACATCGAAACATATTTGATCATGTCTTCTGTGTTCACCTCCATCTTCTACATCCAAAATTTTCACCATCCGATTACCAATCTCCTCCAATATGATATGAACTTCTAATGATGCAATGGATTGGAGGTTTGAACATAAGATATGATTTTTCAACAATTTTGTTGGACTTTCGAATTGTTGCATGAACAGCATTTCGGTATTGAAGCAGAACATTTTGTATCCACTATATTTTACAAACAAAAGTTATACAATGATGGAAATATTAAAAAAAGATAAAAACAAAATTAAGTAAAGAAAAAGAGGAAGGGGTAAAGAAGGGCAGATCTGGCTGAATAGGAAAGTAAAGGAAAGGACTATAAATTCTATAAATGAGAGGAAAAGGAGGGAAAGAACAACGACTTTTAGTAAATGGAAGAAAGAGAGAGGTGATAGACTCTAAACCTAGGTCGAGGTGGTGTTTTAGCTGTGCCCTGCAGACAAAACTGCATTTCTGCAGACAATGGCCAGAAATACCTGATGCAACGGTCACCCCCACCTCAGATGGCCTGCTGACATTTCAATTTTACAGAGGAGCTTGACTGTATGGGGTCTGGGGATGCCTGAGGTCTCAATGGTGACTGGTGCAAAGAGGAATTGGCTGGACAAGCCCCAGTATTTGCTTGTCTTCCTGTCTTCTGCATTGAGGGCTGCAGTTCCAGGGTTTGTGGCCAAAGCGATTAAGTTGGAAGCAGAGAACATGTCACATCCCAGATGAGAGATTTACCTCCTTCAAATGGAAAGAGGGTAATTCCGTCAATTTTTTAAAACTTGAAATTGGTAATTTTCATAACTTTGATTGCAGTCTTCAGTGTTACTATGAAATTCTTCACTTTTCCATTATGTCTTGGATTATGTAGAGCAGTAAAGAGATGTTGACACTCAATAGTCTTCAACCAGTAAGTAATGCACAAGGTGGCAAAATGAGTTCCATTGTTAGTAACTAAAGCAAGTGGAACTCCCTCGTGACTGAATGTCTTCTGCAACGCAAGCATTGTGAATTCAACATTTGGTGTTTTTGTGAGATAGATTTCTAGCCATTGGGAATAGGTATCACTCATCATGATCGCATAATATTGCTGGAGAAATGGACTACAATAGTCAGCATGAACACATTACTAAGGTTGGTTATGGTTTCCACTCTGAATTCTTAGTTTTACCACTTTGGCATGTTGAGCAACTTTATGCAATTTGTAGTATATCAGCATTGATCTCTGGCCACCATACTGTCTGATGGGACAACGATTTCATCTTCTCAACACCAAGATGACAGGAATGAAGATCTTCAAGTACTGGTTTACACAGTATAGGTGGAACAGTAATGCAATTATTCAGGTAAAGTATAACACCAGGTATTACCAAATCTCTTCTCTTTGAAATTTCTTCATTATTCAGAAGTTCCAACTTGTTTTCAAAGCTTTCATAATGCTACCATAGCATTTTTAGGTTTCACAACAAAGATCTCAAACTCTTGTTGTGGAGGATCTATATTTGAATATCATGGTAAAAAAATCAGCATGGGATATATTTTTGCCATTTCTATGAATGATATTATATTTGTAAGCTCTGAGCACAACAGCCCATCTTTGCAGAACCATGACACTCAAACTCTTTACCAATCAATGACTTATCAAGACTGAAAACAAACATAAGAACCTTATGGTTGGTAGTAGTGGTAAACTGAATGTTAAACAGAAACTGATGTAATCGCGTTACAGCCTAGTGTACAGCACCTTGAGTATCATTTGAGCGGACCCTTTTTGTGGCTGATGTCAGACACCAAGATATACACATTACTGGATCCTCATTTTGTTCTACGACTGCACTGATACCAGGTTCAGATACCAGGTCCATTATGATATTTCTCTTAGCTTTCATGGGAAACGACTTAACCATGGTATTGGAGGCCAAAAATGAAAGTTCTTGTAGACTTGTCTCTTGTTCAATCTTCCATTGGGATTTCATCAAGGATTGCAGTTGAAATAATGGGTTTACTTTGCTTGAAAAATTAGGAATGTAACATCATTATCATCATCATCACCATTTAACGTCCATTATTCCACGCTGGCATGGGTTAAACGAGTTATCGTGTTGTGAGCAATGTTAGCTCAAGTGACCATGCCTTGCTCATACAAAACCAATTTGAACTTTGTTTGTAAAGCTGAATGTCCTTCCTAGTGCCAACCTTATTTACAGTGATTACAGGGTGCTTTTTGTTGTGACACCTACATGACCACTTTACAGTGTGGGCTGGGTGCTTTTTGCCGAGTTGCCATCATGACCACTTTACAAAAAACGTCCAGCCCACACTGTAAAGTAGCCATGATGGTATTTTATAGCTCCAAGAACTGATCACAATGCCACAAAATTACAAGGAGATTTTGCTTGCAACAAGGGTTTCATACAGGAAGCATCCAGTCGAATTCCATGACCTTGCACAGCATAGCCAAGAATACTGACTTCTATCTTCATGAATTGGCACTTAGATGCATTTATTTGGACATTCTTTTCTTTGAATCACCTGAGGCACCCTTTTCAACATGCTTCATGGCTTCACTTATCCTTGGAAAAGACATGTCATCTTAGTAAGAAATGACACATAGAGTACCTTTTATGGTATCATTGATTACCTTCTGAAATATTGATGGTGATGCTGATAATCCGAACGGTAAGACATTGAACAGAATAACCCAAAAGGGGTATTTACGGTTGTCAGCTGGCTTGATTCCCTCTCCAACAACAGCAGCAGGAGTGCATTCTTCAAGTCTATAGTTGAGAATATTGTGGATGAATTCATTTTATTTAATATATCTTTTGGCCCCTCTGTTGTACACCTGTAATTCTGTAAAACCGTAACAGTGATTCTGTAATCACCACAGATCCCAGGAGTCACACTATCATGCTTAATTGGTGTCACAATCGGTGTTGCCCATTGAGATGCATTTACAGGGTTTAGAATGCCTTGCTCAACCATCTTGTATAATACATGTCTCTCAAACCATTTGAAATCATGCGCCTTTTTATAAATATAGGTTCTCTGGCTACATAAAGGTGGATTTTAGGAATTTTCATGCCACTGTTGGATTTTGAACAGTGATCTATGAGCTCTTGAATGTCAGAAATGTATTGAGTGGAAAAGAATAAATAAATATTCAAGACTTTCATGGAGTCGAGGCCAAGAATTGAGTAGTCAGATACGGATACTTGAAAGTGACAACTTTGCAACTGGTTATTAAAGTTATAAATAGGAATGTTACTCTATCCTACCAGCTCCATGTTGTGCCCAATCACACCAAAAATGCTGGCAACAGCTGAACGTATTTCTGCTTGAGGGTAAAACCTTTTGACGAAATTCAGGCTTATCAGTGATTCTATGCTACCCATGTCAATGATGAAATCATGAGTTCTATTTGTACTTGACTTGAACATCTGCACAATATATCTTGAGCCTGTTGGTGCTAAAGAGATTCACTAGGGCAATTTTTTTAGACCTTAAAAATCTTTAGTTTTTAAACCTTATTTTTAGTCCTTAAAATTTTTTTAGAACTTATATAGACCTAAAGATATTAATTTTAACTCCTGCTCTTTATTATTCATTTTTAAAAAATCAACATCAAATTACAAAATCAAAATTATTTACATACTAGCAGAATGGCCCGGCGTTGTTTGGGATTTGTTCTAGGGTTCTTATATATTTGATATATATTTATCCTTACCGAGCCTCGTGAAATAAATACGTTTGTTTATATTTTGTTACTGTGTATGCAAAACTATCTGTACACGAATATATAATTATATATATATATATATATATATATATTAAAATAACAGATTAAAGTTTAAGCAAAGAATCGCTGCTTTCACCCTTAACAGGATCTTCTGAAACTAAAAAAATCAATCAGTGAACGCAGACGTAAATATTTCGAAAAACGTTACACACTATATATATACACACTATATATATCCACACTATATATACGTATATATACACACACACACACACAGCGTCATAATGTTGTAATGCAGACATACAGACAGATATTATAAGGGTGTGATGTTGTAGCTGTGTATCTATCTAAAAAGAGACAGACTAAGAATTATAGAAGGAGATCGCCTAATCCATTTGAAATTTTCTTTGCTCAAAACACTCACAGGACCATAAGTATTACATGTGTAAAGTTTGAAAACAATCGGTTGGGTGGTTCTCGAGTTTTAGGGAGTCAGACAGACAGACGTACAGCCATTCTCTGTTTTAGATATATAGATTACCATTGCTGCAATATAAAATTTTATGTTCTCAGAAAAAACCCCCAAAAACTCTGTCTTTAGTTAGTATTTTACCGAGCATTGAAAAACTACGCTCAACATTAACTGATGTAGTTTGACATTTAAACAAGAGACTGTAGTCCATTGGAGATATTGATAGGTTTTCCATTCGGTAAATTGATCCTAGATCATTTTCTTGCAGCCTAGAACTCAGATACTTTTTTATTTGGCACGGATTTGGGGCAAAATTCTAATCAGTAAGACTTTTAAATGTTTCCTCAACTGAATATTGTGAATTCTCTAATTTTTTTTATTAAATCCTACTGTGGCAAACTCACTTCTATTGTTTGCAAATTTACACATGGTTTGCTTTTTCCATAATAATTCCTCCATCAACGATTCCATTAGATGAGATGCAGTTTGGTTTTGTGCCTGGGAAGAGTACAACAGATGCCCTATTCTTGGTGAGACAATTGCAAGAGAGGTTCTTAGAGAAAAATAAGCCACTATACTTAGCCTTTGTTGACCTAGAGAAGGCCTTTGATAGGGTACCCCGATCTGTCATCTGGTGGTCCCTAAGGAAACTAGGTGTTGAGCAATGGCTTGTGAGGACAGTGCAAACTTTGTACAGAGGTACTCTCAGTAAAGTCAGGGTAGGAATGGAGTTTAGTGAGGAATTCCAGATACAAGTAGGAGTACATCAAGGTTCGGTCCTCAGCCCGCTCTTGTTCATTATAGTCCTCCAAGCCATAACAGAGGAGTTTAAGACTGGCTGTCCATGGGAACTTCTCTATGCTGACGATCTGGTTCTTATAGCAGAATCAGTAGAGGAGCTAGAGAATAAATTCTGGCTTTGGAAACAGCAGTTGGAAGCAAGAGGACTGAGAGTGAACCTAGCTAAGACAAAAGTGTTGATGAGTAGAAAAGAGGACAAAACTCTGATTCCGTCAAGGAAATGGCCATCTTCAATATGCAGAAAAGGAACTGGCATAAATTCTATAAAATGCACACAATGCAGATCCTGGGTACACAAGAGATGTAACGGGATAGCAGGCTAACTAACAGGTAGGGAGAAATATGTATGCCATAGATGTACAGGGAAATTAGACAGTAGAAGTCGCATTGATAGACACATTTTTCAGATGCAGGAGGGTGCTATAGAAGTGGTGGATAGCTTCCGGTACCTAGGAGATCAGATTAGCATGGGAGGAGGGTGTTCCAGGGCCATAGTATCTAGAATAAGGACAGGTTGGAAGAAGTTTAGGGAGCTGCTTCCTCTGCTAACGAAGAAGGGTTTCTCCCTGCACACGAAAGGCTGGTTGTATGATGCCTGTGTGAGGAGCGCGATGCTGCATGGTAGTGAGACATGGGCAGCAACTGCAGAGGATATGCGACAGCTGGAGAGAAATGAGGCAAGCATGCTCCGTTGGATGTGCAGTGTAAATGTGCGTGAACGACCCAACATGAATATGTTGAGAGAGAAACTGTATCTGAGAGGATAGAATGTAGTGTACGGGAGAGGAGACTGAGGTGGTATGGACATGTGATGTGCATGGAGGATAACTGATGGGTGAAGAAGTGCCAGGAAATGCCAGCTGAAGGAAGACGTGGTAGACCACGAAAAACATGGGCAGAGGTGGTGAGAACAGACCTCAGATCGTTGAAGCTCACGGTGGAGATGACGAAGGACCGTGACGAGTGGAGAGATGCTGTGCTGAATAAGACCCGTCCCACCCTTGCGAGCAGTGAAGAGCAGACATAAAATGATGATGATGATGATGATATATAAATATTTACATAATGTAATTGTATTTTTGTACCCCTTTTTTTCCTCATTTTTTCCTTCCTTTTCTCACTCTTTTCTTTCTATTTATCTTCTATTTCTAACTCTATCTTCTGATGACGGACTTGTGTCCGAAACGTTAAGGCTCTCTTCCTGCTAATTCAAGCATTACATACTAATATATTTTTTCATTGTACTGTGTAGTTTGCTTTGTTATTTGTTTACTTTTTATGTGTGTGTATGTATGAATGTATATATAGGTTGTGGTTTTCAACCTATACTAGATTTATGTCTCCATTTAATTTCTCCTAGGGACTTTGGCTGTAAAACTGACCACCATTCTCTTCCCATCAATGGCACCATTATATTGACCATAAGCATATATGTGTGTGTGCATAACTATATAAAAAAAATAGCACATATATGTATGTATATATATATACACACATATACTCACACACACACATATATGTGTGTGTGTACGCGTGTAACTATTAACATTGTTTTGGGTTTTATTGCTTGTAGATTCTGCCCAATGCCAACCAAATTCCCCTGGGAAACTGAACTGGCAGCAGTATTCATGTGTGTGTGTGTGTGTGTGTATGTGCATGTATAAATATATAACATTTAGTTAAACTCTATCCCCACTGGTTCTAGTTTTCATCAGTAACATTTCTTTTGATTTCTACCCAAAAGTCAAAACAATTCATGCAGTCCTGAACTTCTTCTGCAGACAAGGAAATGTCTAAGAATTCAATCTTTATGTTCATTTGAAGGGTTGTAGATATAGTTGTGGGACTAAGGAATTATTGAGAACAGTGGTAGAAAGATTGATGAAGGTTGAACTCTTGAATTTCTCTAGTGATTCTTGATCTTATCTTGTCACCAGTTGAAGTGAGTAAAACTAGCTGTCAAGTTAAGCCCATCTTGAGAGAAGTGGCCACCAATATGAATGTCTGTGCCAGAAGTCATTTACTGTAGACAAAAGGTGTATTAAATAGCATAACCATAGATGGGGAGGGGGTGAGGTTGCAGTCATGTGACTGTGTATTTGTTAGACATGCAGGTGTTTTAAGAAGTGTCTGGGATGTTCCATTATGTAGTGAGAATGGATGTGGGGAAAGGGCGGCACTCTATGGGTATGTGATAAATATGATAATTGAATGAGGTGGATTAAATATTAAATTCTGAGTAAAATATGTGTCCAGAAAGTGTTTCAAATTCAGCACATCACAATATTATTAGTGATTGTGTTTGTAGTTAATGTTAGTAAATATTAAATTGTGCACTAAGCAACCAAAATATATGATGAATATACATCTTATGCAGTTTCTTCCTTTGAAGGAGATTGACAATTAACTACTGAAAGGACAAACTTTTCTATAAGGGACAGATGAGGCAGTGAATGGTTGTAATATATATATAATTTGGTTCAGTATATACTTGCTGCAAATATACGAAGTGTGTTAGAACAGAAACAAGACTGGAGTCGCAAAAATATATATTTCAAATCCAAACTACAAACTAAAAGTTTTCTTTTTCGAAATAATCCCCCTCGAGTCTAATGCACTTCCCCATCCTTCTCTGCCATACCTCCATGCACTCTTGAAGGATTCTCCTGGGATTCTCTGCAACTCTGTCATCAGGGCTCCCTTGATGGCTTCCTCATCCAGAAAAGGGTCCCCTTGATGACCATCTTGAGTTTGTGGAAAAGGAAAAAGTCTGGTTCTGTTTGAAGATGAGGATGTCCTGACACACTTGCATGCACCACTCATTCTGGTCATAGTTCAGCAGCTTCAGCACTATCTTCATGCAGATCTTCTGCTTGCCCAAATCTTCAGTAATAATCTTCTAAAAGCTGTTGCAGTTCACTTGCGATCAGTCAAAGAGTCAGCCAATGATCGCCATGCACCACCTGCCTCACACGCTCAACGTTGGCCTCAGTCATGCTTGTTGAAGTCTTTTTGCTCCTGTCAGGAGGAGGGGGGGGGTCATCTTCCATGTCCTTGCATGCCTCTTTGAACCTTTTATATCACTAAAAAATCCATGAGCATGACATCGCCGCATCTCCGTACACTTGATGCAGTATTCTGAGTGCATCTGATGGAGTTTTCCCCAACTGAAGCAGAAGCTTCAAGTTGGTTCATTGCTCTGTGCCCATCACTGGATAACCTAAAACTGAGGAACAGTTAACAAAAGCACATGAAAAAACATACATTGGCTGCAGATAGCTGAGATCGCAGTTATATACTCCCCGAATATTACATTACACAGTGATACAACCTGCTAACCCTTATCCCTCTCATAGCTCACACAGCACACTAGGTCCTATTACTTTTCTGATATACCTCGTATATCGCATACAGTCGAAACGTTTTTTTTTCCTTCATGTTAGGAATGGCATCCAGGAATAGAGACAATGCCAAAAAAGAGTTGAGGGGTTACTTCAGTTGTGTCAGCTACCCAACAAGCTTTCTAATGCTGGTGCCATGATAAAACACACTCAGTACACTCTGTAAAGTGGTTGTTGATAGGAAAGGTTTCCAGCCATAGAAAATTTACCAAACAAATAGATAGGAGAACTTTTGAGTTGTTACAAAGACAGGGCAACCTCCCTAAAAGTGCTGAAGCATATTGCATGTAAGTGATGTGTGGCCCCCAGCTCATCATAGTTGCCAGTAGCTCTGACTAAGTACTGACTTGGTTTGTGACAACCAAGCCAACCTTTACTAGTGTGGAAAACAGTCGTTAAATGATGATGATTATAAGACTCATTTGACAATAACCTACAAACTATACTATAAAGTTAACAAAATATATTTACACTGTTGACTGAAATGCCATGACTTCAAAACCTGCTGCATGAAGTAGGATGCATATTATCTCATTGTTTCAGTCTTTCTTACAGAAAATAGGCTCACATTTGGGTAGTTCATGTTAGATAGGGCATCAACAACACGACAATAAACATTTTAAGACCATTTATCCTGCTAAAACCGAGGGTAACCTTGCAAACTTCATGACAGGTCTCACACTCATCATCAGGTCCTTTTTGAAGTAACGTTTTATGGTCAGGTAATCTTCCTAGCACCAACCCTTTTAGATACTTATGACATGCATAGATATGGTGTGCCTATTCTAAACTAGATACACACAGCATAACCAGAGCTTCCAGCATCTCTTTTTTTCTTTTAATGAATGTATGTGGTGAGTTGTTAGAATGTCAGATAGAATGCTTTATGGTTTTCATTTCGGCTCTCTGCTCTTGGCATTCAAATCCCACCGAGGTCAACTTTGCCTTTCATCCTTTCGAGGTTGTTAAAAAAGTACCAGTCTAGTACTGGGGTCAAATTCTTCCTCTATATCTCTCTCTCTCTCTCATTTTCTCTCTTTCACTTTCTATCTTTCTCTGAAAGAAATCTGCTGTACTCAGGTCTGAAGAGGGATGGGCTCCGCCAGGCTTAAAAAATGCCCAAGAAACGGTGTATGTCAACACCGCCCCACCCCCTACACACACACACACACACACACAAGACTATATCAGGAGTTATGGGACCATACATACATATGTGAGATGACCAGCTTCAGCAGATATCTTGAGATCAATATGCTAAGTTATAGCTTATTTGGTATGGAGAGAACAGAGAATATAACACCCTTATAAAATCATAATTGAGCAGTGCAGCAGAGATTGTTGCTATAGAAATCAACTGAGAAGTTTAACTGATTAAGAACTACATGGTCAGAGACGAAGTGGTTGCGACAGATTTACCAGATCTCCTATAACAAATCATTAGATGAAATCAATGATTATTGTTAACTGCAGTGCACAAAACAACCGTGCCATATATTAGAGTGAAAAAAATAATGGCAAGTCTGTAAAAAAAATATATATATATATTTATATTGAATCAATTTTGGAATAGTGGTGTGGTTGAAATAATACAGATTTTATGAATAACCTTGGTTCATAGCAGAACCTAAATTCAGCATTGCAAGTTAATAAAATACTTGTTAATTGTACAGCATATCAACAGCTTAACTTTTAATGTCCTACATAAAATTGTATTAGCAATACATTCTTGAAAAATACAAAACAGCATTATGACTGCATCATATAAAAATTGAGGTCTTTACTGTAATATTGCAAAATTTCAGCATAGTCTGTCCAGCAGTAAATATACTATACAGATTTGAATTAACCAACCTATTTTAAAATATTTTCTTCCAAATCATTAAGAGTTTAATAATAGTTGAAGCAAAATGGTTAAATGGATAAGGTACTGTTCCTAAATCATAAGTTTAAATGCACTGAAGCCATTTCTGTCCATATACAAAATACCCCAGTAAAATGTATTCATTGATGATCATCCTAAGGATGCTTTTCATCATTATCTTATATCACTGATAATCTATTTGTTAAATATATTGAATAAGTTTAGTGAATCCATGCTTTAATTCAAAATATTAATGGCAACTTGCTGTATATAATGCATACATGCTTCCCTACTACTTCATTACAACAGAATTGCACATGCAAGTAGTTAAAATTTCACAACAATCTCTTCTATATGGGAAAATGGCAATGATATTATAGGAAAAGAAAGCTAATATATGGGTGATGAATTAGCTGAATCATTAAAACAATGACCAAAATGCCTTAGGGTACATAGTTAGAGCCCTGTACATCCTGAATTGTTGTTGTTTCTTTTTAAAATAATATATTTATCAAGTATTGGGGTTCAGTTTAATTGACATATTGCTATCCCCAAATTTGAAGCCCTGTTATAATATCAGAAAACAATATTTAGAAAAGCATCAAAACTGATAAAAATTTCTTTATATTTGAATTCAGACTTTAGGAGACTTATCAAATATACTGATCAATATATGATCAATATCTATATGATTACTATTTAAGATATGTGATTTCAGTGTAGCTCAGGGGTTCAAAACCTTTTCACTACCAAACACCCTCATTTTTTATATGAATCTTCTCTCAGAACCCCTACTACAGTCCCCTACCCTTCCAGTGTATTATTCAGCAAGAATAACAAAAAAAGAGAAATATTGATACTTAGAGGAGAATTGTTATCCAGTAACATGTACATATATTTTTAACTCAATACTTTGACCTTAGGAACCTCTGTTCTAGCTATATAAGGCATGCTAGGTAGCTATGCATCATTTGAGAATCAGAATACAGCATGGCCGAATGGTCGAGGAAGAAGGAAAACTTTGAGGGAAATGACAATGGTTTATTAAGAGAATTGACAGAGGAATATTTTCAAATAACTGAATGGATGAAAGTCTGGCTTAAACCTTTTAACATTTCAATTGCACTTATAGATTAACAGCAAAACTAAGTCTAATTTGAAATATATTTATTTCTTAAATAAAATGGCATTACATTATCTGTTTCAGCAGCAATATCTGGAAAAAGATTTACTTGCAGATATTTCAGAAAATCAATTAAGAATTTGGTTTATTTTGCTGTTTAGTTAACCTCTTATGAGGTTGCTTTTCATAGAATGTTTCTTAGGTGTTTTCATGATAGGGTCTCCAGTCCTATTATGTCACAATTTTTCTGGTGGAATTTTGAACTCAGAATGCATACATACTGCAAGGCATCCCATCTGATGCTATAATAATTCTATCAAACTACCATCCAGGACTGGTACTTTATTTATTGATTCCAAAAGGATGAAAGGAAAAATTGATTTGATGGGGTTTGAACTCAGAATTCAAAGAGCTGAAATGAACACTGCAAAGCATTTAATCTAATAATGCTCTAATGACTCTGTCAATTCACCACTTGGTATAATTAAAGTCAGTCATATGGTATTTTAGTATTTTTTGGACTGTAAATATTGAGCACCAATTTTAAACAGCCAAGCACTAATTTTTTGAAATGTGTCTGAACTGTGAATTTCAGGAAACATTTCATCATTATTGTAATGTGTTCTGTTATTCTAAGGCAGTCAATTTGGCAGAATTATTAGGGTGTTGGATATTTCTTCTAGCTTTCTAGATTCATATACCACTGAGATCTTCTTTGCTTTTCATTATTTTGGGTGGCCAATAAAGTACCAGCCTAGTACTGGTGCAGCCCTCTCACTCCCTGTCAGTTGCCACACCTTGGATGTTCCATTAGATCAAGAAAGGGAAAAGCAAAAAGGTGTCTATGTCTGCTCACAACCACATGGGCAGCACCTAAAGCCCATAGCAAATACATGGTGCATACTACCAAGTCATACTCAGTTGCAAGTAACAGCCATATTCTTTTCTATTATTCTAGTTAATACTAATTGATAGAAACTCTCCTTTCTTCTCTAGTTTAAGTATTTGTTGTAATCCTTCAAATATAATTTATTGTTTAAATTTCTTCCATCTTTCAAGTATTGTTTTTTATATGGTGCTTCATTCTGCTGGTGTTAGCATGGAAAGTGGATGTAGAATTATGATGATGATGATGATGATGATGATGATGATGATGATTTATTCTTCGATCTCTAGCCTCATTAGTACAGTTTTAACAACTTGTGTATCATGTTCTTCTCTTGTTTTTGTTTTACTTTAGTTAGTTATTATTTTTAACTACAGTATGTTAGAACATTGAACAAGATACTTCATGGTATTTTTTTTCTGATTCCATTGTTTTGATTTCAAATTTTAAAGATATTTTCTTTCCCTCTTTCTATTAGTCTCAGTGGCCCTTAAAAATGTTAAGGACACTGACTAAATAATAAAATAAATAAATATGCTAGTAAATATTTTCCAACTAAACCACTTGATTTCTCCTGAAAATGTGTAATACTATTGCTTCTCTCATTGAATAACATCTGAGTATTCATTTCTTCTTGTGTATTGTTATAAGAAAAAAAAATGTTTTTTTTATTGATTAATTTTCAATATCCCCGGAGAGAAACTACTAAAACCAGTCTAGAGCTTGTTAGATTACTTTATCCATTAACCTATCTAGTTTTTATCATATTATTTCTTTGTAGATTCAAACACTACAAAAAAGACACTCTAATTATAGATAAACACACACAAATGTATGAGTGCTATTTAAAAACTGATGATAAGCAGTTTGAGGTATTCAGTTATCATCATCATCATCATCTTCGTTTAACGTCAATCTTCCACGCTAGCATGGGTTAGACGGGTATATCTTTCTCTAACACACACACACACACACATTACCATGCTATTCCTTTCTTACACCGCTTATCAAACAAATTTATGGAGAATAGAAGAAGAAAAAAGAAAAGAGGATGAATCTGTTGTCAGAAAACGACTGACCACAATGTGAGAAGTTAGAGTTACGTCCCTTAGATAATTTTTTTTTTCTTTCAAGATTGTAATAACAAATTATGCAATGCTAGGTGTGCTTCGGCACCTGTTCAGTGGCTACGGTTTTCAGTTGTGACTTCAAATACTTTGTTCGTGTCAACAATGACTGAACCCAAATGGTTTGGATTACAATGCTGTACAAATGATATAAGCAATCATTGCTTCATTCCTTTAATGTTTACGGGATGTTCCAGAGGTAAGTTTGATAAATATCATTACGTCATATATTGTAAACGATCGCCTCATAAAAGTCTGATGCGCCAATGAAAGAAAGTAATTATGTTTTTATATATGTTTTTATCTGTGAATTCATTTTTTTAAAACAAATGCATGCTGTTTTAACAAACTAAATTAGATATATGAAGAAATCTAAGGATTTTGCATGCTGCTGAGATATTTTAACTGGTTTTTAATTGACAAGTTATTAATTCCTATGTAATGCATTATAAATTAAAACAACATTTTTGTTTGGTTATTAATGACCATCTAAAGAAAATGTAAAATATATTTTTTAAATGTAAGGTGATGTTGATTTTTATATATTTTACATATTATTTAATAATTAATACAGAAAGATATGAACTGTGCTCACAAAAATGTTTCATTTTTTCTTATTTAGATATTTTTATTATTATATATTATATTTTTTCTTCTTTTTTTTTCACTTTTAAACAAATTAGTATAAACTGCATGAAAAAGGCAATAAAATCTATAAAAGATATTGTTTAAATATTATATTATCATCAATGTCCTTTGTCATAATGTTAGTAACAGTAGCATTATAGATAATCCTATTATTTATTATTGTTGTCTTTGCTGCTATTGTAGCAGTTGTTTCTGTATCTTGAAAAATGTCCAAGATTCTTTAAAGAGATATTATCAAAAACATTCCAACTGTTTTTTCAAAATTTCAAAAGTTTTAATTATGTAATAACAGTGTAATATTGATGATGTGCAGAGAATACTAATTTCAAGTAAATTTCAATAATCTTTAACCCTTTCGTTACCATATTTCTAATGAAAAACAGTCTATGGTTTTAAAATAATTTTCATAATTATCAAGAATTTGAAAGAATTTTGTAATATAACTAACTCTTTCAATATTAAACTGGGATTTGGTACATAACTTAAGAAAGGTTCGGATATAAAATCATGATGGAAGGGTTATAAGATAAATATAAGCACTTTAAACAAATATTTTTTTTATTGTAGAACTTGAGGTGGTTGTAGGTTTCAGGCCGTTTGGTATAAAAAGCATTTAAAAAAATATATTTGTTTGAACGACTTTATAAATGTGAATAAAATATAGTATATATATATAAATGTGAAGAAATATATAGTAGCTGTGTAGAAAAGTTTAAGTAGCATATCCTGAATATATTCTTTATATTGTCCTTTTCATGCAATTAAAGAGTCTGTGTGGTTTTGTTTTCTTTAGCTCCCATGGGACCTAATTAGAAGTGATTAAAGTTTCAACTATTTAATGTTATATCTATGTGTACTAATGGAATTAACCTTGCACCTGTTATTTTAGTTGTATTGGCCAAGACTTGTAATTGTACTTTAACCAAGAATAGTAAATTGCTGCTATAGTTATTTCGATTCTTTTTCTCTTAGTATTTTAGTCATGGTTTTGATAATTCTAAGGTATCTAAGTATGTAAGTTGAAACTAGTCTTAAGAGTTTTCTTTTGGTCACACAGTCAGCAGTGCCTCTTTCAGAATATCATGTAAAAATATTGATAACATTTTTACTTTTTAATTCGATATATCTATCACTTTTTATTCTAGATTGTGATGATATTTAGTTTAGTAGTTAGAGTGTTCATCTCATGATCGTAAGATCATGAGTTCAATTCCTGGTAGCACATTGTGTACTTGAGCGAGATACTTTATTTCATGTTGTTCCAGACTACTCAAATGGGAAAATGAGCAGTAACTGTAAATGAAAAATAACCAGTTTTGACTGACACTGTGTCTCAATGAATCTTCTGTAGAGATTATGTTATGGGTACATGTCTGTGGTATACTCAACCATTTATTTACGTGTTCATTTTTCAAGCAGCTGTTTCATTGATCAAACAAATTGAACATCATCATCGAAACCAACAACAGAGATCCATTCCAATCTATATTGTAAAATCTTTCATTATGTTTTCCTTTTCATAACGGTATCTTTAATGAAATATACTGTATTTCAGCTAATTTAGGACGAATTTGGAAGGATTTAATTAACTGTTTAATTACTTCATTAAGATGGTATAACACAACAAAATATTTTTATATAAAATTATGCTGGAAGATATTAATTTAAATAGTAACCTTTTAAAATGGGTAGTTTTGTTTCATAGAACTAGAGGGAGTTTTTGGTGGGTTGGTATCAAAAGGGTTAAATTAATAAGTTATGAATGGACTAGGGCTCATAACATTAAAACACCCACGAGACTGCCTATGGAATGGTTGTTCTTAAGACATTTAGCTGGCTTCTTCTGAAATGTAAGCTCATAGGAGGCCAACTAAACCTATGCAGGTGTCTTAAGAACAACTACAAAATGAATAAATTGCACTACATAATTTAATGTTTTAAATACAGCTTACTGGCATACATGTGATTTGTACGTATATGAGTATTGTTTAATTGTAATAGATTTTTTTAAATGCTTGTCATAATTTAATTTGTGATAGAATATAAATACTTTTACAAATGTTATTTTTCTGTGGATTGGCAGTATCGGTAGAGGGTCGGACGCCATGCTTTGACGCATAGAGTTACGTCCCTTGCCATTCTGAGTTCAAATCCCGCCGAGGTTAACTTTGCCTTTCATCCTCACGGGGTCGATGAAATAAAGTACCAGTAATGCACTAGGTAATTGCTGGCCTTGTGCCAAAAGTAGAAACAATTATTTTTCTGTTAATCAAAATAATTTGTTGTCAATGCCAACATTGATATATTAGCTAAAGAACCTTTTCATAAAGTAACACATTTGCCCTATCTCTTATTAAGTCCAAATGTAAACAAGCCGCATTAGTTGCAATTGATTGAATTACGACCTTGTAGTATACTTCACAGATTAGTTTTAGCTGCAAATATAGTTCAGGATATTACTAGTAATTACTTCATTGCCTGAAAGAAAATTAAAGTAACATTGATCCCAAAGAAACATAAACTCAGATCAGTGGCAATCCATATTATGTCATTGGACTACTAAACCAATATCTTGATTTTTCATTACTGAATGTTTATAGTTTCATTTAAAAGAAATATATTTATATTTGTCATCATCATTATCATTATTTTAATGTTTGTTTATATCCATATTTCTGTGTATATTTAATTATAAATTTAAACGAATACATTATATAGTAATATAGAATACATGACTGAAATAGTGGTTTTTATACATGGATTTTTACATGAAATACGATAAAATAATAATCTTTTATTGACTTTCTGGCAATAGAAATGGCCTAGACAATCCAATAACAAATAATTGTTTCTACAATCCAATAACAAATAATGCCAATAAACTTCTAACCACATAGCATATATGCATTTATAATTATATATATGTAGTTGCTGCGCGTGCGCGTGTGTATGTACATATGTGCATGTATGAATGTATGAGTAAATATATATATATGGGTGGAAGTACAAGAGTAGTAGTAGAGAAAGAAATTAAGATTATTTCTGTTATTATAATTTTGAATGTTTACACAGAGCTCTTCATCACTCTTCTCAAAACTTTCATAGTTTTTCAATTCAACAATGTTTCTCTCTTTGATATATGTAACACAATCTTTATTTTGTGTAGGAGGATGTTAAAACAAATTTATTTAGCTTTTTTTTTTTATGTAATTCTTCTTAAATGGTTATAATCTGATTTTATATTAACATATATTATTCATCTACATCTTTTAATGTGTGTGTGTTTGTGTTAGTTGTGTACTTATTTTTAATCAAGAAATTTGTTGCATTATGTATTGGATTTGTAAGGATTTCATGGTGAAATCTCTTCCTTGCAAAATTTCTGAAAAGGGAGACAATACAGAGTACACAGTATCTATAAACTTGAGAAGTGGTGAGTTCACAGAAATGGTAAGACAAGACTAAGTGATTTTATGTATTAAAAACTAAATACTGAGAGACATGCCATGTAGTTGTAAGAACTAGATGTGGAAAACAGAAGGTGATGCCTATGATAAATGTATGGTATTATCATCTAATCAATGTTCTATCTCATTTGGTATGTTATATCCAAGATTGGGGTATTAAATATATTATATCTAAGACTGGGATATCAAATATATTATACCTAAGACTGGGATATCAAATATATTATATTTAAGACTGGGGTATCAAATATATTATATCTAAGACTAGGATATCAAATATATTATATCCATGACTAGGGTATCAAATATATTATATCTAAGACTGGGATATCAAATATATTATATCTAAGACTGGGGTATAAAATATATTATATCTAAGACTGGGGTATCAGATATATTCAATAATTTTTAAGATGGTAAAGCACAAGTGACATTCCACTTACCTAATAACATCTAGAAGCCAATACTTATGTTCAATAACACTAAGATTCACATCTTCAGTTCAAACATGAAGTCAACTCAAGACCTACATCTATCACTGCCTTGAGCGGCTACTCAGAATCATTAGCCAATAAATAAATAAATGAGTTAATTAATTAATAAACTCAGCAACAGAGCTTTGTGGAAACAAACCATGTTGACGTGATCAAGTGAAGAGTGTGGCACTGGATTGGAAGCACCCTCAGAAGAAGGTTCCAGGACAATGTAACAGGCAGTCCCCCTGATGGACTCCACCCATCCAGTGCAAAAGAAAGAACTTCTGGCAAGACAACACAGAATGTGGCATTGGATTAAACACATTCTCAAAAGAAAGTCCTAGTACAGTGTAATAGGTGGAACCCCTCAGAGCAAATGGAAGAGAGGATGAACTCATGGTGATGTGACCTGGAGAAAAAAGTGAGAAGATTTGGACGGAGCTGGGAGTAATTGGAATAGAAAGTTCAGGCTAGGAATGAGCGAAGGAAAATTGTCGATGGCCTATGCCTAGGTGGGCCCAAAGGCCTGATTGAATGAGGGGGAGTGGCTACATAGAAGCTTCATAATTGGTTTGGTGGAGAGTTGGTAGAGCACCAGTTTGAATTGAACAATTCCAATCTAATCTTAAGTTTAATCTTTCTATTGTTGATAAAGTCTAAAGTCTGTCTTAAGCCAGAAGGCTCATTAGGCTGAACCTTATCCCGGTTTCATGGCATGAAGCGACTGAGAGCACAAGACTTCCCCCTGGACAGGGCACCAATCCATCGCAGAATTAAACCTCCAGCTATTGCTGGTACTCATTTTCAGCTGAGTATAATGGAGCAACGTGAAATGAAGTGTTTTGCTCAAGAATACAACACAGAACCCAGCCCAGGAATCGAACCCATGACATTATGATCTCAAGTCCAACACTCTTACCATTAGGCCACAGGCCTCCAGAAATATTAAAGTTAAAGTATGTTTCAAACTAGGAGAGTCATCAGGATGAAGCTTATGCTGGTTTGATGTGTCATCAAGTAACTAACAGTACAGAAATCCTCCAGCTGTTGCTGATACTCGTTTTCCAGCAGTGTAAACTGGATCAATATAAAATGAAGTACCTTTCTAGCTCAAGGACAAAACACACTATCAAGTCTGGGTATTGAACCAATGACCTTATGGTTGTGAGCCAAACACCTAACTACTAGACCATGCACCTAATATAGGTAATATATTGTTGTCAATTCAATCAGCCACTGTGATTTCACCTACAAAAGTTAATTTTGTGTCTAGTAGAAAGAAACTATTACTTTAATTTCATGTAATAACTGCCATAGGTTAATTTTACGGTTTTGGTAAATCAACTCTGCAATCAAATACCCTTAAAACAAGTGCTGTACTAAATTCATTACAGTATATAGCAGTGGATTAGTGCTGGATTGGCAGTATTGGTAGAGCGTCGGACACCATGCTTCACAACAGAGAGTTACAGCCCTTTACGTTCTCAGTTCAAATCCCACCGAGGTTAGCTTTGCCTTTCATCCTTACGGGGTCGATAAAATAATGCACACCAGTAGTGTACTGCGGTCGATTTAATCGACCCCCTTTCAAATTGCTGGCCTTATGCCTAAAGTAGTAACAAGTATAAAGCAGTGGTTCCAAACTTTTTCAGTGCCAAGGACTCCTTTTATTTAAATGAATTTTCCCATGGAGCCTAAGGTCAATCTACTTAAAGCCAGGATCCTTGGAAAGTGAGTTTGTTGCTTGTCAATTTTTATCAACTAGTAAGAACCTCATTTTTCCAGTTTCCTGGCTTTCAAATTTTGAAAGTATATTTTTATCAACATTATTATGGTGGATTGGCAATATCGGTAGAGGGACACCATGCTTTGACGCATAGTTACGGCCCTTGCCATTCTGAGTTCAAATCCCACCGAGGTTAACTTTGCCTTTCATCCTTACGAGGTCGATAAAATAAAGTACCAGTAATGCACTGGGATAATTGCTGGCCTTGTGCCAAAAGTAGAAACAATTATTATACACCTATAATCCATTATCCCAACTAGAGTTGATGCTTGCATAAAAAGCCAGTATTCTACAAGATGCAACTCTCTCTTTTAAGCCAACTCTATGACCCAATGTTTCCTCAATGCCTCCTTAGTGCTAGTTCCATGATAAAAATGCACCCAGCCCACTGTGAAAGGTGGTAGTACCGGCTGCAGTGATGACGGTGGCGGCAGTAGTGACAGTGGTGGTGGCGATGACAGCGGTGGTGATGCCATCGATGATGATGATGATGATGCTGTGTCAGAGTAGATTTAATTGAACATACCTCTTTCTGTTGGAAAAGCATAAATATACCAACTGATTTCCTTTTTCAATAAACCAAAGGAAACAATCTATTTTTTTTATTTTTTAAATTCTGTTGTCAAGACAGCACAAAGTCAATTAGAAAGTTATAATCAGTTGAATTTACACTAAAGTCTAATGTTTATTTTATTTACCTGGGAGCAGTGGTTTCGAAACTTAGTTTGTTGCAGAACTCATACCTGTATTTTATAGATAATTCCCATCACCATAATTTTAATAAATCATTAAATGAAACAAAAATGTGTTTTAGAGAAAAAATTTCATCATCGCCATTTAACTTCTGTTTTCCATGCTTGCATGGGTTAAACAGGCTGTCACATTCTAAGTCAAGACAGATCAGGTGACCATGTCTTGTTCATACACTCTGTCTTTGTTTTAGTTTCTATTGCTGGATGCCCTTCCTAATGCCAATCACTTTACATCATTATACTGGGAGCATTTGATTGTGATTTTGGCACTACTACATTACAGTATGGACAGGGCACCTTTTATTGTAGCACCAGCATTACCTCCTTACAGGGTGAACTTGATGCTTTTTATTGTAGTTCCATAGGTAACCATACCATAATACTCACTAACTATTTGTGTGCACTCTGTATTTTAAGGTGCAGCTTCTCGACTGCAGGCTTATTATCTCATTGAGTGAGTGGATCATGGCCGGAAATCATTGAAATAAGTTTGGTGACTTCTGTATACTATATATAAAAACATGTAATGAATTTTTAGTAAATTTTATTAAAAGACACCTTATTCCACAAAACCCCAGAATTGTTTTAAGCAACCCATTTTATGAAATACTACCTAAACACTTTGTATGCTCCTACACCTATTTATCCTCTCAGTCTTTCTTTTGTTTTTTTTTCACTTTATTACTTCCTCTTGGATCCCCCATCGGTTTCTATGATGAGTATTTAGTTGTTTGATCAATTAAACATCTTCTTTGTTCACTTATTCCTGAGTCCTCAATCACTCATTCCAGTGGGTCCTGTCAGAAGCAACTATCTTTAACTGATCTAGCTGAATCCCCAAGCTAGACCAGCCAAGCTCATGGATGTTATCCAACCATTTTGTTCGGGGTCTACCCATGGGTCTCTTGCCAGTTGGTTTTGCCCATAAAATCTGTCTAGTGATTGTTTCCTGAGACATAATAACCACATGCCCATAGTATGTGATTAACAAGAAACTTACATAGATAATGGTTTCCAATTTAAGAGAAAGTCAATGAAATCACCTTAGTACTTGACTAGTCCTTTATTTTATCCATCCTGGGAGGATGAAAGTCAAAGTTGACCTCAGTGGGATTTGAACTCAAAACATTAAGAAACTTACATTGATAATGATAACGATGTTCGTGATTATGTTGCTTTCAGCAACTTCAAATTGTTTTCTGTATTGATATTCTTTGTGTTTATTATAGAGTTTTATTCACAGTTGTATAATATTACAAATTGTTCACAATTCTTTCAGAATGAAAATATAAACACATAATAAATACAATTAATTATTGCTAGGAATCACACATATATAACACACCAAAATATATGACCAGAGCAAGAGAAAGAAAGAAAAAAAACAACCATCAATTCACCACCAAGTGCGACAATCAGCCACACAACACTAGGGTCAATGGAAATTTTTTAGGTAAGCCAACATGCTCGCAGCATTACCACAGGTGATAGCGAGACTAAGGCACTGAAACATCCAGGCACATCTCAGTAAGGTGAGCTGCCAACGGTGACAAGAACTTCACTGTCAGCGGTCTAACTCCACCAAACGTCTCAAATGCCAAAGACTGGAAAAGATAATTGTTTGATAGTTCCCAGTGTTTTCAGACGTCATTCCATTCGGCAACGGAAGCAGAGACCCTCACATTTGCTGCAGCATCCACGATGTGAGAGGCAGCAAAAGAGTCACTGACTGAGGTGCCCCAAATGAGAACCTGCCTCTTACCCTAGGACATAGGATAAGACCGTCTGTTCTCTTTCTATCAATTCTAGATAACCCAGGTGGCTCCAGAACCCGTGGGCCCACTTAATGGTCAGGTGTAGATGTGGTGGGATGAAGCGACTAGTATTCAGGTAGCAGGACAAACAATGGAGGCCTGTGAAGTAGAGGGGCCTACTATAGTGACATCTCAGATCCCCATAAACATTGGCTCCCACTCAGAGAATGATAGTTTAGCCTCAAATTACAGGGGGGAAATATAAGGCAGGACACTCTCGGACGAGAATAGGTTAACAAACTGAGTGAGGTTCTCCATGAGCTCAAGGCCAGCATTTCCAGCTGACAAGGAGACACCATCCTTGAAGTGCTCATGTTGTAGACCATCAATCCCTGCAGGAAAGGATATGACCACTTTCCTGACGTTTTCTTGGGTGAAGACAGGTTGTAACCAACCTGGTGAATCAGGCCATTGTAAGAGGGGCCAGAGGGACCAGAGGACGTTTTTTCCTCAGTTGATTGAGTGAATCAATAGTGCACTTAGTGAGGGAGGACAGAGAGGAGAGGAGACGAACAACTCCTGTAATGTCAAATTCGTTGGATTTGGTATTGCTGGCCTTCTTTAAGTCTGATGATCGTCCATTGATCAGAACTGAGTTGATCACCGACAAGAATACACACATGTAGAAACAAATCAATTTGCCCACGCTCAAAATCGACAACAGTTTCCTCAAAATGACGAGACTACTGTCATAAATACGTCACTACATACAAAATAACATACCGCCTCCACACACAATAACAGTATTACCTAATACATACCGCACCTTTTCCTTCTCTCCTACTTCTACCACTACTCCATTCACATATGAATAATTGACTTCATTATGAACACTACAGCTCACACCTGGAGTAGAAAGAGTCTAATGTGCTTATGTGCTTTTCATAAGATTTTATTTATTTACGTTTTTACAAATTGATATCCGGCTGAGGTATGGGATATTTAGTCATTCATACTCACAATATTGCTGATCATTAAACAACTGTTTTTCAATGTAACATTTTGATATCCATATTTCACACACACATACACACACACACATACATATATATATATACGATATTAAACAAATGGAAACTACATTTATAAAACCATATTTATTTCATTATATATATTTCAGGGATATCATATTAAAAATATGGTATGCCCTCTTCAGACAAAATACAATATATAAACAGTTTTATAAATAAATTTGACATACCTTGGAAAATTTACAACTTCCATTTAAAAAGTTGTTATGGTAGTGAGAATGTTAATGACAGTTAGAAAGAAAGACGGAGAAAAAAGGAAAAAAGAAAAAAAAAAAAAAATATATATATATATATATATATATATATATATATATATATATATATATATATATATATATATATATATATATATATATATATTTTTTTTTTTTAAGGGTATGTCAATATTTATTTATAAAACTGATCTATATTATATTTTATCTGATGAAAGCACACCATAATTTAACTTGGTGTCCTTGAAATATGTATAATGAAATAAATATGGTTTTATAAATATAGTTTCCATTTGTTAATATATCGTATTTTTACTCCAATAATTTGTTGAGTGCTTTATATCAGTTATAAAAATATTTGCTTGTTGTATCCCAACAATTTAAATAGAACTTCTACATATATA